>ML776867.1:2093060-2138616 GCA_009831015.1 Picea engelmannii
GAGATGAAAGCGGGGAAAGTATTAAGGAGGAATTAGGGAGAGTGGAAGGAGAAGTGTGACGATTACTTGAGAGATTAATAGTAGTGGGAAGATCATTATAGTAAAAGAGACTCAAGGTGAAACGGGGGGGTGTGAAAGGAAGAGGACGAGAGATTTTGGTTAGAAGCGAGAAAATTGAAATAGAATAGATTAAAAAGGATTTAGTGACCAAGGCAGTGTATGAGGGGTTTCCAAGATTGGCTCAGTTTGTAGCCATCTTCACGATTAAAATTATTGGGGTGTTTCTCAATTTCTAGGGCTTCTCGAATGATACGGGAAGAGTAATGGGGTGCCGAGGCCAAAATTTTTGGTTTGGTCAAAGCAGATGAAATGTTTAGATTTACTGGAAAGCTTTGCAATAGCTGACTTGGCGATCCGGTTATGGTGTGTGCCAGCATTGTGCTCTTTGAGCCTGGCTTTGAAGGATTTGTCGATTTGGCCATTTATCCCCAACTCTTAGGGATAACTAAGGAGATCATGTCTCGAGGCCCTCGGGTTGCATACATGGAGTACCGAGAGACAATTTGACCAGCAGTGTCAACTTGCACAGACATAGACCCACCTCACCACCATAGCTCCAAGTTCGTCACGACGGTATCCACCACATCAATTGGCCTCTAGAAGACATTGGGTCTTGCTCCATGAGGTACAAATCAGGTATTATGGTGAGTTTCATTTCAATATTTGAGGCATTTGAGTTTGTTGCATCTATTATTGCTTTTGATTATGTGACATTTGCTTGGAAATTATGTTATTTTCCCTATTTCACTTTGGTGGTTGACATTGCGCCCTAGTAATTGGGTTACCCTTAGGGATAGGTCTACTATTGGGAGGTCCTTTTGACGAGTCATCGTGCCATTCCCAACCATACTTGTCACTTTCCACACTTCATCCCCTCATCTCCTTACCTTTTGGGATTTCTGAGTGTACTAACCCAAGAAGGGGTTGTCCCTCACTTCATGGGACGAAGGGGCTGAAGGCCCAGAGGCTTGCAGCTAGAAAAAGATAAAAGCCAAACATTAACCTTCTAGATGCTCGCCCAGGGATCCCAAGGACAAGGAAATGTCTCTCATAAGAAACTAATGAGACACGTGAAAAATAAATATAACAAAATGCCAAACAGGGTGGAGCATGTGTGGGCACTGTTTTTATTATTTAGGTAGAAGCCCCACACATGTTTTAAACTTGGGGAACAATGATGTGACTAGGATAGAGTCAATGTGGGCACATTTTTTCATGCTTAGGTAGAATCCCCACCTTGGTTTCAACCTGGAAACATCCTAAAAGAATAAAAAGAAATAAATGGGCTTGGAAAAAGGTTGCATTGAAAACGAAAGTGCAACACACCCTCTACAAAGGCACCCATAAGTGAGACACTATAACCCCTTGTATGTCATGAACCCCATGCCCAAAATTCTTCCCCCCATCCATAACACCTCATCCACATGACTTAGAAGGAGTTCCCCTCGGGAAACACCCCTAAACTTGAGGTACGATTCACCCAATAGGTCTTTTTGTCAACCCTCCCATACCTAAACTTGGAAAATTGCATAGGGTCTTTGAGCATAGGTTTATTTTGATGAGGTGGTTTGGATGTACATGCTTACATGGCTCTTTTATTGATTTGATTTACTCATCATGATGCTTTAACTTGAGATCCTTGGAGGGAGTATCCACTTGTCTTTGCAAGACCCAGCTGGTGGACAGTTTTGGAAGGACAGTTTTGGAAGAACAATCCTAGCTTGGGCTTCCATGAGGCTTGAAGTCCACATGTTGGATGTCAAGGGCCCACATACCAAATGACGAAGACATGCCTTTGGAGGCTTATAAGACATCATAGAGGACCTAACCTAGACCCTACCACCCAAAGGATTTTCCTAAGAAGGACAAAATGTCACCCTTGAGGACTTGACGTCATAGTAGGGCTAGGGTTTGGTGGTGGTTGAGGACACTTGGCACGTTTTGAAGGAAGAAAGCCATAGATCATGGAGAAGAGGCTTGGATCGAAGACACGTGGCCTTTGGAGGCCCAACTCACCCATCTCCTACTCCAACGATTTGCAAAAGTGCCAAAACGTCGCCCTAGAAGGGTGACGTCTTACTTAGGGTTTTACTTTATGTGCAAAACATGAATTAAAAAAGTATTATTTTGTGTAAAGGGGCAAGATTAGGGATGTTGACCCATTATCTTGTGTTTTACCCTAACTTTGTGGACAAACTATTTGGTAGAGGATTTGTATAAATAGAGGTCACCTCTAGTTCATTTTTATCATAACTCTCCCTCTTGTGAGAAGTATCCTTGTTGAAATTTGTGCCCTCTTTGGGAAATCTCTATTTCTTGTGCTCTTGTTATGGTTTCTTTTGGTTATTGGTAGAAGAAGTAGTTCCCTACCTCTCTTGGAGATATTTTCTTGCATTTGTGGTGGATTATCTTGGTAAAGGAAGGTTTATCTTGTTGTTGCTTGGACTAGGTAAGGAATCTATCTTATTGTTGTTTCATTGCTTGGTTACAAGTGTGATTTGCTAGACTTTCTTGGGGAGTATAAGGGTTTACAACCCCACCATATCCATCTTGATATAATTTGTTGCATAAGGTTTTAGTAGGAGAAGTAAAAGGGCTTACACCCTCCTAGTACTTACTAGTTAGCCTTGCTTGCCTTGGGGAGTAAAAGGGTTTACACCCCCAAGGAGACAGCATTGCTAGCTTCCTCTTTATTTGATTCCATAACCCAATAGCTAAAAGCACTAAATCTAATTGCATTGGAGAAATAAAATCTTGCATTGCTTAACGTGAAAACTCGGGATTTTGAGATTGTCTAAATTGGAATCAATTCTATGCTTTATGTGCTTGGTTGAACCATTAGGGCGTCTCATTTTGCTAAGTACTTCTTGCTGTTGTTATAACATTTTATCTACAGCCATTAGGGCTACATAAACCCTAATACAAATTTCTTAACAACTCACAAACCAACTGTCAAAAGTTGTTAAAAGTTTACCCCTATCCTCTACTAGTCTTAGCGCACTTTTTGGGTGAATTGTTGGCAAGTTTTGGTGGTTGATCTCTTTTCTGTAACAATTTGTTTGCTATAGCCATAAGGCTGCAATTATATCTCTTCAATACTAATTTCTTACAGCCTTGTATCATTGCTAAAGTCTTATGCATTATTACTTGAGTTAAACTAGTCATTGCTAGCTAGTCTCTTGCAATCTTAACTAGACTTTTAGCAACTTTATTTGCATCTCTTATTACCTTTTGTTGCTGATATATATTGCTGTTTATTGCTGCAATCAGGGACAACAAGCTTAAATTTCTTGTCCAACATATTATTGGGCTTGTATCTTTGTTTTTCTTGTGTCTCGGGCAGGTACCATCACTCCTTGGCAAGTCTTCTATAAAGTGGCACATCTTCTACCATCTACGAGACTCTTTTCAATCCCTTCTTACCTTCCATCATTGACCTATAGGGGGACTCTTCATCATCTCTTCATTTTCCATCTCATTCCCCGCAGGGTCACCGAGATTCCCCCCTTGAGGTGATCACTTCATCTCTAAAGTGACTGGAATACCTATCGAAGGTGACAGTGGGTAGGTGTTCTCTTAGTTGTCGCCATTTTGTGGTTTGGATCGGGATTTGCCCAACCTACAACTTGTGCGATAACATGGCCTAAGTATGATTTTCCACAAGAGAAAGGGATTTGGTAGATTCATAGGCCAAGCATAGGTTCAGATTTGTCTTTGGCCGTTTTGAACAGTTGCTTAAGGGTTTTACATGGTTTGAAAAAGGTTTTGATATTCTTCTTGGAAAAAATTCTCGAAATGTGATCAGTTGTGCCTTGGATGTAATGTAAAGATAGGTGAGCAACGGGTGGGGAGGAGGAAGGAGGATTTTTGGACTTAGTAATTTGGGCTAAGCGGAAGGCTCTATTGATTTGGGAGATAGAGTATACATTGGTTAAAAGGACCTTCATTAAGTGGGATTTCTCTTTCTCTAGGAATTGAGGAGAGGAGTTTCGGATGGCTCAAGTGACCAAAGTTTTTAACACAACAAATTTATGGGTTGGATGATGGTGAGACTGAGCATGTAGGTATCGATCAGTATGTGTCTTTTTCCAATAAATTTGGTGGGTGAGGGAACCGTCTGGAAGACAGGAAATAAGGACGTCCAAGAAGGGAAGAGAGTTGTCCTTTTGTATTTCCATGGTGAATTGAATATGGAGGGAAATGCTATTAAGGTGATCAAAGAAAGTCATCAAGGAGGGATGTCCATGAGGCCACATGACAAAAGTGTCATCAACAAAACGAAACCAGCATTTGGGTTTAAGGTAAAAGTTATTCAGGGCTAAGGTTTCAAAATTTTCCATGAAGATATTAGCAACCGTCGAGGAAAGGTATGAGCCCATGGCGGTTCCTTCTGTCTATTCATAACAAATCCCTGTAAAGGTGAAGAATGTGGAGGTAAGACAAATTTTTATCAAGTTGAGGGTTTCAGAATCAACCAATTTGGAGATAAGGTTAAGGGCTTCAAGAATGGGAATTTTTGTGAATAAAGATACAACATCAAAACTCACCATGGTGTCTTGTTCCTCGAGGTGGAGAATTTTAGTTTTTTGAATGAAATCGGATTTGTGAATAAAAATACAACATCAAAACTCACCATGGTGTCTTGTTCCTCGAGGTGGAGAATTTTAGTTTTTTGAATGAAATCAGATGAATCTTTAATGAAAGATGAAGTTTTTCCAATAAATAATTGAAGATTGTTAGCAAGAAAACGAGATAAGGCTTGGGTTGGAGCTATCATGGCACTAACTATGACACTAACTAGTTTTTAATAATAATCAACCTAACACAAAGTAGTAAGGAGATCCCACGTAGGCCACTAGCAAAGTATCATAATACATAACCAGTAGTTCTTTTAATTTCATAGGAAAGGAAACCCAACCTCAACTTAGATAATGTTGATCTAGGTGGCTGGATCAATTTCACAGTCAGACAGCGAAATTGTGGGAGAGAGGGATTGTCGGAACTGCCCAAATTAGTAATTACTCCCAGAACTTCTTAGATTTTAGGGAGGTGGGCACCACTTAGACCAGTCGTATTCACCTTTAGATCCCCTACTCCCCTGAACTTATATGCATCCTCTGGGTGGGCGTATTAACCAACCTTTAGAGAATAGAACGGATCCATTATCGTAACTTAGAGCATTTAGAAGATAGACCCATGAACGGATCTCATGGCGTTCCTTAGCTCAGTTTGATCAGCTTAGATGGATCAAGATTGTTATAGTCTCTCTTCTATCTCGTCAACCAAGCACCTTTTCTACTTGCTATGGGGCCTGACCCCAGCACTGAATGAGAATGATGCTCGGTCGTGGAGGGAAATAAAGCTCTTTTAAGAAACATTATAATCAGCGCTCTCCCTTTGTCATGAGATAATGAAAAGCAACATTAATTTCTAGCAACATTAACTGTATCTATGGAATTGATCTTAATATCATATAAGAATAGAGCCGCCGGATCCTTATAAGCCCTCCCCCAATTACTTTTCCCCCTACCTCCTTTTAAGGCCCTTCCTGAAAAGAAGTGATTTTCATCGGGTAAGGTGTTCTCTCAGCCCCTCTTCTCTCAGCCCCTCTTCAATACAAGAAATGATACGAGGAGTTAGTTAGGGTCGACCGGCCACTTTAGTAGGAATGCGGGGCTTTCTCGGTCGTCGGAATGGCTGCCACCAACCATAGTCTAAGGATTACACACAACAGTAGTACCCGGAAAGAACAAAGTCAACAGACCAGTCGAGTAAGTGATGATAATCATCAAATTATTCCCCAAACAGCGAGCCTAATTCTCAAACTGAAGACTGGATACAATTAATTGCAAACTGAACTATAGTTACCAGGTAATGAAGCTACAGGAGCAAGACGCTAGAGCTGACAGCAAAGGAAAAGGTCAAATATGCCAACCATATTATTATGGAATGAAGGTTCAAAACATACATCATACAAAGATATTGCTTTAAATGGCATTGAAAGAGAATCAACATAGGGAGTTTCTACAACATTCACCATAAATTTCGAGTTTGCTAATGTTTTCCCGAGCTAAATCATCCTCTTTAACTAGTCAATTCGAGTTTGCTAATGTTCTCTCGAGCTAAATCATCCTCTTTAACTAGTCATTTGGAGTTCACTTTTCTTAACGTTTTTTTAATAAAATCATCTTTGAGAACTTGTCATACTCTGTATCAAAATCATTCTGAAATATTAAAGTGAGTCATTCCATATGGGATTGAGGTGTTTTTTCTATATGATTAATTTTTTTTAATATATTATATATTTTAATTAATTTTATTATTTAATTATAAAAGATAGATGAGAAATAAATAAAAATATATTTAGGTCATAAAAACAAAGTAAAGTTACGAAACTAAGTAATGAGGTAACTACATTCAAAACTTTGTATATTGAAACCCAGGAAGGATTAAAGCTGAAAATAAATCTTTGCATCTTGAATTAACGGCAGGATTAAAGATGAAAATATAAAAAGTCAAGTTTTTATGAAGAAAAACAAAATACAAATTAACTATGTAATTAAAATAGAAAGTCTAGTTTTTATGAAGAAAAACAAAATACAAATTAACTATGTAAAGTTTATAAATGAAAACTTTGAAAAATTAAACAAAAGCAAACATATGTATGCAATTAAAATATATATAGATATAAAAGTTGAAAATGGATGACACGTAAATACAGCAGGTCACGGTAGCAGCTAACCAACACCCACACCCAGGACAGCGCAGCGGCAACATTAAAATTAAAAGGAAAATACATTACAGTCGATGATCAACAAGGCGTTCCCCAGAGCATACTGTACACGACATCGAGACACGTCAACCGCAGCCCAGATATATTGTATATCGTGGCAACAGCAAATTATTACAGATCTGTTCAAACCCAACATATTCCGAACTCGAACAATGGCATAAATATTTGTTTTTCTGGTGGTCATTTACAATGACCAGCGGTTGACTTTAGTAGACAACCCGTGAAGAAATATTTTGGCAGACAGTGAATCTCGACGGTTCAGGCTGGATTATCTCAAAGTGGCAGCATACTGCACGTTAGCATATATTTGCAAATATCCGAAGTCCAGAAAACATATATTTCGAGAGGCAATCAGAGGCAGCATTATTTTTTATTACTCCGTAAAAGGACTAATAAAGTGAGATACTTAATTCTGGAGTGATAAGCAGCCTTTAACAGTCTGGAGTCATATGGAACAATGTATTCGTTTTTTGCCAGAGGTATAAGTAGACTTAAAAGGTATTCACAGTTTTGGATGCCTGACTCTCATAAATTGAATGGGAAATTATCCGGACTTGGAAGCAGAAGATGGTGAGGACTGTCTCATACAATGACCGATCAACAATTACAAGAACAAAAATGCCCTGGTTCTTATAAATTTTGCAGTTGAGGACTACATAAGCTTGGTTAAAATTAAGGAGTTCATATGAAACGGCAACGAGCCTGGGGTCTTACAATTAAGAAATAAGTTGTCAAATTTGAAGATGTTCGAAACGGATTATGTAACAGAACATCTTCAGTAGATTCAAGGACTTCAAAATGAACTGTTTTTTTTTACAAGAACTGGAATATATCATTAATCAAAAAAGTGTGGCCTGGGCATGCAAAAACATACAATCAGAGTCCCAAAATTCAGCTGTAAGGATTTCATCCATAGCATTCCTACTGCTGGCTTATCTCCTCTTATAACTACCTGGACTATGCAAAATTTGCTTACATTCCAAAATTTTGTAGAATAACTACGCCTAGTATGAGTATAATCCTGAAATACATTAAGTACCAGACTGAGGTGGGGTGGGATTGCTCTTCATCTTGCATTTCCTGTTCTAGTACTAGCTGGTTCAAATCAAAGCGTGATTGACCTGCTGCTGGGGAAGAACCACTGCTAGATGCTGATTCTTCAAGTGCTGGTGGAGACTGCACCCTCTGAATCTGCAACTGCTCCACTTGAGTTCTGATGGCTTCCAATTCATCATCCTGCTGTCGCATAGCATCCCGATGTTGAATGAGGATATCTAAAATTTGTGAGACCCGTGCTGGCAAAGATCTCTTTGTGAGACCCGTGCTGACAAAGATCGCTGGTCCAATTGGGTTTGATGCACTTCCTGTTCCAGAGCTTCCACTGCTGAGACGAGATCTTGAAACCGCGAGTGACGTTGAGACATGCTGGAAGAGTCGACGCCCTGAATCGATAGCACAAATGATTGTTACTTCCCGCCTCCTTTACACGACCAAGTTCCTTGAGCTTTCCAGGGAGAGATAACACCTGGAATCGTGGCTGACAGGAGATCCTCTCTTAACAGAGAGCGGACTGTAATATGCCCTGACTGAGGGAGACTTCGACAGCAGCAGAGAATTGAGGAAAGAGAACCTTTCTCTATGAACTGAGCTAGCATATCCCACGAATTGCTATTGAATTGCTGCCACCTTCCTGAATTTAAAACATTTGCTTACTTCTGAGCACTGCATGCTTCCTAATTCTCGTCATGTCCTTGCACATTGTGGAACGGTCATCAATGATCACCAATCGGATAACCAGACTTCTCATTAATGCCAGAAGGGGTCAGTACTTCCTTGTCTGTGAGTCTCATGCTAAAGATCTCGTGTTTCCAATATAGAATGATCGTACTTGTTATCCCCATTTTGTGGATAACTAAGGAGATTATGTCTCGAGGCCCTCAGGTTGCAGATATGGAGTGCCGAGAGACTACATGACCAGCAATACCCTTTTGTACAGATGGAAAACCCTCTCACCACCACAAATGGTCACAAATTTTCAGATGGCATCCACGACATTAGCTGGCTTCTGGAAGGCAGTGGGCCTTGCTCCATGAGGTACAAGTCAATATTATGGTGAGCATCATTTCAATATTTAAGCCAGTTGAGTATGTTGTATCTTATATGCTCTAGATTTCATGACATTATGCCTTTTGCCCTGCTTCACCTTGTTGGTTGGCATTGTGCCCTAGTAAGTGGTCTGCCTTGGGGATGAGTTTTCTACTAAGAACTCCCTTAAAGAGCCATCGTACCGTTCCAAACCATACTTACCACTTTCCATCATTATTCCCCTCCATTTCCTTATCTCTTGGGATTTTAGGGTATATTGACCCAAGAAGGGGTTGTCCCTCATTCTATGGGAAGAAGGGGCTGAAGGCCCAGAGGAATTGATGTTGGGTAAAAGATAAAAACCTTATGAACCTTCCATATGCTTCGCCCAGGGATCACCCAAGAAAGCAGTGAAACGCTTATCTTTGAGTAAAGGGGACCCACAATATAATAAAGAATGCTTAAAAGGTTAGTTGAAGGATAGGAGGTCTCATCACGAGCCGACCTATCACGTCCATGAATATCTAGTGGTATGACATTGCCATCATCTGGTCACCAAACCAGGGTAATGGCTCTTAGTTGCATGGCTGAGAGAAAGGGGGTCTCATCACGAGCGAGCCTTCTCATTTCCACTAGGTGTTTGTAGGTGACATTGCCATTATCTAGTCACCACGCCAGAGCAGTGAACTTCAACCTCTCCTTAAAATTATGAAAGAATAAAAGAATGGCAATTAATGGGCTTGGAAAAAGTGCATTACGGATGAAGGTACCACACACCCTCTACAAAAGCACCCATGAATGAGACACTACAACCGCCTGTATGTCATGAGCCCTATGCCCATTGAGTCTTGACCCCAACCACTTCACCCACATTACATGGCTTAGAGAGGGATCTCTTGGAAACTCTCATTGACCTAGGGCAAGATCTACCCAATAGGACACCTCGTCAACCCTCCCATATTCAATCTTGACAAGTCGCATAGTGTCTTTGAGCAATTAATTGTTTGATATAGTGATCATTGATGCACATGCTTAGCTAGCTCATTTATTGATTGGATTCACTTATCATGATGTTATGACTTGACATCCTTGGAGGGCGTGCTCATTTGTCTTTGCAGGACCTAGTTGGTGGAAAGTTTTGGGAGAACAAGCCTAGCTTGGACTTCCATGGGGCTGCAAGCCCACAAGTTGGATGCGAAGGGTCCACATGCTGGATCACAGAGATGAAGAATTGAAGACATAGAAGATGATGTGGAAGACCTAGCCCAGCCCTCACATGCCAAACAATTTTCCCAGGAGGGGCAAAACGTCTTCCTTTTGAGCTTGATATTATACTTGGGGGCTAGGGTTTGGTGGTGGTGTTGCCGCACATTGACACATGGACGTTTTGAGGAGGATGAGACCTTGGCCATGAGGAGATTGCATAGATGGTTGACATGTGGCCTTTGGAGGCCTACCATAGCTTCTCCAACACCAACGACTTGTCCCAAGTGGCAAAACATCCCCTAAAGTTTTATTTGTGCAAAAGTGAAACTTTAAATGAATTGTTTAATATTACTTTGTTAAAGGGGGGAAAGATTAGGGTTGTTGACCCCAAGTCTTGTGGTTTACCCCTTAATATATGGACAAGTCACCTTAGTGACATTTTGTATAAATAAGAGATCATAAGATCTCATTTGGACATAACTCTCCCTCTTGTGAGAGGACTTGATCTGAAATTTTCGCTACACTTGGCATATTTGTCTCTTTTGCACTTGTTTATGGCCATCTTTTGTGAATGGTTGATGGAGGAGTGAGGTGCTAGCCATGGATGGATGTTTTCTAGCTTTTATGGTGGATTGTCTTAGCATCTTTCTTGATTTTGGTATGGTATTCTACTCTTATGCTATCATCTTTTCAAGTCAATGATTGTTGTGCTAGGAGCTAAGTGGGGAGTAAGAGTATTTACACCCTCACTCTAGTCTCCATCATTTATTACTTAAAGTTCATTGATGTTGCAAGGGTTTGTTTGAGGAAGTAAGAGGATTTACACCCCTCATTCTTAAACCCTAACTAGAAATACTTGCCTTGGGAAGTAAGAGGATTTACACCCCCAAGGAAGTAGCATCTCTAGTTCATTTATTTGACTCCATTAACCCAATAGTAAAGGCACTAGTCATCTATTTTTTGCATTGGAGATATAAAATCATTGCCTTGGGAAACGTGATTTTTTGTCTTTTGAAAGATCTCTTGCTTGGAGTTGGTTTGCCACATTGAGAGGAGTCTTCCCCTACTAGGGAATCCCCTCTCTCCCACTACTTAAATTGTTGTTACGAACTTTAACCTACAGCCATTAAGGCTGCATAACCCTAGCTACTAATTCACTCTTAACTCCTAAACTAACCCTAAACTAGCTCCTAAATTTTGCACACTAACTCTACTAATTAGGGCGCATCTTTTGGACTAATTGTTGCACTTTCTCTGGTTGATTTTGTTGCTGCATACCATTGAAAGCTACAGCCATAAGGCTGCAATTTTCTGAAGAAAATACATGTTACAACAGCTTGCTTTATTTAGCCTCAAAGTGCCATTTTTCAGTCATAATTGATTGCCATATTTATTGATAATATTGATGATTGATCTTATGCTTTACATGCTGATTTAGAATTCTTTATTTGCTGATATAAACTGTTATCTGCTGCTGCAAATTAGGGACAGCAAGCTTAACCTGTTGATCCATACTAACATATATCATTGCAAGTTGGATTTTCTTATGTCTCGAGTAGGTACAATCATCCGGAGAAGTACTATACCTTTGGGGCAACAATCACTTGACTTACAAGGCATCTCTTTCCACATCTCACTCCATTTAGATTTGACCTCTAGGGGTTCCATTTCCATCTCTATCCATCCCCATCTCATTCCCCCTAGGGTCACCGTGAACGCCTCCCTAGAGTGACCTAGTCACCCTTGAAGCGCAAGACCTACATCGAGGTGACATTGGGTGTAGGATTCCCAAGTTGTAGCACTGCTTTCGTGGTTGGGTCAGGCTTTGCCCAACCTACAACTTGTGCTATAACAGTACCCACACTTGAACCAGGACTTCCGCTCTCTGCGATGATTATGCACGAGCTTGGATTGTGTCCAGACCCTACAACAAGCCTTGGATCCATTGTATCAACCAAAGCTTCCTTCATAACTGTAATGTACCTTGCCCTGATTATCCCACCTTGCACGAGTGGAGAAAGCACTATGGAAATATTTGGTGTGGAGATGAAAGGTGTTGTTTATATGCCAAGGCATACCCACGATGTTATGACGTCGGGGGAGCCGTGAGAATATGACACCCGTGTGACATGCATTACATTGGACCTGATGTACATTGATTATGGGATTTGATGATGAGACAGGCTCCCATTTATGTTAATATCCCCTTTTGGTAGAGTTATTGCCAAGTTTGCTTGGGTATCAACCCATTGGTTATTTTCCCTTTTGACATGGTAAAATGAGGCCTGGGAATGCTTGCTAGTTCTAAGTTAGCCTTTTTGATGATGTTTACTTAGATAAACATTGGGGGTGGCTCCTTTGATCATACTTCAAATAGTGTTCTTTTAATACCCAATAATGATTAAATGTTGCAATTGTAGCCTCTTAGCTAGTTGGACTCCCTTGAAGAGCGTGTATTCTTCTGCTTGATTATTGGTAGCTTGCCCCAGGCTCCATGCATACTTAACTACCTGATGTCCTCCTAGTTCTAAGATGACCCCTCCCACACCTGCCACCCCAACTTCAAAATGAATTGTTGGCCATTGAAACAACTATCAAAGAAAAAGAATTTTTAACTAATTTATGGAACATCCTTCTACACATGTATCAAAATTTCATGACCTCACCATGTATTTCTCTCAGAATCATTTAAAGAAGCTATAATTTGCTCATCAACGAAGAACAAAGATTAAAGAAATATGAAGATGGAGGACTGGACAAAGAAATTCATAGGAAGAGATAGAAATCGACGGATCCAAGAAGAGAGATCCAAGCACAACCACACGGATCGAGCTAAGTTATTGGAAACGTCTGGGTGTGGTGCCTCAAAATTTGTTCAGTGTTTCAGATACTGAAGTCTGAAACAGAGAGGATAAGATGCAGATACAGCCTTGAAACATTTCATGACAATATCAAATTTTGGAAACGTCGTTTCAGGACTGCTGCACCATTTCAGGACCCTTTCAATCAGATTTTGTCAATGTTGCAGGATTTAGGAAACATGCCTAGCGAAAAAATCCACTTTTCGTCCCCCAAAATTGAAAAAAAAATATATTCGTTCTCAAAAATATACATGTGCCATCTTTGTTTGTGTGGGAGAAATCTTGATAAGTGTATAATCAGAGAACATTATTTGCATTATCTAGCATTTGTGAATCTTTTATGTCTTTTATATGTGTGTGTGTGTGTAAATTATTTGGATTTCTGAAAAATTGTCGTATATGTCCCATGTTGTCTCGATATCCATGTCAATGCAACTTAGGTATCCAGAGCACAGTCTTACATGCGTCAAAAAGCCTCAACACCGACCTCCTCCAACCAAACCACCACAACACTCCCAGTATGTGCACCCATGCAAGACCGCAACGTGTAATGCAGCTCAAGGTCCAAGGGGCAGTTCCCTTTGCAGGCTCTTGTTGCCACTAATGAGTAAGGTAAAGGGGCAATAACCTTGTACCTGTAAAACCTCTACAACATTTCATACCCAAATTCATGTTGCATGTGCCAAGCTCCAATCTGTTGTTATAGTATCAATTGTCACCACATATGCATTGATGACATGTTTGGCCTTTCCCTTTCCCACTTGCAGAGATTAATCCACCTTTCCTCCTCTATATTCTTCAAAAAACATTATTTTTGGACATGTACACATGTTGCTCCATTGCAAAGCACGTACACCTTAATTTTTCTCAAAAAAATTATATTTTGTGTAATTTTGGGTCGATTTCACGGGTTTACCTGGTTCTTGACCTCCTATTGCCCGTACACCATTGTTTGTAACCACTCCAACCACTTGGAGATGGTATAAAATGAGCCTAAGGCTAGAGGAGAAGAAGAATCATACTTAAAGCGAGATAATGTTGGCAATTTATTAACCCGTCTACAAGCCCTTATTCCCTTACTGCTGATTCAATTCCTCAAACCTGGAAACCCTTGTTTCCAACCTTCCTTTGCTATATGTATCTGGTCAAGAAGAATCCCATTTGTCTTCTTTGGGCCCACAAAAGCATTGGAGTCGGAGGTGCTACCTATAGTCAGTGGCCTGGGTGGAGGAATCCGGATCCAGGTTCGAAAACAGTGCCGCCAACAGACGCAAGTTGTAACAATCGTATTTTTGTTGTTAATTTAATGAAAATAACTCTCTTCTAACCACTTATAAGTTGTTATTGAATGATTATTTCATTTAATTTACAGAAATTTAAAATACTAAGTGCCTTTAATTGTCATTTTCTTTAAAGTTACTTATTCGAATAACTACCTCCTTCTTGCAGCATCTTTCTCTGTGTTTGTGCAAGTAAGCAGAGAAAGGATTGGAGTTTCAGAGAAAAAATATTCAACGGTGGATCAACATCAAACGTAGGATACAAGGTAAGTCTTTGTCTCTCTTTCCAAGGATTAATTAGTTAGTTATTTTATGCTTAACTACTTTCAGGGATTGAGTTTTCTTTTTAAAGGTCCTCGCTTTGTTGTGGCTTTAACCCATAGCCATAAGGGAATTTCCCCGTAACACTTGTACATGTACACTTTTAGCAACCTATGTGTGCACCCTTCAACATCCTACTCGCGCCCACCTCAACTGCCCAAGCGTGCCCACCTAAACGACTTGTGCATGATAGGAACGTTGATCATCATGAGGACCATTACATCTATGCACCAACAATTTAGCCTCCATTGCACACCATGAGATGAATTTACCCATCTTTAGCAACCGGATGGACATTCTTTTAACTTCTTATAATTCCTATGCATAGTATATATGATACAAAGCATAATTGTAAGAAATATCTTTTTTTTTCATTGTACATTATGTACAGTAATAAAAACATTGATATGCTCTAAATTGTTGTCTATTTATTATATGTTTTGTAGAATTTTCACCACCTAATAACAACTCTGCATTCAAAAAATTTAAATTTACCACTGAAAATGAAAAGTTCAAAAACCACCTACGAAGACTTCAAATTAGTAACTACCGAAACAAAGGATTGAAGATTCAAGAGTGTAGATACTACAATTTAGATCAAAAAGGAAACCAACCGGATAGTAGATCTAAGAGAAGAGAGATCAAGAAATGTAAATCAACATACTAAAATTTTGTGGCAACAATCACTTCTCTTTCTATTATATTAAAAGAAAGATTACATCAATTCTACTCTACTCACACAACATCGCCTCACAAGCTCCCATTGTAAATCATATTGACTACGTGTCTAACTAGTGTGCCCTCCTCTCCTGGTTACAAACAAAGCTAAAAGTAGCCTCTATAGTGGTGTGCTCCATGTTCTCATTCATGCAAGGGAATACTTCTCAAGTGATGCACCTCACTTGAGTGCTATGATTAGAAAATAAACCTCCTAGGTTAATGTGCCTCTCATGCATGGAATGAATGCACCATGCATGAAGAGTAACTCTTAGAGTAACTGTGCTATGCATGCAATGTTGGTCCCATGGTAAGTACACCATGAATGAGGGAATCTCTCCCAAAATAATGCACCATATGCAAGAACTAACTACTATAATAAATGTATGTGCCTCGCGTCCTAGGAATAGAATGTGAAAGTCCCAAAATGAATACACCCCACACCTCTACATAAATATGCATACACACATGAGAATATCTCTCATGAGGTGTACCTCTCACATGTGCTAACAATAGCTAGAATGCATATCTTCATAAATGAGCATGCATGCATGCATGAGAATCTCTCTCATGAGGTGTGCCCCATATGTGCTAACAATAGTTGGAAACCATCTCCTCAAATAAGTGTCCCTCTATCAACAAGAATCACTCTCAAGGTGATATGCCCTACCTCCAACACAAGTCAAGTGCTCAATTTCTCAACTAGTCAACTAGTTGAAGGATAATGGAGATTAGGTTTGCCGAAACAAGATAAGCTAACACTCCCTCTTTGCAAGGAATGTGTTCTCCATCAAACAAAGCTTCTTTGTCTACAGATCGAACTTCCCCTTTGTAAAGGGCTTCATTAAAATGTTGACCACATATGAATATGAAGGAATATAAACAAGAACCATTGCTCCCCTCTGTACTCTAGAACATCTTCAAAATCTTTGAGATACAATTTCCTTGTTGAAGGAAAACTTCACCTGCAACCTGCCAATCCTAGGTCTCTTTCCCCTGGATCTCAAAACCTCTTGCAATTAGAGTAAAATGTCTTGTCAAGGCCAATTGTCTCTTTCTAGTAGAATCCTTTGTGAACAAATTTTTCCTTGAACTTTTCAATGCTCCCATTAGCTACATGCATGAAATCAATCACTGATTTCACTAGGTTTTGGAACTATCTCCCACAGATCATTCTTGAAAATGGAGTTATACTCCTTTGTCATGGTATCCCGCCATACCTGCTCTACAACTATTTCCTTGAAGCTAGAAGGCTCCATCTCAAGAATAGAAGACATTAGTGCAACATAAGTAGGAAACGTTTTAGGTGAATGACTCACCAAAAATGTAGATTTAGGTGCTCCCACTTGTTCTTGTGAATCCTACAAACTAAACTAGATGGTAATTAGGCATTTGTTCCTTGACAAAAAACTTGTTGATATACATGTGGTTTGTCCTTCAATTTCAGATTAAATTTAGGGGTGGAAACCTTTTCACCTTCGTCAATATTTGTGGGAGGCTCCTGAGACTTTGAAGACCATCCATCCTCATCAAAATTTACTTCTTTGCTAGCAATTGTCTCTCACTACTCTTGAATGTAGATCCAATAAGCCTTTTAAGTCTAACTATATCCAATAAAATTTCCCTTGATACTAGAGGGTTCTAGCTTAGTCATTTTCTCCACAGGAACACAAATATAAACTAGATAACCAAAAACAAAAAAATGTAGTGCTTGAGGCTCCTCACTAATGAAAGCTTGTTCTGCTTGAAGCTAGAAGGCTCCACCTCTTAGCTAGCTGGACTCCCTTGAGGAGGGTGTATTCTTCTGCTTGATTATTGGTAGCTTGCCCCAAGATCCATGCATACTTAACTACTTGATGTCCTCCTGGGTCTAGTGAAATATCCCTGATCCAGCTGATCTGGATATCTATTGTTGAACTACGGTTTTGTCACTGAAATTTGATACTTTGGGGGTTTCTGGATGCATTTGAGTTAATGTGTGAACATGCTTGGTGATTTTCGCATGTGTGTTTCATTCATTAAGTGTTTTAGTAGTATAAGACAATGCATGTGAAATAAGGACAACACAGCTCACTGATATATATATATAATGCAGAAAAAACAAGAAATACAATAATAACTGGAAGTAGATATGACAATCGTCAGTTAGATCTCATGGATCGTCACTGGAATACAAATCAACTGATAAGAAATACCCATGATTAGAAGAAGGAATGTTGGTCTACGCATGCATAGATAGATCGGGAAAAAGCAATCTGGCAGCTCACGGTAACTGCTGTAGAATCCGAAAAACTCGCCCCGATGGCGTTACCCGTCGGAATGAGCTGGAAACTGTCTCAAAAGATGCACCCTGGCCTCTAGGCTGATCCTGATGACTGTCAGACTGAAGATCCAACCTCTGAAGCTCCAGATGTCACCCCCTAGGGGTTTGCGCACCTCCTCAGCTCAATGAGTTTGCCCTAGTGATTCCACCGGCGGAATCTAACGATGTATAGCTCAAAACGATCGTCCTGGCCTCCACTGTAATGGGTCGGAAGGGATTCCTCAAATCTGCTCTGGAATGTCCCCTGGAACCCCAAATGTGCTTTCTCAAGAACTGCGTCCTAAACAACTGTTTTTTTCTTTCCGGGAGATTCCACCGTCGGAAACTGACGACAGGTGGCTCAATAGGTACGTCCTGGCTAGCTATCTAATGGTTCAGAAAGAATCGGCCAAATCTGAACTATCTCAAGCGGCCGCACAAACCCTCTCTCAAACACTTGCGCCCTCACTGGCTGAGCTGCACAATCACTGAACTGGACACTGTAATGCATGGTGAAATATCTGGATGGTATCTCCGATAGGCTAGGGTGTGTCTCTCAACACCAAAACTGATCAATGGTGGTGGTTTCCTCCAGAAATCTACAAAACAACAAGGGGGTCGATTTCCTCCTCTACAACTATCTCAACATCAAAACATAACATAATTATGAATTAGGTTGCTTTACCCTTCCTTTATAGCTTCCCAAAACCCTAATTCGTTGTTGACCTTTTCCCTCCAAGTGACTTTTACTTTATTTATTATTCCTTGATTAAATCACTTAATTAATTAATTAATTAACCATTTTACCTCTAAAAAGTGATTTATACATCCTGATGGCTTCTCCGGCCACTGAAAGTCACTTATCATCATCTTATCCTGCAATGTTCTTCCTCCCGATTCTGATGAGCTATTACACTGAGAGGTTTCTTCGAGTAATATGCCCATTATGACCTTCTTAGTGAATTTACCCATAATAACTCAAAATTACGGAAATCGTCAAAATGCAACGGAACCAAAGCCAAGTTGTGCGGAATGGATCTTGATGATGAACGATGCAAGTCGGACCCAATAAAACGCCTCAATATCTCCCAAACTCTCTGTCACCCCTATCTGGCTACTCTGGTAGGCATAACACTCTGTAATGTTATAATGTCCCAAAATGGAGACATTACAGTCCTCCCTGCCGGGATATTGCTTGTCCTCAAGCAATAACTGAATCCAACTAGATATGATACCGGGGTCCCATATCCACCTGTGTGACACAAGGTAGACTCCCCTTAAGATGTGGCCTCTCCAAGTGCTCACCACGCATGACACCCACATGCTCCCGATGAGTAGAATGATCAATGGTCAAAGAATCCCAGTCAACTCCCCGAGCAACCACTCTACTCGAAACGCAACTCCATCAAACGCGGAACTACTAAGCACTCCAATCCATGGATCCCATATAAGAATGTGAATTGTAATGCCTCATGAAATATAGTCCTGTAACATATCAATACCATGAGTCTCTTGCAAATAACACACGGTCTTAACGCGAAATGAATCTGTCCTCCAAGACCATACCAACCCCAACACAACCTCCACCAACTGAACATGTTGTTGCCATAGTGAGGTACTACAAGACCTCAACGAATCACCAACAAGTGACGTGCTCCCCCAATACTGAAGCTCATTGGAAATTCAAAGTGACTTCCCCTTGCAAAGATCCACTCATCTCTATCAGTCAATGAAATGCCCAGCCCTGTAATCCCAGGGTCCCATGCTAGCCTCTGACAGGGACCATCACACAGACGTTGCACTACTGTGATCATGATTGTTTGCTCAAAATATACATACTGGATCCCCCACTCCTAGATCCTGATGCTGAAATACCTACGAAAACGTGGCATGTTATCAAGAAGTTGAACTTGTAAATGTATCTTTGTGGAATCATCATCTTCCCAACCACCTCCATACTCGATCATGAGTATCAATAGGGAGAACATGTCTCACCACATAGAACAAGTCCCTGCAAGCCCTCTCAAAACCATCCAAGAGTGAAGTATGTTGCTCTCTGGCGCAACCTGGGCCATCATAAGATGAAACAACCCACTAACCAAATGGACTCTCGGATCCCATGGAAAAATTGGAAGTTCATCACTTCCAATCCTCACTAACTGCTCATGTGTCATACTGATAACTGTCGGAAGCCCTCCATCATCATCCCAATGAGAATTTGAATCTGTGTCACCCTCTGAGATATCTGTTATCCCACGGCCTAAGATGCTCACCATCACGTCCAAGGTCTCAACTGTCTGTCTCTGATGATCCACCCCTATCCTGCTGTATGCAATAAAGACACTCCTGTCAAGTGATCTTGGCCTACCAACTCTCCATGTCCCCTGCCACTATTTATCTCCCCCTATGTTGTTGTCAATGATGAAAGTATCGGGAAAAGCTAACAGAAACATCTGTAACCGACTGTAGGATTGAAAAGTATCATATGCTTTGGTCAATCCCCAGGATTGGACCAAAAACTCATCCACTAGCACCCACGGTGAATAATCGTCTAACCTCCAACTATCGGATACAACAATAGATAACTCCACAAACTGTTGGTCAATCACTCTCCCTCCATCATCACTCAGATAGTTGTTGCTACTGTGAAGGTGATCTCCCAGAACTATGTGTTGTTGCAAGGGGGAGGAATCTCCATGCTCCACTAAGTTGGTATCCTCCCTACAATCCAATGCGTCTCCATGAATCCCACTGTACATCTCTCTCATCATCATATGTCCAAGGTGTACTGCCAGATCGACCCCTATGTGGATATCAACCAATCCTGGAACACAAATGAAAGTGTCCTCGTAACTGCCCCTGGCTCTGGAATCCTCATGTGTATGTGTATGACCGATTGTCTCAGAACTACCCATGAATGGTGGCCCCTGTGACACTCGGAGATCCTCCAGCAATGTAACTGAGGAACATATCTGACTCTATGTCGAGATAGATATAGTGTATCTCTGACCAGTCTCCTCAAGGAGCTCATATAATCTGGACTTTGATTCTTGAAGGGTTGTCTGTGTGCCTTCCAAGAATCCTCGTGTTCTCACCAACTCATGAGTGAGTCGGTCCACCTCAACCTCCTGCTCCCTCA
The DNA here is from genome assembly GCA_009831015.1 of Picea engelmannii. Lineage (NCBI taxonomy): Eukaryota > Viridiplantae > Streptophyta > Pinopsida > Pinales > Pinaceae > Picea > Picea engelmannii. The sequence continues at coordinate 2,113,825 of ML776867.1, forward strand.
GTGCCCTATGATACATCTCGCCAATCTCCAATAGGTAATCCCTATCCATCAATAACTGATGGTAGTCGGCCCTCATCACAGTCACTCTATCCATGAGTGTATGGAAGTCATCAATGGCAAGTCCCCTATCTGAACTATCATGTGTCATTGAGGCCCTCCAACAATAACCTGCCACAAATGCGTGTGTATCATCAATGCATCTAGTGGTTGCCATGATCATGTCCTCACTGACTCTCAACTGTCCTGTCAAGTGTCGTGACCCTTGATCACAACCGAGTTGAGGTGCAACCTCATGCCTCTCACTGCTAGTGTCAATAAAGGAATACTCAACAACACACTCCTCAGAAGATAAGGTACTGAACTGCCTACTGTCCACTGTGCTACTGAGTCCTCCTGTATGCCACTGCATGCCATCACCAACTACGACCCCCATTTGAATCGCACTGTATCCTGTATGGACAATTGTATCCTCCTGTGCACTCACCTTACTAATATCATCTGTACCTGGATCCCATACAGATGTGTCCCGACACATGCTATGGTCATCTCGACCAATAAGGAGTGCATCCTCATCACTGTAGATCGATCCTGGGAGTAAGTGTCCCAACAAGCTGTCAGTCTCCACAACCTGGTCCATCAATGGAATCTCCAAGAGTGGTGACTCACTCTCCTCATACAAATAGGTATGTGTAAGATCAACTAACGCCAAGCCATACCTCTCCTCCTGGGTCTGCAGATCCATATGTCCCTCGTGTACAATCCCCACACAAGGCTCCTCTACCATATCAGGAATGCCACTGATATCCTCATGTCTCGTGGCTAGGATAGGTGACTGAGAAGATGAAAAATGTGGATCGCTCATCATAGGAAGCTCATCAACCTCCATACATGACTTCCTGAAAGCCACGTCTACACCCAAGGGTTGGTCATCCAACCACCTAATCTCATCACGTCCAAGTGCCAACACATATGAATCCTCACAAGTGTCATCACTATGTTGAAGTGTTGAAGTCTCAACACTGCCTGGTAGGGAAGATGAAGAACATGCGCTATCATCCTGTCCATCCAATTGTCCCTCAGATGCGCAGGAGTCACTAGCCTCATCTGAATGCTCTAAACAGGCATTTGTGGTTGCATTCTCATGCACCTCCTCATCCCCACTGTCATAGTGTACCTCAACAATGTGCACCTTCCCCTTCTTGTCCCCTGATAGTTGGGGTTCATACCACTCAGGATGTTTGATGGTGCAAAAATCCTTGAATGACATGTCTGCATGAAATTTCGTACCAAACTCCTGATAGTGAATATTTTATGTCTTTTATATATGTGTGTGTGTGTGTAAATTATTTGGATTTCTGAAAATTTGTCCTTTTTGTCCCCTACTGTCTCAATATCCATGTCAATGCAACTTATGTATCCATAGCACAGTCTTACATGCGTAAAAAAGCCTCAACATCGAACTCCTCCAACCAAACCACCACAACACTCTCAGTATGTGCACCCATGCAAGACCGTAGTGTGTAATGCACCTCAGGGTCCAAGGGGTAGTGCCCTTTGCAGCCTCTCATTGCCACTAATGAGCAAGGTAAAGGGGCAATAACCCTATACCTGTAAAACCTCTACAACATTTCATACACAAAATTCATGTTGCATGTGCCAAGCTCTGACATGTTGTTATAGCATCAATTGCCACCACATATGCATGGATGACATGTTTGGCCTTTTCCTTTGCCACTTGCAAACATTAATCCCCCTTTCCTCCTCTAGATTCTTCAAAAAACATTATTTTTGGACATGTACACGTGTTGCTCCATTGCAAAGCACATACACCCTAATTTTTCTCAAAAAAATTATATTTTGTGTAATTTTGGGCAGGGTTCATGGGTTTACCCAGTTTTTGACCTCCTATTTCCCATACACAATTGTTTGTAACCACTCCAACCACTTGGAGATGGTATAAAATGAGCCTAAGTATAGAGGATAAGGAGAATCATACTTGAAGCGAGATAATGCTGGCAATTTATTACCCCATCTACAAGCCCTTATTCCCTTACTGCTGATTCATTTCCTTAGATCTGGAAACCCTTGTTTCCAACCTTCCTTTACTATATGAATCTGCTCAAGAAGAATCCTATTTGTCTTCTTTGGGCTCACAAAAGCATTGGAGTCGGAGGTCCTACATGTTATTGCACAAGTTGTCGGTTGGGCAAAGCTTGACCCAAACCACAAAATGGCGACAACTAAGAGAACACCTATCCACTATCACCTTAAATAGGTATTCCCGTCACTTTAGTGATGATGAAAATCACCACAAGAGGGGAATCTCGGGTGAACCTAGGGGGAAATGAGAAGGAAATTGAGATGATGAATTGAAAGTCTCTATAGGCCAATTTAATAGATGGAAGAAGGCTTGAGGATGAGTCTCGGGAGTGGTTTAAATTTTCCAAGTCCTTGGGTACCTATTGAGAGTGTTTGTACCTTCCCGAGACACAAGAAAAAACAACTATACGCAGTATATGTTAGGTGGACAAGCAAGTTAAGCTTGCCGTCCCTATTTGCAGCAGTCAACAAAAATATATATCGGCAACAAAATCAATTACTTACTGCAGAAATAACCATCAAAAGCATCAAGTATTTATTGGGCAATGAAGCACTAAACATGCAGACTAATTCCCATTACTTTAGCACAAGCTTTGATGGTGAATTAGGACTGCAAAAAGATTTTCTCAGAGCAGCCAAATGGCTGTAGCAAAGATTTTCTACAGAAACAACTTTTACCCCAAGGAATTAGCCAAAAAAATTCCCAACAATAGCCAATATCAAGTAGATTAACAATAGCAACTTTCCAACTATTTCCAACGGTAAAAGAGTGAGAAATTGATCTTGAAAAAGAGAGTTTGCAGAAGCCCTAATGGCTGTAGCATAAGTTTATAACAGCAGCAATATATCATGGACCAATCAAAACGCCCTAGTGGCTCAAGCAAGCGATTAAGGCAAAGAATTGATTCCACTTTGAACAAATTCAATATCTCATAAAATCACGTATTTCGATGTAAGCAATTTATTTCTCCAATGCAATAAAAGAATAGTGCCTTGCCAAATGGGTTGTGGATTCTTCTTGTATTATGTTAGGACTACTAAATCTCAAGGGGTGTAAGCCCTTTTACTCCCTTGAGATAGCAACCCTAACAAGGTAAAGTCTAGGAGGGTGTAAACCCTTTTACTCCTCCTAGCAACCTTTGCAATAGCTTTTTCAACAAACAATAATGATAAAAAATGGGTGGAGGTTGTAAATCCTTATACTCCTTGTTTCCGTCCTTATACACACCTACAAACGTGAAAAAGTCTCAATCCACTTGGTGTGTCCTTGGAGGCACAATGCCTTAAGTCCAAACCCACTTGTCACCTCGATTTGGACTTCTTCCTTCTAGGCTTATGAAATATTCTTGGTTGCAAAAGTTGGTGGAAGCCTTCTATTCTGGTGTTTGACTTTCGTCAAACACTTTACAAACTTTTGTAATTGATGGCTAAAGATGAAATTTGAATGGACTGCAGTATATTTCTTTGTTTTGCTTGTTGTTTTATTGGTTTTCTATCTCCTTATACCTCCCCGGTGAAGTGCCAAATGTATTATTCCGACATTAAGACAAACCCATAAAATAATAATACAAAACATTCACATTCAAATGAACAAATTTACTACTCTGGCTGTTGTTTTTATTGAATATTAATGTTGAATCAATGACAGTCAAAATGAGGTAGAAGTACCTCTCAAAAATGAAGGAGATGTCTGCTATAGAAAGCTTGGAACCTCCAACCATACACAGCCATGAGAAAACACCCAAAAACTGCCCACACGAGCTCATAAAGGAGGGCGACTCATGTGATTATTGTTTTGTTGTCTGATTGAGTGATATGGCAGCCCCAAACTCAGAGATATACCTCTCTGCAATGCAAGGTACAGCCAACCAAAGGAGGTCGACCAGCAGCAATCTCCCTTTTGCCTCCACGCAGCCCCTTGGACCACACACAGCACTTGTAGATGAGATAAAACGGCCAGCAAGAGCAACACGCAGCCACTAAATGTCGACCAGCAGGGATTGTCAGTTGAAGGTCACGCCCAGCCAAGGATAACACGACTTTGATGATGCATATCTCAACCACAGGGGACAACACGCAACAAGGAAAAGGAGGATGCGCCCAGCTCAAGGAAAAACGCCCAATTCTTCCCACGTGCCAAAGAAGAATGCCCTCTCTCTTCTCAGATCTGAAAATGAAAGTCTTCTCCAATAAATCTCCTCGAAAACACAATGCCAATACCTGCAAATGAAAAACCGGAATGGTTTCTCCAATCTCACAGCTAGGGCAAATAGTTTCACTGCCGAATCCGAGCACCAAGGTGGGTTTCCAGCTGAAACCCTCGTTTGCTCACCAAGCTCTTCTCCCAAAACTCAATTTTTGAAATGAATAGTCAATAATGCCTTTCCAACCCTCACCCGTCCTTTTTCTCTTTCACTTTTCTTTTTCTCCATTAAAATATTCATTTAATTAATAATTGGAGAGAAATACCCTCAAGGAGGGGTTTAATATTAATAAACTCACTTTTCCTAAGTTTCACTTTATAATTCGAAAGTGACTTCACCAATATCATTTCCCTAACTTATCCATCTAATGGTTTACGGGAAACTGTGTAAACCACCACGGTATTCTGACTGCCTAGGAGAAATGGGACATTACAGTCCTCCCTGCCCAAATTTGCTTGTCCTCAAGCAACTTCAAACCTGGAAACTGTAACACCTACTCGTTTTCCCAAGTAGCATCCTCCACAGGTAGATCCTTCCATTTCACCAAAAACTCCCTGACCACCCTATTACGAAGCTTCCTCTCCTGTACCTGTAAAATCTCTTCGGGGCTCGTGGCCAACCGTCCTTCGTCATCCAAAGGGGGTAACTCATGTGAGGCAACCACCTGTTGTCCTATTACCTGCTTAAGGCAAGATACGTGAAACACGTTATGAATCTTGCTCCCCTCAGGTAGCTCTAGTTCGTATGCAACCTACCCCACCTTCCGAGTTATCCTGTAGGGCCCATAGTAGCAAGGTTTGAGCTTCTCGGCCCCCTTCTGTTTCAATGAATATGGTCGGTATGGCTGTAGTCGCAGGAACACTAAATCTCCCACCTCGAAGGAGCGCTCGGTCCTATGCCTGTCCGCATACATCATCTATTGATTTTGGGCCACCCTCATGTTCTCCTTCAATGCTCTCAGAATATCCTGGCTGTCCTGTATCCAATCTCTGGCCTTCGATGCCCTACTGTCACCGAAAACAACGTCTGCAAAAGTCATGGCCTTTTAGCCGTAGAGTGCCCGAAAAGGGGTCATGCCAATGGACATGTGATGGGTGGTATTGTAACAGTACTCCCCCAGGTGTAACCACTTCACCCAAGCTTTCTGCTGCCCAGAAATGTAGTTTCGCAAATAACCTTCCACCCATTTGTTCACGATCTCTGTCTGTCTGTCAGTCTGCGGGTGGTAACTAGTGCTCGGTGTCAACTCGGTACCTACCAACCTGAAAAGCTCCTGCCAAAAGCCTCCCATGAACTGTTGTCTCTATCACTGACAATAGTTTTGGGCAACCCATGCAAACAGAAAATTTCTCTGAAAAATAGCTCGGCCACCTGTGCTGCTGAGTAGTCTGAAGGAATAGCGAAGAAGTGAGCAAACTTGGTGAATCTATCCACCACGACATAAATGGAATCCTTCCCCTGCACCCTGGGTAACCCGGTGATGAAATCCATGGAGATGCTTTCCCATTTCTGATCTGGAATGGGCAATGGCTGTAATAATCCGGTCGGATGGGTGTGCTCCACCTTGTTCCGCTGGCAAACTTCGCACTCTTGTACGTGCTTCAGTATGTCTCCCTTGAGGTTCTTCCAAGTGAACCTCTCCTGGACCTGCCTATAAGTCTTCAGGAACCCCTGGTGTCCTGCTAACGGTGAATCATGGGCTGCCTGCATGATCTTCTGCCTGATGTGCGAACCTAGAACCAAATAAATTCGGTCTTTGTAATATATGATATCATCCACCACTCTGTACCTATCATCTGTAACCTGTCCATCCAAAACCTCGCAAGCAAACGTGTTCTTGGAATACTCTACCAGTAGAAGACTCTTCCAGTCTTCCGATATGTCCATCAAAGATAGAGTAGGGGGCATCCTAGAAAGAGCGTCGGCTACCACATTGTTCTTCCCCTTCACATACTCAATCTCAAAATCGTAGGCCTGGATCTTACTCACCCACTTCTGTTGTCTATCATTCAGTTCCTTCTGCTCCAAGAAGAATCGGAGGCTGTTGTGATCTGTCTTGACCTTGAACTTGTTGCCTACTAGATAATGCCGGAATTTAGCCAATGCATGCACAATGGCCAACATCTCTAAATAGAGTAGAGCTTCTCGTAGTCTCTAAGCTTCCGACTCTCGAAAGCTATGGGATGATTCTCCTGCATAAGCACAGCTCCAATACCTACTTCCGATGCGTCACACTCCAACACGAAGGGTTGGGTAAAGTCCGGAAAAGCTAAGACCAGGCACGAACTCATGATGTCCTTCATCCTGTCGAAGATTGCCTGTGCCTCATCTATCCACTCAAAGGCCCCCTTCTTGGTCAAATCTGTCAGTGGGGCTGTCAGCTGAGAAAAACCCTTCACATACCTCCGGTGGTAAGTGCATAAGCCCATGAAGCTCTTTAACTCTGTAGTGTGCCTCAGCGGAGGCCAATCACGAATCGCTTGGATCTTGTCCCAATGCACCTGCACTCCCTGATCTCCAATCACATGCCCCAAATAGAGCATCCCTGTCAACCCAAAATCACATTTGGACAACTTCGCATACAACTCCTGTTTGTCTAGTATGCCCATCACTTCATCTAGATGTTGGAGGTGTTCCTCCCAAGTGCGGCTGTAGACCAAAATGTCATCGAAGAAGACCAACAAATACTTCCTAAGCTGCTTGCTAAACGTGTGGTTCATACAGGACTGAAATGTGGCCGGGGCGTTGGTTAGCCCAAAAGGCATCACCAAGAACTCGTAGTGCCCATAGTGGCATCTGAAGGCCATCTTGTATTCATCCCCTTCTCGCATCCTGATCTAATGATAGCCCGACCGTAGATCAATCTTCGAAAAGTATTTGGCCCCTCTCAACTCATCCATCAACTCATCAATCCGGGGTATGGGGTACCTGTTCTTGATGGTCCTCTTGTTGAGGGCTYGGTAATCAATGCACATTCTGAGGGTCCCATCCTTCTTCTTTACCAGCACTACAGAAGAAGCGAAAGGACTCGAACTCGGTCTGATGTGGCCCATCGCCAGTAGCTCCTTGATGGTCTTTTCTATCTCATCCTTATAGGCCTTGGGGTGCCTATACGGGGTGGTAATCACTGCTCTCGTGCCCTCCTCTAACTCAATGGTGTGCTCAAAGCCCCTGTCTGGAGGCCTACCTGGAGGTATATCACCAAAGACCTTTTGGTGCTTCTTAAGCAAGGCCTTTATCTCTCTCGGAAAATTGGGCTCCCTGCCCTTGGGCCTCTGCACGAAAATCTGAAACTCTGCAACCCATGCAATGTCGTCCTGCCTCATCACTGCCTCCATCTTCTTTGCGGTCACTACCTTGGGGGGGTAAGTGTTCATGCCTCTCAAAACCACTCTCTTGCCATCCTGTCCCTGGAACTCCATCTCCATAGTCTGGTAGTTAGTGGAGTACTTCCCTAGGGAGTATAACCACTGAACTCCCAATACCACATTGGTGTCAGGCACCTTCACCACGAAAAAGTCATCGGTAATCGTGTAGTTCCCTAGGCTCAATGTCATCCGTGGGACGTATCTGGTGCAGTTTAGGGTGTTCTCCCCCAGTATGATCACTGAAAAGCCCTCAAAGGCTTCGGTGGTAATGCCCTTCCGCTCTACCAATGAAGCATCGATAAAATTGTGGGATGCCCCACCATCCACCAATACCATCACTCTATGTCACTGTACTCCTCCCCTCATCCTGAAGGTATGAAACCTGGGGATCCCTGAGAGTGATGCTATAGTCCCCTGATTCTCCATCGATGCCTGCTCTGCCTCTGCCATCGGTGGGTCCTCTTCCTGTCCTTCTTCTCCTACCTCCTCATCCTCCCCGCTATCTGAGAACACCTCTATGTAGTGTGCCTTGGCCTTGCCTGCACACCTGTGACCTAGTACTCATGGTTCCTGGCAACTGAAACACAACTTCTTCCTACTTAGATCCTGCCTGGTAGCATCATCCATCCTGTTCCTGCCTGTCCAATCCCTTTGTGGCTGTCCTGCCCAGTCTCTCTGCTGCTGTCCTGCACCATCCCTTTGTGGTGGTCCCCTGTCATTGAACTTCGTGGGGAAGTTCGGTCTCAGGGTGAATTTGGGCTTGGGTACTGACTCCTGTAGGTCTCTAGCCCTGCTAACTGCATCCTGTAGCGAAGTAGGCTTGTAATCCTTCACCCATCCTCGAAGTGGCTCAGTTAGCCCCTCTATGAACAGCATCACCAATCGGGCCTCGGAAATATCGGTGACCATCACTGATATCCTCTGGAATTCTGATATAAAGGCCTCTGCCGAACCAGTTTGTTTCAATTGTGCCAAGTCTCTGAAAGACAACTCGGGATCTCTCCTATCAAATCTATGCACCAGTCTCCCTGTAAACTCAGCATAGGTGACAATATGGGCATGTACCGGAGTGGACATCCCGTGGTACCACCAGTCCTGTGCCTCACCCTCCAAGTGCAATGTTGCCAACTTAATGGCATTGGTCTCCGCCATGGGGTTCAGCTGGAAGTAGGTGTCGAGCTTCTGCACCCAAGCTCGTGCAGTGCACTTTGATGTCCCATCGAAGTATGGTAAAGTGAGCTTGCCCACTGTGCGCTGTAACTCGTAGTTCTGCGTGGGACCCCTGTTGAAGAATCTCGGCCTGTTTCTCACCTTGAAACTACAAAACTCGGCAAAAGTCATAGCTTCTCTCAATTCTGCATCCATGGCCTTATACTCCTGGAAATAGGCTGCTAATGGCTCGTCCTTCTCTACCTGCCCTCTTGTACTTGTCTCCGGTGGTCCTAAGAACTTTGGCATGGTAGACCTAGGAATCTCACTGTAGTCGTGAGGGCGGTTCTGAGGGTTGGTCATGGAAGTGATCACCTCAATATGAGGTTTGTGTGTGTTTCCCCCTCCTTCCATCTGCCCTCTATTGCTACTCTCCCCCCTTTCTTCACCATGCTTACTCCCTAGAGCATAACCTGTGACTCTGCCCATGAACTCTCGGGTCTCTCTCTGGCCCTCTGCAATATCCTGTAAGGCTTTCATAAGCCCTTTGATCAAACAGTCCTCTTTGTCCTCTGTCAGATTTGCATTTTTCCCTGGAGTGCCCTCCATTTCTTCTCCCCTGCCCTCTAAGCTCCTATACCTCCTGCACCTATAAGTGATGTTATGTTTCCCTTCCTCAGTCATTAATGTCGCCCACAGCTGGCGAGGATCATGCTCTGATACCACTGAAATATTCTTGGTTGCAAAAGTTGGAGGAAGCCTTCTATTATGGTGTTGGACTTTCGTCAAACACTTTGCAAACTTCTGTAATTGATGGCTGAAGATGAAATTTGAATGGACTGCAGTATATTTCTTTGTTTTGCTTGTTGTTTTATTGGTTTTCTATCTCCTTATACATCCCCGGTGAAGTGCCAAATGTATTATTCCGACATTAAGACAAACCCATAAAATAATAATACAAAACATTCACATTCAAATGAACAAATTTACTACTCTGGCTGTTGTTTTTATTGAATATTAATGTTGAATCAATGACAGTCAAAATGAGGTAGAAGTATCTCTCAAAAATGAAGGAGATGTCTGCTATAGAAATCTTGGAACCTCCAACCATACACAGCCATGAGAAAACACCCAAAAACTGCCCACACGAGCTCATAAAGGAGGGTGACTCATGTGATTATTGTTCTGTTGTCTGATTAAGTGATATGGCAGCCCCAAACTCAAAGATATACCTCTCTGCAATGCAAGGTACAGCCAACCAAAGGAGGTCGACCAGCAGCAATCTCCCTTTTGCCTCCACGCAGCCCCTTGGACCACACGCAGCACTTGTAGATGAGATAAAACGGCCAGCAAGAGCAACACGCAGCCACTAAATGTCGACCAGCAGGGATTGTCAGTTGAAGGTCACGCCCAGCCAAGGATAACATGACTTCGATGATGCATATCTCAACCACAGGGGACAACACGCAGCAGGGAAAAGGAGGACGCGCCCAGCTCAAGGAAAAACGCCCAATCCTTCCCACGTGCCAAAGAAAAATGCCCTCTCTCTTCTCAGATCTAAAAATGAAAGTCTTCTCCAATAAATCTCCTCGAAAACACAATGCCAATACCTGCAAATGAAAAACCGGAATGGCTTCTCCAATCTCACGGCTAGGGCAGATAGTTTCACTGCCGAATCCGAGCACCAAGGTGGGTTTCCAGCTGAAACCCTTGTTTGCTCACCGAGCTCTTTTCCCAAAACTCAATTTTTGAATGAATAGTCAATAATGCCTTTCCAACCCTCACTCGTCCTTTTTCTCTTTCACTTTTCTTTTTCTCCATTAAAATATTCATTTAATTAATAATTGGAGAGAAATACCCTCAAAGAGGGGTTTAATATTAATAAACTCACTTTTCCTAAGTTTCACTTTATAATTCAAAAGTGACTTTACCAATATCATTTCCCTAACTTATCCGTCTAATGGTTTACGGGAAACTGTGTAAACCACCACGGTATTCTGACTGCCTAGGAGAAATGGGACATTACAGCTTACTCCTAGGGAAGCCAAAGGGGGTAGACCCTATTTACTATGTGAGTTGTATAGTGAATTCTAGGAGTTGATTTTAGTTTTGTTAAGTTAGGGGGAAATCTAACCTATATGTTAAGCAACAATGAAAATGCACAATTTCAATGATAGTCAAATCCTTTCCCTAAGGTCAACTAAGGCTAGTGCCTAAATATTGGGCAAGGGGTCAACTAAGTTCATACAAAAGAATTACAAAGAGTTAAATGACCTAATTACAAAAGAGCAATTTTAACAATAATTTACAAGATGAGATAAAGCAATGACAAATATACAAATCGAAATGTAAGTTACACTATAAACAAGAACAAAAGATGAGTTATATAGATATACAACAAGAGATAAACTATAACCAATGAACAAGACAACTAACTGACCATGAAGCATACAACTTGGAAAAGTTGGAGAAAGAGCAAGTGCGTAACTTTAGTGGATTCAAGAGTCAACAAGGAGCAAGTGCGCAACTTCTGAATCAAGGGGGGAAGCTACCAGCAAGTGCCCCAAAGAGATGGTGCGCAACTTGAGAGAAGCCTTCCCTTGAACAGATTAACAACTTCCACTATAATGAACTTGAATGTAAAGTGCTAAACTTGAAATGAAATGATTGGAAATGAAAAGCACCAGTGAATTAAACCATAAGCATAAGAAAAGACCTTGAACAGCGAGGTTTGAACAACTTGAAAAATGCTGAAAAGTAAAGTGCAAGTGTTGTGAAATGTAGTAGATAGATTTTAGATTAATTTTAAGGGTCTCTCTTTGATTAGGGGAGCTTAAGTTAATGTCAAACAAACCTAAGCTATGTGTCTACCCCTAGACTCTTATTGCTTTGGCCAAAATGATTGTTGGGTGCTCAAGAAGAAGGGCAAACAAGGCCCTTCCCTAACTCCACAAGTCAACCTGGAAAACTTGGGCACTCAAGCAGGGGGGACACCTAGTGCCGTGAAGTCGTCCCCGACTTAGCACCCCCTATAGCCTCCACAAGCCTCATTTTTGGTGGCAAAAGTTGTACCAGTCCAAGGTGCCTAGTTAATCTAGATTAATTTCCCTCCTAGTCTAGATTGCAACTATGAATAACTTGAAATAAATCGCAAAGTGAAAGATCTCTACTTAAGATACAAGATATTGACTTATTAGATGATTGCACAACTTAACCAAGAGATAACAATGTAAATAACTTTGCAAAATAAACAAGCTAAAGGAAACTAAAGATTAAGAAATTATTGACAAGATGAAAGAAAAGCAAACTAAGTTATAGACAAGCCTTACGATATAGCATGGGTTGGCTTAGCCAAACCTGTTTGCTAGGTGTATGCAAAAATGAAGAATGCAAGTAAAACAAAACTTGGAAAGTAAATGACAAGATCCTAGCCACTCAAACTTGTCTTAAGGACAAGTGGGGCAACGAATTAAATGAAATAGAACTAGAAACCACAACTAAGGCACAAGGAGGAGGACTAGCCTACCAATTTTGTGCAAAAGTGGGTGAAAAGAAATGAAATAATTGCTTGACAAGAAAGTAAAGATCCTAGCCTCTCAACCTTGTCTTAAGGACAAGTGGGGCAAAAAAATTGAAAGCTTAAAACAGAAATTTAAAACTAAATCCTAGCCTTACGATTTAGCATGGGTGGCAAAACCAAGCCTCTTTGCTAGTTGTAGGCAAAAATAAAATAAAAACGCAGAAATTTTAAATACTTTGAGAAATGCAAGCCCAAGAGACTCTCTTTGGGCTTGCTTACAATGAAAAAAATGAAAGAAGAGAAGTGGGTATTCAATACCCTTAATTGGAAGGTAGTTCCTTGATGTCTTGTGGCCCCAAATGGGCAGCACCTCCCCTTTACTGGTTCAAACCTGCAGAAAATCAGCAAGCAAAGCTTGCTGGAAATGATGCACAATAACCAGAAAAAAACTTGAAAAAAAAATTGTTAGTAATAACCAGAAATTTTTGGTACAAAAATTAGCAAATAAGAAATAATATATGACCTATTCTATGACAGAAATATACCCAAATAAATGTGAGAAATATGTATGAGAGAAAACAAAGAAACTTAAGAGGGTTTTAATGGGTGAAGGGACAAATTTCCAGATCTAAAATTTGTCCTTCTCCAACCCTTGGTGACCTGCAAAAAGATGAGATCAAGCTACAAGACAACAAAGGAGATGAGTAGATTCAAATATGTCAACAAAATACTTTGCATAACAAAAAGAAACTACTTCACTAAGATGTATAGCAATACTACCATAAATATATCCAAGCAAAGTACTTTGCTTGGATCTCCTACTCTAGATCTAGAAGCAAAAACTCAACAAACAACAATTCAAATCACCTCAAATGAAGATCCAATCCATGCACCAAGAGTACTCCCAATGCACACTGTTATCCCCCACTTTCAGGGATAACTAGGAGATCATGTCTTGAGGCACACAGGTCCTAGACATGGAGTACCGAGAGCAGGATTGACCTGAGCATGGCCCTGGAGTGCCCACCTTTTCTTCTTCCATCGTCTTTATCTTGTCAGCAGCAGTAGCATCCATCACCATCGGCTTGGTCCTATATCAAAAACGGTTCTTGCTCCATGAGGTAATTAGTCCAGGTATCATGGTATGTGTCACTTTTGATCATTAAAACCTTTGAATATGTGCATTTGATTCCTTTTATTTCTAACTACTGCTTGGATCTTACACTTGCCCACTTGACCATGTTTGGGGGGATTGACAGGGTGCCCTAGCAAACCTGTGTCTGTAGGTTTTGGTTTTCCACTGGGGGATTTTTGAAAAGCCATCGTCCGCTCCCATCATAGCACCACTGTTTCATCTTATTTCCTGCTCACTTATCTCATTCCCCTTGTTCGGGCATTGGGTTGACCTATTTTCAGGATTGCACCTTACCTCGTGGGAAGAAGGGACTAAAGGCCCAGAAGGTAAAAGCAAGTTGGTAAAAGATAAAAGCCTAAGAATAAACCTCGAGATGCTTCGCCTAGGGATCCCCGAGAAAGCAATAAAAGGCTTCTCAGCAAGAAACAAGAGGGACCCGGAAAAGTAATAAAACAAGACCTAACCAGAGGATAGGGGGTCTCATCATGAGCCAGCCTATTAGGTTCATGGGTACCTAGCAGTATGGCATTGCCACCAGCTGGTTACGACGCCAGGGCAGTGACTCTTGGTTGCATGGCCAAGGGAAAGGGGGTCTCATCACGAGCCAGCCTTCTCATTTTTGCGAAAGTACTTGTGGGTAACACTGTCAACTCTAGTCACCACGCCAAGGCAGTGTCCCCTGATTAGCTCTTTAACAAAAACCAAATAAAAGAATAAAAAGAATAAAGGCAAGAATGGGCTTGGAAAAATGCATCCATGACAGGTAGAGCTCGCCTTCTACAAAGGCACCCACAAGTAACACTTTTGCATCCTTGGCCCTCATTACACCCACATGCTTGGACATCCCCTGACCACATCACCCACTTACATGGCTTGGATGAAGTCTTTCCCGAGAACTTTCCTTTTCCAGTGGACACTAGCCCAATAGAACGCCTTGTCCTTTTTTTTAGTGTTGTATTGTAGGCTTGTCTAACGTCTTTGAGCTATTGACCGATGTATTAGGGATTTTATGCATATGTTTAATAATATTGATGATGAGATGTGATTGACATTGCTATGCTCCCTGTGACTGATGAGCCCATGGAGGGCGTAGCCTTTGATGTGCAAGACCAAGCCCGACGGACAAGTACCATTTGGACCGGTACACATGGGGAGATGATCAGTTCGGACCTCCATGGGACTGAAGAGCCCACCAGATGGATGTTGAGACCCCATCAGGGGGAAGAGACAAGACAAAGGTTGATCAGGGGTTTTGCACCGGAGAAGAAGAAAACGTTCCACCAGAGGCACCCCGGCACAGCTTGACCTAGGGGGGTTGAGCCCTTTTCAGTGAAACGTTGGCCTTGGAAGGCCTGGGACATCACCCTTGATGACCATGATGTCATCCAACCTATTGGACGTCTTGGGAGGCAGACTGGATAGCAGTGGCACGTGTGGCAGTTTGGAGGAGCCCAAGGAGGGCTAACGTTTTGCTCCAGGATGCTTCATTTGCCCTAGAAGGGCCTAGTGCCTCTCTTAGAGGGGATTTTATTCTCTTTTCATCTTGATTAGGGTTTAGATTTGACAGTTTAATGTAAAACAGTATGATTTTGGTATTTTGGCCTTGTCGACCTTTTACATGACCTAAAATGTAAAATTAGGTCATGGAATGGTATAAATGAAGGATTCTCACCTTCATTTTTTCATCATCTTTCACTCACTCATTAGTGAGGACTGAAATTTGCGCCCTCTCTTGGGTTATTGGTTGATTAAGTGATGCGCACTTGTTGAAGGAAGACTATTTTGGTATGTTTTGGCATTTCTCTTGGTGGAAGGTGTTACAACTAGGGTTTGCATGCTATTTCATGGTGATATGTAAGTGTTTTTTTTCTGCAAAACTTCTTAAATGAATGGTTGTAGTCTTATTTTCTTGCATATGTTTATAATTTGTTGAATAAAACCCTAGGTGACAAGCACACAAGTAGGTCCTTGTCTCATGTCCCCATTAAGAGAAATTTTCAGCCATTGAAGAAGAAAAAGAGAGCCTAGTCGTAGCTACACTCCTTTTTCTTCTTCCCTTTTGCTAGTCGTACCATTTAGAACCCAAGAAGGAGGAGACGTCCCAGACCTAGGTTATCTACACTTAGGGTCGTTTTTCTTCTAGGGTTTGATGAAAGAGCCTTGTTGTAGCAACACTCTCCCTCATTAGACTCTCTTGTCTTGATTTTGTGCTTCATTAATGAGCTAGCCGTTTTTGCCCCTTGCTTCCTTCAGCTTTCGTGTCCTTTACTAAGTTGGCTCCATTTTACCCTCTAAGGCACTGATCTAGAAGACCTCTTGCGCTGAAGTGAAATTGATCACAAACAACTCTCAAAACTCTTTGAAACAAACCCTAACTACTAAACCCTAGTCTAGCAGCTAACCCTACTAACCCTAATTGTTGTCGTCATCTCATGCTATTACATCATTAGTGCAGCATCGTTTTGTTTATTAAGCAATTGAATGGTGTTTAAAGCATTTATTGAATGAAGCATTGATTGGTCACATTGAATGCTATATCGTTCTAGTATTTATTGGTGAAGTAATATTACTTTCATTGCCATATTTATAAACATTGACTTCGGCAATATTTATTGCCATAATTGTTTTTATATATTTATCAGATAGTCTTGTGAAGTACTAACCCATTGAAATAGCCTGTATATATTAGTTTGTTGTTGCTTTGTTCCAGGCAGGTACACTTCTTTGAGGGTTTTACTTCATTATTGGTTGTTTAGCTGGGAATATCTGATTGGTGGTGACTTGTGAGGGAGGAAATCTTATCTTTGTCTTATTAGCCTTTTGCCTCTTCAAAACCCCAGGTCACCGGGGACGTCTCCCCTGGGCCTAACCTCCCTAAAGAGAAAGAACCATCCCATTGTGGTGACATTGGGTGGGATTGGTTCCTGTTACGCCAGTTTGGCCTTCTATCTTATAGCCTTTTCTCCTAGCTACAAACTGTGCGATAACACACACCAAGTTCCTCCAAATATTTGTTATTATTGAAGCAAGCTTGAGCAAATACTTGCTACAAGCTTGAGAAATGAAAGAGAGCAAGATGGGAGAGAGAGAAGAGTGGGAGAGATTTGGGCATAATAACTTTACACTGAGAATAGATATGAAATGAGGGAGGGGTAGGCATTCTTTTATACCTGGGAGGCAAGATAGACCCCTCTTGGATGAGCTCCAAGTGTCACTCACCCAAAAGAAGTCATGATCTCAAGGAGGGCGCACTTTTAGGGTTTTGGTAGGCTAGGGTTTGTGAGAGTTGAGGGTGTGAGAGAGGAAACACCTTTTTGACAAGTCAAACACCATGTTAGATCACTAGGAGCAGTTAGGAAGCTAGGTGTTTGCTTTATTTAATTTTTGACTTTGGGTTCTCACCAAGGGGGGCACAACTTCCCTAGGGGGATGAGTGATGTGAGGTTGTGGCTAGGTGTGGGGGGTTTAAGTTAGAAAAGTGTTTTTCTAACTTAGGAAAATGGTTAGGCATCATCTTCCACTCTGTCTCATACATTTTTTCTTATTTTACAATTTTTTGCATTTTTGACTTAGCCAAATTAAACAATTAAATTGCTAACTCAAGGCTGACTTGGACTCCTCATGGACAAAGACCTAGAAAAACTTGTCTAATTGAGCTGAAACTTGGTCCAAGGGTGTAGGGGTCTCATTCATTTATTTTGAGTACTCACACCCCTATCAAAATCCCCTAGGACCTTGTTTTTACATTTTTACATCGATTTTAATTAAATTTACCATTAACTAGGTAATTTTAAAAAAATTAAAAAAAAAACTACTTAGACTAATCGGAATTCCGCAAGACTCTAGGAGATGTCTAGCATGGTCATTTACAATATTCCTAGACCCTAGTCACCCATTGGACTCGATCATTAGAATGCCTTTCACCACTTTGGAGGATTATTGTGAGTGAAAAGGGTAATTAAAATGGTTGGTTAGGTCAAATCAATTACATGAAGAAAAAAAACACTCGATGAAAGGACTTCCCTAATGATAAAGTCTTAGGCAACTAACCTATAATATGATCCATGCAGACCCATTACATTATTATCCCACGCAGGAGAGCAGAAATTCCAATTACGAAAAGAAGTGTTGGGGGAAAAAATTGCCTTATAGAACCAGAAAGTCTTCAACTTTGTTGCACCATCAGATACATAGCTTCATGGCACATGGAGTTGACCCCCTCGTCGAAATAGGTGGTCAACAATCCTCCAAGGAGCTAACCAATAACAAGCATGGAACAAGAAAGAAACCTAACAAAGTGCAGATTTTCTTTACCAATTCCAAGAAATGCCAAGACAAAACCCTAGTTACCAAGAAATTTTCATCACCAAAGAAAAGAGAAAGAGCCTCCAAGAGTAGCACACCACTTTCTTCCACAAGACAAGAGATAAACCATATCACAATAGAGAGAGAGAATGAATTTTCCCAAGTAGGGCAAAAATTTCAGCCAAGTATCCTTCTCCACATGGGAGAGCTATGATCCAAATGAGATACAAATGATCTCTATTTATACAAAATGTTCTAAACATAGTTTGTCCACGAAGTTAGGGTAAAACACAAGAATAGGGGTCAACAGCCCTAATCTTGCCCCTTTACATAAAACAATAGTTTTTTAATTCATAATTTGCACGAGTAAAACCCTAAGTAAGACGTCACCCTTCTAGGGTGATGTTTTGGCACTTTTGCAAGTCGTTGGAGTAGGAAATTGGTGAGCTAGGCCTCCAAATGCCACGTATCTTCGATACAAGTCTCTTCTCCACGATCCATGGCTTCCTTCCTTCAGAACATGCCAAGTGTCCTCAACAACCACCAAACCCTAGCCCTTGTAACACCCTGTTTCCCCCAATTTGTAAAAATAGCTATATTGGCCAAGAATTGTGGCAAACTCAAAAATGTGAATGTGTGATGTGAATGGACCTTGTGAAAAAGGTCGATNATATATATATATATATATATATATATATATATATATATATATATATATATATATATATTGCGAGATTGCTGAGAGGGAATATGCTGGAAAAGAGACCACGATGGTTGAAGAAAGGTGGTGGAAGGCACCTGGAAAGGTGGCGTTAACTTCCACCGAAACCAATACCGTATTTGGACTTCACTGGCCCGGAGAACCAAGAGAGGCTCACTGGCCCCGAATTAAATGACTCACCAGGATTGGTAGGTAAATGGCTCCTCATGAGTAATGAGGGATGGGGGGGGTGAACCGCCCATCCGTAGAGCCGTCAGGCCTAACCAGTGCAAGGGAAATCACGCCACACGCAACCTCGCAAGAGGAAAAAGGCGTGAGGGAGAAGTGAGAAGGGGAAAGACGCGAGGGAAGGGAGAGAACTCTAGAAAATACAAAGTGAGTGATAACAGAGAAGGGGGAGAGTAACCCTCGTTCTCGGTCATTGGCAAACAGAGACGTAGTCTCGCAGCATCGTGGTCTCAGCTCGGGGGTGGCTAGTGGTAAATCGTATCGAAATTGCTAAGCCTACGGTTGGGTGGAAACGAGCACCCCTCTCAGCAGTTGCACTCACTTCTGGTGTTATTTCTGATAAGTGTTTTACATCTTACATCTTGAAATTTATATGCTGACATATATGCTCATAGTCTGTGCAGTTTTATGAATGATTTGAGTATAAGACTGCCTGTGTAGTGTCTTGATTTAGAAATGGTGGTTGCATGCTTATAATGGAAGGGCCACGTATGGCTTATGTTTATAAATAGATTTATATGTATATACGCACATGGAATCAATTCAGAATTCAAGCTGTTTCTCGGAAAATCTATACCCTTATCTGTCTCAGGTGATACCCTGGATAAATCTTCCCATAGAGATACCCTTTTTGAAAATCTCAGAAGAGGTAGCACTTTGTGTGCAAAGACTCTGCAGAGGCGCAGAAATCGTAGAATCCCTTGAGGATTCGAAGAATAAGTATCGATCAACGGGTGAGATCCTGTTGGAAGATCTGCAGTCATTCACAAGCGTTAGATTGAAGAAATAAACGAGGGCGTTAAATGCCTTAACCCTTTTTCCTTTATCTTCGCGAGTAGTGAAGAAATCGGGACCATAGATCCTCAAGGTCCGTGAAAAAAATATGGACCGTGGATTCGTGTCCAGGCAGCTTAGGAACGGGGCAATGGAGAGACAGGTCTGAGCCGTCAGATCTTGGTCTAAACAGCCGACAGACGTTGAATATGTCGAGAGTTGCACGAGGTCTAAACCTCACGCCAAGAACAGCAGAAGGGAAAGTCCCGAGAAGGAGTTTGTATCGAGGTTTCCGCATTCAGGAGTCCGGGAGTCCGGAGGACGAGAGTCCGAGCACTCGACAACAAAAGTCCCAAAATAGCGAAAGAACCTGAGCCGTCCGTTGGAGGAAGGACACGTGTCGCAAAATCACCCATATCGGGGATTCGGACATCGGGAGTCATAGAGGGAAGTCTTTCGACTTCGCAGGTGGCGAAGTCGAGAGAGAATCGCAGTCGTCCATCTGAGGAGGACAGGCAACACCTTGTCGTGTACACAGACCCTGTAGGAATCACAGAGGTCGAGGAAATCTTTCACAGTTTCAGAGAAGAGAAGCTCGGGAGGGATAGTGTCATTTTGTGCACAGAGCCTTAGCTGCAAAGGTCGTAGAGGAGAAGCAAAGATCGAGACCTTTGATACTTAAGAAATCTTCCAAGGAGAAGGAAGAGAAGCGCATGCTCAAGGAGGAGCTACAACTGTCGTTAGATCAGCTGGAGAGAAATAGATTTGGGTCGTCGAAAAGGTACGTCCAGACGCACGTAGAAGAGAGAAGAAACGGATGGCAGAGAGACTTCGTGGAGAAGTGTCGAATTGTCGTGGGCCGTTGGATCGCACTGAGTTGCGAGGGAGTTAAGTCGTAGAAGCAGCCATGAGAGAAGCTGTATGGATGGTGGAGACACTTCGAGATAGAAGTGGCGAACAATCGATAGCCATTGGATCTTATAGAGTTGCAAGGCGGTTAGGATCGGTGCAGTCCCGAAGAGATCTGAGTTCAGGATCTCGCATCTCGGGGTTTCGCAAGAAGAAAGCGCAAGAGTTGGGTGCTCCAACTCACAAAGTCGCGAAGTTCGAAGCAGCGAGGAGAAAAATCTGAATCGTTGGATCCAGGAACGAGAGGGACCGTTGGATCAGAACTCCGTGGTGATAGCGTATATCGGGAGTTGGGGGGTTCGGAGGTTGGAAGGGGTCACTCTCGACCGTAGAAGTCGCGAAGTGTCGAGAACCGAGGCTTGTGAGAACACATGGCACATCTATCAGGTGGGGCCCGTGCGATTGACAGGTGGGCACACATCGCCCGGAAAGGAGTCAACACTCTGTTGACTTCTCGCGTCTCGGAGATTCACGAGATAGGAGCACGATGGCTCAACGCTCCAACTCGCAAGGTTGCGAGTTGCGAGAAGTGCGAAGAGGAAGTCAACCATTGCTGACTTTCGCGTCTCGGGATTTCGAAGAAGAAGAGCACGAGAGCTCGACGCTTCAACCTGCGAGGTTGCGAGTAGCGAAGAGTGTCAAAGGGAAGTCATGCATCGCATTTCCCCGAATCGCGAAAAGTCAATAAGCGCTTGGTTGGCTTAAGAGCGTAGACATGAAACAGGGTCATGTGGACAAGACCCCAAGGGGGAAACCTACCACTCGCTAGCCCTGTCGGGGTTCGGCGCTTCGCCGTGTCGGGGTTTGAAGAGTCAAAAGACTCGACGCTCTGGTAGTGCTGAGTCGCAAAGAGCAAAAGAACGCCATACTCGTTCGGCCTGTGGTCGCGACCCACGATCACATGGAAATGGACAAGGAAGGAACTAGCCTATGCTAAGACCCCCGTGTATTTCGGGGATTCTGATCCTCGAGAATTCGACGAAAAATTTTGTTTTCCCTAGTGGGTATGTGACAAATTGGTATCAGAGCATGGTTACAACACTTGGCCTGCTTGGGCTCATGAACGGCTTGCGCAGAAGCTCTGTTCGGAACACTCCTAAAAAGAGTAACCCCCTGTCTTAACCTTCCTAATCAAAAGACGAAGTTAAGAATGAAAAACCCCTATTGTGTGTGTGTACATGTGAAAATATGAATTATGTACTGGTTATAAATAAATATAAATATTGACTAACAACCAGCGTTTTTCCTTTTGCACACAAGCGGAAGATCAACCGCGGGAAATTATCAACGCATAGTATGGTGACTCACCAAGAAGTGGGAGAAGGCTCCCACAATAGAGACGAAGAGTCTGATGAAAGGAGGGCAACAGGGACCCCTCTAGGTCTAGCCGAGACTATGAGGAGCCTCATGGTCGAATTACAAAGCTGTAAGGCCGACAATGAAAGAACAAAAAAAGCCAACAGAAATTAACGCAGTTTTACTGCAGAGTTTATCCGATCTACAAAGACAAATGTAGCATGAACCTGAAACCCAGAGACATGGTCATATCAGTGGTCACACTGAGAGGAGCACCTCAAAAAAGCTCCACCCCAGAGGTAAAGGACAAGCGTCGAATGATTCCTCTAAGAAGGAAGCTGGCGATTCGAAGGGCCCTTCTAGCAGCAGAACCAGTTCCTATTCCCGAAAGAAATAGAAGAAGCAAAAGCCTTCCAAAGGTCGAAAATTCGAAGAATTCAGAAAAGCCAAACCACCCTCCTTCGACGGTGAAATAAAGAAGGGAGAGGAAGCAGAGGCCTAGCTGCTTGGACTAAAGAAGTATTTCAGAGTCCGTGACTTTTCAGAAAATATGAAGGCCCGAGTGGCCACCTTCAACATGAACGGAAAGGCTTCCATCTAGTGGGAAGACCTTAAGAATGTGAAAGGGATTCGCAAAGAGGACCTATCCTGGAAACAATTTGAGAAATACTTCCGGAAGAAGTATTTGTCGAAAAAATATTTCGACGAGAAGACTAAAGAGTTTTATGAACTCAAACTGGGACAACTCACTATAAAAGAATATGTCAACAAATTCTTCGATTTGTTAAGGTATGTACCCTATATAAAAGCGGAAAAGGAAAAGGTGCAACGCTTCATCAGTGGACTACCCAAGGTCTACCGGAACAGAATCGAATTTGATGAGCCAAAGACCCTAGAAGGCACTATTCGAAAGGCAACCTATTGTCATGAACAGTTTGGACATCGAGCAGAACCTCGCGAAGGATGGAAACAGAGGAATAGTTCCAGATTTCAGAAAAGGGGAATTAAATCCCCAGGACTCAAGAACTATAAGAAGAACCCAAGAATGAGCTTCCTAGCCCAGAGTATGCACCAGCAGAATTTTCCCTCCTTGAGCAGAAATAAAACTTCTGGACCCATATCAGTGAAGACTGATAACCCAAAGAGAGAACCTTTGAAATGTTGGGGCTGCGGGGAAGAACATCTATTGAAAGACTGTCCACACTAACAACAGAATAGTCGGAGGATTTATAACATCCAAGAAGCTACTACCGTCAATGATGTGGCCAGGAGTAAGCCACAAATTTACGCAACCTTGGATAATAACCAAGTTGACCACCAAGCTTTAGTGGTGGAAATAGAAGGTATGATTTCCAACCATCTAGTGTCTGTTTTGATTGACCCTGGTTCAAATTTGAGTTATATAGCCCCTAAAGTTATTGACATGTGTAAACTACAGCCACAAAAACATACCAAGCCATAGTTGGTATAGTTAGCCACTGGCACCAGAAGAAGGGTAGCAGAGGTTATACCAGCCTGCCAATTGATGTTGGGTAAATACCCCACCCAAGCAACCCTTAACATATTACCCCTGGGATCGTATGATCTATTGATTGGTATGGATTGTCTAGCTGCCCATAAAGCCAGATTGGACTGTTACCATAAGACTTTAGAATGTGTAAGGAAGGGAAGAGCATAACCCTTCAAGGGATCCGAAAACCTGTCTCGGTGAGACAAATATCAGCTCTGCAAATGAGAAAGTATTGTCGAAAGGGATGTACCCTAAATGCAATACAGGTGCTGAAAACAATCGAAAGTGACAAACCAAGCCCTTACGATCACCCTATCCTGAGAGAATACAGAGATGTGTTTCCGGAAGAGGTACCGGGTCTACCTCCGAGAAGGGACATAGACTTCTCAATAGTACTTGCACCAGGAGATGTGTCGGTGTCTAGGACACCCTATCGGATGAGTACACCCGAGTTAGTTGAACTCAAGTTGCAATTAAAAGAAATCATGGATAAGGGCTATATTCGGCCCAGCGTGTCTCCATGGGGAGCACCAGTCCTGTTCGTGAAAAAGAAGGATGGTACCCTTAGACTGTGTATAGATTATAGGCAACTCAATAAGGTAACCATAAAGAACAAGTACCCCTTGCCCAGGATCGATGACATGTTCGATCAATTGGGAGTGCGTCTATTTTCTCAAAGATTGATTTGAGGTCGGGATACCATCAAGTCTGAATCAAGGGTGAAGACATCCATAAAACTACCTTCCGAACGAGGTATGGTCACTATGAGTTTGCGGTGGTGCCATTTGGGTTGACCACTGCCCCTACCACTTTTATGTGCTTGATGAACAATGTACTCAACAAGTTCCTAGACAAATTTGTGCTTGTTTTTATTGACAATATATTAATTTGCTCCAAGAACAGAAAAGAGCATGAGGAGCATCTTAGACTTGTGCTACAAGTGCTAAGAGAACATCAGCTCTATGCCAAATTCAGCAAATGTGAATTCTTCCAGAAGGAAATACATTACTTAGGCCATGTTCTCTCCGAAGAAGGAGTAGCGGTAGACCCTGATAAAATCAGGTCTATCATGGAATGGCCTACCCCAAAGGATGTTTCAGACATCAGATCCTTTATGGGATTAGCAGGATACTATAGGAGATTTATAAAAGGATTCTCCAAGATTGGTTGTCCAATCACTGCCCTCTAGAAGAAGGGAACAAAATTCCTATGGACATAGAAATGTGAAGAAAAATTTCAAACCCTGAAACATCTACTGACCCATGCACCCGTGCTGAAGATCGTCGATCCAGAAGCTGACTTCCTCGTGTGCACAAATGCCTGTAAGGAAGGGCTCGGAGGAGTCCTTATGCAGAAAGGAAGTGTGATCTACTACGAATCCTGAAAATTGAACGAGCATGAAGTCAACTATGTGACCCATGATCGAGAATTGGCTGCCATAGTGCATGCGTTGAAAATGTGGAGGCATTACCTCCTGGGAAGAAAATTTGTACTTATGACAGATCACTGTGGATTGCGATACTTGTTTGATCAACCAAAGCTCAATGCTAGACAAGCTAGGTGGATGGCCCTC
>ML776868.1:36421-51261 GCA_009831015.1 Picea engelmannii
CTTAAAGATCAATCTAAGAATCCTGGATTACATTAAAATAACACTTGCAATGGGAAAGAACAACTATTCTGCAATCAGAGAACATGACCCTTACTCTCAAACAGAGACTTCAGCATTAACACTCTTTTCATGAAAACAATAATACAGAAAACAATTAACTCTATCTAACAGAAAATAAAGCACTTAGTTCCTTTCTTTCTAAGCAG
Source organism: Picea engelmannii (assembly GCA_009831015.1). Taxonomy (NCBI): domain Eukaryota; kingdom Viridiplantae; phylum Streptophyta; class Pinopsida; order Pinales; family Pinaceae; genus Picea; species Picea engelmannii. The sequence continues at coordinate 36,628 of ML776868.1, forward strand.
GAGCCTTGAGCCTCACTTCTGTTTTAGCACACTTGTGAGGTTTGAGGTCTACAGAGAACATGGCAGTATGATTCCTTTCTTTCTGAGCAGGGATCTCTAACCCAGTTTCTGGCTAACACCAAGGAAAGTCTACAGAGAACAAGATGTTTTGGTTCTTTCCTTTCTGAGTAGGAACCCTTAATCCAATCCCTGGATAACACACTTGCAGAGGTAAATGAAACCTACAGAAGACAAGGTGTTGTAGTCCCTTTATGTTTGAGCAGGAACACTTTAACCAAATCTCTGGCTAGCACACTTGCAGGGGTAAATGAAATCTACAGAAGACAAGGTGTTGTGATTCCTTTCTTTCTGAGCAGGAACCCCTTAACCAAATCTCTGCTAGCACACTTGCAGCAATAACGAAACCTACAGAAGTCGAGGTAATTGGGTTCCTTCCTATCTGAGCAGGAACCTTTTAACCGAACCTCTGGCTAGCACACTTGCAGCAGTAAATGAATTCTACAGAGGTTATGATATTCCGATCCCTTTCTTTCTGAGCAGGGACCCTTAACCAATTCTCTGCTAGCCTCACAAAATCATCACACAAGATTGTTGATAAAAAGAATTACAAATTCCATTCAGTAACTAGGATAGAGTCAGTAGTGTTTCAGCAAAGCGGAATCCATTAAAACAGTGTTTTAGCAAATGACAGTTATACAAAACGTAAATAGAAATTATACTAACACACTTCTATCTAATGGGTGAATCTTGTGAAGAAGGTGGGCCCTCCCTTCTCACAAGATTCCCTTGAACGAAAATCTAGAGACGGATACTCAAAGCAGTTTTATATTCATCTGTCGAAATACCACATTACAATTTGAAAGAATAGAATACATCCCGCTTCTCTGGAGTTGCTTCAATGCATCAAAACTTGGATATCCCGAATGGTGATTTCCTCTGATTTAAAGAGGAAATCCCTTCGATACAATCATTACAATGCATATCTGAATCCTATCCTAAGTCATATCTTCTTTCTAAATCAGCATAGGATGTCCTAGTCTCACGCAACCGAATGCTATTACAGGAACTGAACGAGATATTGTTGTTACAACTGGTGTAACAGCTTCTTCTTCATCGTTGTTGATGATGTTTCATCATCGCAATTCGCGGGCTATTTCAGCCACGTGAATTGTGCTCTGACTGTTGACCGCTGACTGTGGCGGCTTCCTTGTGTTTCAGCAATGTCGGTTCTGGCGGTTTCTCTGTGTTTCAGCATCTGCAACTCTGGACTGTGTACTAGCTCCGTGTTTCAGCATCTTGCGACCTCGGACTGTGTAGTAGCTCCATGTTTCAGCATCTACAGCCTCGGACTGTGTAGCAGCTCCGTGTTTCAGCATCTGTGGCCTCGAACGGTGTAGCAGCTCCGTGTTTCAGCATCAGTTCTGTGTTTCAGCAACGACGGCCTTGGACAGTTCCATGTTTTAGCAACGACGGCCTTGGATGCAAATCTGCAGCTTTGGACACTTATGCATTTCTAATCAATGGTTAAGTACGAGAGTGATGTAAAATATTATGCAAAATAGATTAAACATATAGTAATGGGAAGGGACGTTGTATACCTTTGAGATGATCAGATAAAGTGATATTATGAGTCTAAATGTAGGTGATCAAGAGTATAATGGTGGCAAAAAGTATAGGCAAAAAGGTACATTGTGTGGTCCTAACAGGGGGAGGGTCCATAAGAGCTTCCACCTTCATGTGGTTGGCCCTATTTAGTAGAGAATAAATTAGGAATTGACTAATCTTGGACCAAACCTCTCTCGATCCACCGGAGCAACAACAAATCCAATGTTGACTTCGTTGCTTCTTCGTCAGATTGAGGGAGGTTTGCTGCAAGATTAGACGGCTCCAATAAATTATTATTGAAACCAAGAGGAGCCCATTCATGATTTATTTATAGTTCTGTAACTATCACGTTTGTAGTTTGTTCTCAGTGAGTAAGTCGATGTTTGAATCTAGGATGATGAGGGGCTACTCCAAAAAAAGGTTGATACGGTGCTTACAAGCATTGTCAAGGTATGTTCTCACATTCTCAATTTAGTGCAATTTAGCGTATTGTAAATAATTGCAGTTGAATAATTTTTTTAAAATACATATTTTATTTAATATTCTAGATTGTCCAATGTAGCGATCTATTATCTTGAGTAGGAATATCCTGGAGGTTAAATATGTCCATTGAATAATCTTGGATTTTGTTGTCTTGTCCAGGTTTTTCCTGATGGAAAAACTATTGAGCATGAAGCAACTCATGGCACTGTAACTCGAAGGTGAAAATAGCACAAATAATGGGTTTGGTCTATAAGTTTTAATTATATATATGATGCATCATTGTTTTGAAGGGTGTATTTTTATTTTATAATCTCCAAAGTAATGTTTCATAAATCACATAGTTATATAATTTCTTAATTAGGTATTGAAGGTTAGACAATATTTAGTGATTATTTAGTTTTTAATTGTATATGTTAGCCATATGTTGAAATTGTGATGCAGGAGCATCTCTCACGACAAGCAAAACCAACGTGGAAGCAGAAGACAGTTGGAAGACATCCAACACAAGTTTTTGAATTTTTAAATTCTCTCTTGAAGTTGATGCGCCAAACTTAAATGAGATAATTTAATGAGAGCGCCTTGGTAAGAATGTAATCAGACCTCGATCCATACGCTCTCGTCTGAGATAGACAGAGGCATTTATAGTAGTAGTTGCAGGTAGATAGAAGTGAATTCTTAGATTAGACAATTCCATAAGGAAGAGGGAAACCGGATATAGACACCCTCATTTGTATCACTGGAAGTTAGTTCAGAACAGGAATCAAGAGAGCATAGGAGAATAGCAAAGAGTTGTAGAAAACACCCATGTACAGATCTTGAATTAATAGAAGGAATTGATTCAGATTCATGGTCGTTGTGTTATTCTCTATGAATGTGTGTTGAATGCTCTGCTTATGAACATTACTTCCTGTTATGCATTTGTTATTATGCCATGTGTGTGATTTCATCTGTTAAGACTGAAATCGGAGGGGAGTGAGGAGAGTTACAATTGTTTCTCTGCTTGAGCAAGGAGTGCAGTTGAAGTCATCCGCAAGGAGTGAATTGGCAGAAGGCTCAGAGAGATAGCTTTTGTTCTCGTTCATTATGAAGGTGCAGTTAGGCATCGCGTCGTGCAAGGAGTGCACAAGCTAAGGGAGGAAGTCTTAGTCAGGTATCTGAGTGGAATCTTTGAAGTACTGCTACTGCGGGATAGCACAGAGTCAAAGGAAGCTTGAACAGTTGAAGTGTTTGCAGGTTTGATGCAAGGAGTGCGTGCAGAGAACCTCGTTGAGGTTGAAGTAACTTAGCAAAGCTTAGGAAGGATAGGCCTCTGATTCGCTGAAGATCAGGGTAGATAAGTGTGATTCGAAGTCAAGGAGAAGCATCGCAGGTTGGCAAAGCAACGAAGGAATCTCATAGAGAGAGATACCCTTTTCGTCTCGGGATTTAACCAAGGAAGAACGGACGGTCGAAATCCTTTGAAGAGATTTCGCGAAGTTTTGAGGATCGTCAGATATTGCAGAGGTGCAAGGGGGATATGGTGAGAAGATTCTGAAGAGTTGAAAGCTCAGGAGAGGCAAGGCCGTTGATTCCAAGTCACAAGAGCCGTAGGATCTACATGTAGTATTGGGTATCGGGTATTGGGGACTCAGGAGTTGAAGCCCCAAAAGTTGTGCATCCAGAGCAGCGAGACCGCGAGACACGATAAGATCAGAGTCGTTCGCTGAGGAGGATGCGTGTAAGGAGATTCTCATCTCGTAGACTCGGACATTGGAGAATTGAAAAGGAATCCCTTTAGCTTCACGAGTGGCGAGGTGGTGAGGAGGTTGTGAGCTGTCCATCTGAGGGGATAGGTGGAAGAGATCGGTGATCTCGTGAACTCGTGAGTTCTCAAGTTGAGAGTCTGAACATTCGGTGCTCCAAGTCGCGAGGTCGTGAGGTGGCCAGAGAAGGACAACCATTGGATCTGAAACACAAGGGGACCGTTGGATCTGCGCAAGGGATCAAGTCTCGGGACCTCGCTAGGAAAGGTCCAAGAATTTGGCCGTGAGTATCGCGAGGTTGCGAGATAGCGATATCCTGACAGTTGGAGAGCAGTGTGGGCCATAGCGAAGCATGAGTGGAGTACAGGTGGCACAAAGGGGACGTCGAGTCATGAAGTGTCGAGGAGTCGAACTCGTGTGGACACCGAGTCACAAAGTGCCGAGGAGATGAGATTCTTGTGGATGCGTGGCAGAGTATAAGGTGGGGCCACGCACCTCGAGGACTCGTGGACTAGGAAGGTGAAAACTCGATGGTTCAACCGGCGAGGTCGCGAGGTTGCGAGGTCGTGAGATTTCAAGGGTGGGAGAAGCGCTAACATTAAGCCTAGCCCACGGTTGCACATGGAAGGAGCTATACCCGTACCACCAGATCGGGCATTGGAAGATTTGAAAGGGATATTTGGGAGCTTTAAGTCCTGAACTTGCAAGATAGCGAGATCTAGCTGATCTCCCGATGGTAAAGGGGAGACCTCGGGGGAAGATTTCTGTGGGTGCAAATTTCCCGATAGGGAAATAAAAGAACCTTCGAGTTCTTCGAGCCGAGAAGAAGAAGGTCCTGTGAGCGGGAGGATGCGATGGGAGTTTGTCGCACGTTCCTACTACATCAAGTGGTATCAGAGAATAATTCTTGTCTGGATATTTCAGGCAAGAGAGGCAGGAGATAAAGACCACTCTGATACACATGTCAATTGGTATCAGAGCATAGAAAAGATTCTTTTCTTTCTGTAGCAGAGAACAAGGAGAATTCACCATGCCGCCAAGGAGAAGAGGTAGAGAATCACCCAATCCAAAGGAAGAAAGGGAATTGTCCAGAGAAAGAGAAGTGTCCAGAGGTAGAGGTAGACAAGTACAGAATCTAGACGTGGAGAGAGGAATGCGAAAACTTCATGCCAGAATGGAGGACATGGAGATAAGACAAAGGAGAAATGTTGAGGTAGGAGATATCAGTGAATCCGAGGATGAAGGTAATGTTGGACATGAAGAAGAAGAAATCCCAGCAGAAGATGTAGCCAATGAGCGTTTAATTAAGGCTATCGCTCGGATGAATTTGAAAACAAAAATGGACATTCCAGCTTATCAAGGAAGTCTGGATGCAAAAGAGCTGCTAGACTGGATTAGAACTCTTGACACTTACTTCGATTATGAAGATATCGAAGATGACAAGAAGGTCAGACATGCTATCACACGATTAAAGGGACATGCAGCCTTGTGGTAGGATGAACTACAAGTTGACAGATGTTGCCAAGGCAAGAATAAGATTAAGAGCTGGGACATGATGATTGCAAAGATGAAGGAAAAATTCATTCCCAGGGACTATCAAATTTCTTTGTTCAGGAGGATGTAGAACCTGAGACAGAAGCTGATGACAGTGAAGGAGTATATTGAGGAATTTTACAGGTTGAATATCAGAGTAGGTCATCACGAAATAAATGACGAAAAGGTGGCCAGGTATCTGAATGGCCTGAGGTATGAAATTCAGGATGAACTAAATTTCGCAACCATCCGAACGGTGGAGGATGCGTACCAATTGGCTCTGAAAGCTGAGGAGAATTTGAGTCATAAACAAAGTCATAGGGGTAGAGGCAAGATTCAGCCCAAAGGAAAATAAGTTTCCCAAGATAAATACCAGAAGACCAAGGATGACTGCAAGAAACCTCAAACTCAGATAGAGAGAGGTGGAAGCTCGCAGCAAGGGCGATATGCTGAGCAAAGAGAACAACATACTGAGCAAAGAGGAGGATATGCTGATAATAATAGATTTCCTTGTACCAGAGGTAGAGGAAGAGGAAGAGGTGGAGTAATCACATGCTTCACATGTGGGAAAAATGGACATAAGTCATTCAAGTGTCCAGAGAAGAGGAAAGAAACAGGAGAAACTCACATTGCCGAGGCACAGAGGTGAGATTTTGAGACAGAGTGCGCTGAAGGCGAAATATTGCTAGTGATGTGAAAAGTCCTTTTGACACCAGAAAAGGAGATGAAGAACTCAGCGCAGAGGAACAGTCTTTTTAGGACTGCTTGCAATACCAAGGATAGAGTATGCAAAGTCATCGTGGACAGTGGAAGCACCGATAATCTTGTTTCGACCGAGATGGTAGAAAAGATGGAGCTGGAGACAACTGATCATCCAAGTCCATACAAAGTTTCATGGCTATAGAAGGGACATCAGGTAAATGTCACCAAACAATGCTTAGTTGACATTAAGATAGGAGGATATAATGATAGGATTTTATGTGATGTTATTCCTATGGATGTCTGTCATTTATTGCTGGGTAGACCATGGAAATATGATAAAAATGTAATTCATGATGGGAGAAAAAATACATATACCCTAGAGAGGAATGGGAGGACTCATATTTTGTGTCCAATTGAGGATAAAGAGGTGAAGCTGGAGGTAAACAACATAGTACTTCTCATGAGTGGGAAGGAACTTCTTTCAGAAGTTAAGAAGAAGGAGGATCCACAATTCTTTGTGGTCAGAAAACCGAGAATTGTTCTGACTAGCACAAGAGTGGATGATTTGCTAGGAGAAGTTCAGGAACTACTGGAAGAGTTCGTTGATATTGTAGTGGACGAATTACCTCGTTCGTTGCCACCGATGAAGAGCGTGAGTCATCATATAGACCTCTTACCAGGAGCTATCTTACCAAACAAAGCTGCGTATAGATTGACGTCGCGGGAGAATGAGGAGGTCAAGAAGCAGGTCCAAGGGTTGTTGGACAAAGGTTTGGTCAAGGAAATCTTGAGTCCATGTGTTGTTCCAATAGTACTCAGTCCGAAGAAAGACGGTGGCTGGAGGATGTGCACTGATTCAAGGGCGATAAACAAGATAACCATCAGGTATAGATTCCCATTGCCGAGGATGGATGATCTGATGGATTACTTAAGTGGGGAAATTTTTTTTTCGAAGATAGATTTGAGGAGTGTATATCATCAGATTCGTATGAGAGAAGGTGATGAATGGAAAACAACATTCAAGACAAACAAAGGTTTGTATGAATGGCTTGTCATGCCGTTTGGTTTGACGAATGCACCAAGTACCTTTATGAGGTTGATGAATGAAGTCCTGAAGGAGTTCATCGGGAAATTTTTCATCGTGTATCTGGATGACATATTGGTTTTCAGAAAGACAAAGGCTGACCATCTGAAGCATTTGTCTATTGTGATGAAGAGATTACAACAAGAGAAGCTATTGATAAACATGAAGAAGTCCTCATTTATGAAGACATAACTCATTTATCTAGGTTTTGTTATATCTGCAAATGAACTGAGGATGGATACAGATAAGGTGGAGGTGATCAAGAATTGGCCATCACCAAGGAACATATTTGAGGTAAGGAGTTTTCATGGACTGGCTAGTTTCTACCGAAAATTCATCAGGAATTTCAGTGGAATTAGTGCAACAATGATGGATACAGTGAAGAAAAGACATAAATCTTTTCACTGGACTGAAGAGGCTGAGAAGAGTTTCAATTTGTTAAAACGAAAGATTATAGAGCAACCAATTCTGGCGTTTCCATGTTTTCAAAAGACATTTCAGGTGAAGTGTGATGCAAGCGGGTTCGCCATAGGAGCGGTCTTGAGCCAGGAAGACAAGCCGATTTCATATTTCAGCGAGAAGCTGAATGAGGAAAAGGAAAAGTACTCCACGTATGATAAAGAGTTCTATGCCATCATACAGGCATTGAAGAAATGGAGGAACTATTTGATTCCAAAGGAATTTGTTTTATATAGTGATAACCATGCATTACAATTTGTGACTCAACAGGAAAAGTTGAATCAGAGGCATGTTAAATGGGTCGAATACATGCAAAATTTCACTTTTGTAATAAAGCATATTTCTGGTACTGCTAACAAAGTTGTTGATGCTTTGAACAGGAAGTGTTTGTTGTTGCAGGAGTTCAAAGTTAGGACGTTAGGCTTTGATGATCTTAAAGATATGTATGTAGATGATTCAGACTTTAAGGAGGCTTATGAGGCAGCTGAGAATCCATTTCTCAGAGACATAAGTCAGTGGATAGAGTATGTGATCCAAGAAGGATTGCTATTCAAAGGCAATCAACTGTGTATTCCGAATTTCTCCATGAGGGAGAACTTGTTGAAAGAGAAGAAAAGTGGTGGATTAGCAGGACATTTTGGCCATGATAAGACATTTGAAAAAATGAGCGAGGCATACTTTTGGCCAGGGATGCGGTCAGAAGTCAAGAAGTTTGTGGACAGATGCAGGATTTGCCAGCATTCAAAAGGAAGGAAGCAGAATGCGGGTTTTTATCAACCATTGCCCATACCTGAGAGGCTGTGGGAAGAAATCATCATGGATTTCGTATTGGGATTGCCAAGGACACAAAGAGGTGTTGATTCAATCTTTGTGGTAGTTGGCAGGTTTTCAAAAATGGCACATTTTATCCCATGCCAGAAGACCAGCGATGCGACTCACATCGCGAATTTGTTTTTCAAGGAGATTGTTAGACTTCATGGATTGTCGAAAAGCATAGTTTCGGACAGAGACACAAAATTCATAGGGCATTTCTGGAGAACATTATGGAGGAAGATAGGAACTAATTTGATGTTTAGTTCTTCTTATCATCCTCAAACGGATGGACAAACAAAAGTGGTAAACAAAAGTCTGGGAGACTTGTTGAGGAGCTTGGTGACAGAGCACCATAGCAGTTGGGACAATGTGTTGCCACAGGCAGAGTTCAAATACAATGATTCAGTGAACAAGAGCACAGGATGAAGTCCATTTCATATTGTATATGGAATGTAACCAAGAGGAGTTTCTGAATTGAGGGATTCAGAACATACTGATACTAGCAGCGCTAGTGCAGGAGAATTCGCTAAAGCGATGAAGGAACTCCACAGTCAAGTGAAGGAGCGACTGTTGAAATCAAGTCAGGAGTACAAACGCAGAGTAGATCAGCATAGAAGACAACTTCAGTTTGAAGTTGGTGATCTGGCTCTAGCACATTTGAGAAAAGAAAGGTTTCCAAGAGGAACATACAACAATCTGAAGATGAATAAAATTGGACCATGCAAGGTCTTGAAGAAAATGGGACAGAATGCTTATGAAATTGATTTACCAGATGGGATCGGAATATCTATGATATTTAATGTTTCGTATTTATATCCATATAAAGTTGATGAAGCAGGAGTAGAAGGTGATGAAAAACCAGAGGTATAGTGGCAGAAGCAGATTCCAGTTGCAGAAAAACCACAGATGGAGCAGATACTGGATAAACGAGTGGGTAAGAAAACCAGAAGGAAAGAATATTTTGAATATTTGGTCAAGTGGAAGGGTCATCCAGTTGAAGATGCCAGCTGGGAGACTGAAGCAGAGATACGGAAGCATGGACATACCGTGCAGGAGCTCATGGACAGGAGCCCATGCAAATTTTCAAGCGAGGGAGTATGATGCAGGAGCATCCCTCATGACAAGCAAAACCAACGTGGAAGCAGAAGACAGCTAGAAGACGTCCAAAGCAAGTTTTTGAATTTTTAAATTCTCTCTTGAAGTTGACGTGCCAAACTTAAATGAGATTATTTAATGAGAGCACCTTGGTAAGAATGTAATCAGACCTCGAGCCGTATGCTCTCGTCTGAGATAGATAGAGGCATTTATAGTAGTAGTTGCAGGTAGATAGAAATGAATTCTTAGATTAGACAATTCCAGAAGGAAGAGGGAAACCGGATATAGACACCCTCATTTGTATCATTGGAAGTTAGTTCAGAACAAGAATCAAGAGAGCATAGGAGAATAGAAAAGAGTTGTAGAAAACACCCATGTACAGATCTTGAATTAATAGAAGGAATTGATTCAGATTCATGGCCGTTGTGTTATTCTCTGTGAATGTGTGTTGAATGCTCTTCTTATGAACATTACTTCCTGTTATGCATTTGTTATTATGACATGTGTGTGATTTCATGTGTTAAGACTGAAATCGGAGGGGAGTGAGGGGAGCTACAATTGTTTCTCTGCTTGAGCAAGGATTCTTGCAAGGAGTGCAGTTGAAGTCATCCGCAAGGAGTGCGTTGATAGAAGGCTCAGAGAGATAGCTTTTGTTCTCATTCGTTGTGAAGGTGCAGTTAGGCATCGAGTCGTGCAAGGAGTTCACAAGATAAGGGAGGAAGTCTCAGTCAGGTATCTGAGTGGAATCTTTGAAGGACTGCTGTTGCGGGATAGCGCAAAGTCAAAGGAAGCTCGAACAGTTGAAGTGTTCGTAGGTTTACCACAAGGAGTGCGTGCAGAGAACCTCGTTGAGGTTGAAGTAACTTAGCAAAGCTCAGGAAGGATAGGCCTCTATGTCACTGAAGATCAGGGTAGATAAGTGTGATTCAAAGTCAGGGAGAAGCATCACAGGTTAGCGAAGCGGCGAAGGAATCTCATAGAGAGAGATACCCTTTTCGTCTCGGGATTTAACCAAGGAAGAACAGACGGTCGAAATCCTTTGAAGAGATTTCGTGAAGTTCTGAGGATCGTCAGATCTTGCAGAGGTGCAAGGGGGTTACGGCGAGAATATTCTGAAGAGTTGGAAGCTCAGGAGAGGTAGGGCCGTTGATTCCGAGTCACAGGAGCCGTAGGATCTACATGTTGTATTGGGTATCGGGTATTGGGGACTCGGGAGTTGAAGACCCAAAAGTTGTGCAGCCAGAGCAGCGAGATCGCGAGACGCGATAAGATCAGAGCCGTTCGCTGAGGAGGACACGTGTAAAGAGATTCTCATCTCGCAGACTCGGACATTGGAGAATTGAAGAGGAAGCCCTTTAGTTTCCTGAGTGGCGAGGTGGCAAGGAGGCTGTGAGTTGTCCATCTGAGGGGACAGGTAGCAGAGATCGGTGATCTCGCGAACTTGGGAGTTCACAGGTTGAGAGTCTGAACATTCGATACTCCAAGTCATGAGGTGGAGAGGTGGTGAGAGAAGGATAGCCGTTGGATCCGGAACACAGGGGGACCATTGGATCTGTGAGAGGGATCAAGTCTCGGGACCTCGCTAGGAAAGGTCCAAGAATTTGGCCGCAAGTATCACGAGGTTGCGAGATAGCGATATCCTGACAGCTAGAGAGTAGTGTGGGCCATAGCGGAGCATGAGTGGAGTACAGGTGGCACAAAGGGGATGCTGAGTTGCGAAGTGCTAAGGAGCCGAACTCGTGTCGACGCCGAGTCGTGAAGTGCCGAGGAGCCGAGATTCTTGCGGACGCATGGCAGAGTATAAGGTGGGACCGTGCACCTCGGGGACTCGTGGACTAGGAAGGTGAAAACTCGACGGTTCAACCGGCGAGGTCGCGAGGTTGCGAGGTCACGAGATTTCAAGGGCGCGAGAAGCGCTAACATTAAGCCTAGCCCACGGTTGCACACGAAAGGAGCTATACCCATACTGCCAGATCGGGCATCGGAAGATTTGAAAGGGAGAGTTGGGAGATTTAAGTCCCGAACTCGCAAGATAGAGAGATCTAGCTGATCTCCCGGTGGTAAAGGGGAGACCTCGGGGGAAGATTTTTGTGGCTGCATATTTCCCGATAGGGAAATAGAAGAACCTTCGAGTTCTTCGGGCTGAGAAGAAGAAGGTCCTGTGAGCGGGAGGACGCGACGGGAGTTGGTTGCACGTTCCTACTGCGTCAAATTGCAAATCTTATTCTATTATATGGTCTAGTTATAGAATTTTCCTTGTTTCTCCTTTCTTCCTTTAAAACCCTATTTTTTTTTTTAATAGTGGCCCTATCCAATGTGCTCAAAGGCTATCAAGTTGTAGCACGTCGATTTCTATTTTTTACACTAAAGTTGAGCTATAAGTGGTGTTTGGATTTTGTAAACGATTTTGTGATTTAATTTTGTGTTGATAAAAATCAATGATTGTTACAATGGTTTATTCTCAAGATTGTTTTGATTCGCCTCGGGGTAAATATATACTTCAGAGTTGGTAGCTATCGTAATTTTTTTGTTTGTAGCTAAAGTATGGTTATGACCCTTATTTTTTATTTATCTTTTAAATCCTCTTATATTTGTCATTGGTGGTCACGTCCAAGAGTTTTAATATCGACTCACAGTAAAGTGAATTTGGGATCAAAAGGCTATCAAGTTGTAGTGCGTCTATTTCTATTCTATACTAAACATTGTTTTGATTCTCCTGGGGCTAAATATGTAATTCCGACAAAATCTAAACTGGCTTCCATTGCATTTTTTTGTACAATTTATGGGATGTGATATTGTTCCCTATACCCATAAGGATCGATATGTATTTGTTTAAATACTTATAAGTTGTTTAATTAGATATTGAAGGTTAGACAATATTTAGCTATTGAAGTTGTTTAGTGACAATTGAAGTAATTTGGTCATTGTTGTACGAAGGTTTTGAAGCACTTTAAGCCTGAGAGTCCATGGTTGAGACCTATACAAGACAAGTGAATTCTACCAAAAATCTCCTCTTCTAATTTCTCAGGCGTAAAATCAGAGTGTCCATGGCAGAGACCTATACAAGACAAGGGAATTCTCCAACCAAAACCAACTGATTTTTCACCTAAGAAATTAGAAGAGGATCTTTCTGAAGAATGTTTCTTGGTATAACAGATTGTTCTTGGAAAAATATGAATGGCAAGACATTGACAAGAAGGGTAAGGAATTGACGAGAGTTTGTAGAGTTTAGAGTGATAAAATCTAGTTTTATTTTTATTAGATTTGTAAGGCATTGACAAGAAGGGTTTTGGCTCTGAAAGCTACACTGTGAAAGAAAGAAGAAGTTCCAATAGATTTCTATGATTGAGAGTTGAATTTTTATATGATTTGCATTGGAAGGTTGAGAAAATGAGACTGGTGAACAAAAAATTTATTGATGAATACTTAATCCTAGACATGAAGCCTATCTTAACTACATTCCATTTGAGTCTACTGACATTGCCATAGTTTGGAAGCCTATATTTGAACCTCTCTGTAAATATAATTTTGTGGTGTTGCATGACTTGTTGGTCTTTGGCATTACATATGGATTGAATGGGAATACCCTATATATGTGCAGGATGTACACAGTTTAACAAGGTTGTCTATGGAGGGGGAATATGTCTTCCATGTATTTCAAGTTATGAGGAAGCATGGTCACAATAATGATGAACCTAGCCTATATCACAAGTATGGTAAATATAGGGGAGGTTGTGGTGCCATCATCTCATTGATTATTAACCCCGAGGGCCATTTTTCTTGCTAGTTGATTGAAATCCATCTCATGTGTAAATACACCAAGGAATAATTCAACCTGGATGCCCAATTTGTCACTAAATTATGTGTGTAGGGAAATAAATTGAAATGGTTTAAGTTATTAATAGATGAAGTCTTTCAGGCATGTGCTCATCCCCACACATAATCCACCTAATTCATCTTTGGCTATCCATTGGTTTTTTTTTTGGATGTGGAAATGGAATCCCCTGTAGGGAAGATAACTTCATCCCATGCCCAATCAACAAATTCTTTCATTGCAATTTGATGCTTGGAAGAGTTGGAAGGACACTAAGAATTTTGCATTCAATGAGGCCACTTTCAACAAATGGTATGAATAGATGATTAGAGTTACTAAACCCATTTTGTGAATCCCATAGGTGCTACAAGTGAATAAATTTTGGTTTGGTATGAACATGGACAATACATTTATGCGGCCATGAGGGACTAATGTTGATAAATTGCATGCCATTTCTTTTCCCTATTACCTGATAGAATCATCTTTTGATAAATTCCATGCCATTTCTTTCCCCCATTTCCAATTGCAACAACCAATCCATCTCTGCCTTTTTTGAAGCTTGAACCAACCAATGATTTTCTCCGTGATCTTGTAGAATTTGGCAACCAGAATGGGCTAGTCAGTGTTGAAGAAACCTTTTGTGCCTTTTATGAACTTGAGAAAAATATTGCCTCGCCTCTTTTCCTAGCAAACTGTCGGAACTATAGCACGCTCATCGGTTGCGTCGATGGGATAGCATTGTAATATTCATCGGTAGACCGACGTACGTCGTCAGTATTTTTCCAGTTGTCTTTTGAAATTAAATTTTTAAAGGTCGTCAGTCATTAGACGTTAGGGGAGTCAGAATACCGATGATAGTCCAATGTAGGAAAAACCACAGGAGATTTTCTGATGCCTATTGAGCCCTCATAAGCGGTGGTTGATTGATGTCAAACATCGGGGGTACAACAATAGGGCGTCAAAAATTCTATCCATTTATAGTAGTGATGTAGAGATTAAAGATCCACTAGTGTTTAATGGCACAACTAATGCCACAAAGTTTATGCACATACAGAAATTAACACATCATGTTTGAATAGAGGGTATAAACATTGGATATCACTTTGGTATATATCCTTGAATGATTGTGGGAATTTCGACATTATGAACTTTGGAATCACGAGAAGATATAGTAGGACTAGGAACCTACTAGGCATAAGGTTTGTGTTGACCCATGTTCCCATCCCCCGGTATTGATAAGGAAAAGATATTGATATGATTCGAAAGACTTTGAAAGTCCAAGTCATAGGGACTATGAGGGAATA
>ML776868.1:51927-79104 GCA_009831015.1 Picea engelmannii
AATTTAGTGGTCAAGTATTTGGTTAACAATACAATGTTGGAAGGTTAATTCTATCGATGTTTGCTACTATTTTAGGAGTTTGATTTTGAAGTGGTGGTTAAACTAGGTAAATAAAATGTTGGACCTAATCACCTCTCGAAAATTCACAATTGGAACAATGTAATTGGGATAGCTCATAACGTGTTGAATGTAGATATATTTTGCATGGAAGTTGTACTTCTTGAATTATTCACTAATATTCACAACTTCAAATATAAATCTACATGCAGTAGAAGAATATGGTGATAGTAAATATTGATAGCTCATAATTAAGGATACAAATGATTAGTTAATCATATGTTACTTGCACACATTAGAAATGGATGGGATTCTTGACTACTATGTGTTGGATCATGAATGATAGGTGGTGCTCTAGGAATCCCATGATGGACATAGAAACATACATTATAGTGAGAAGACACAACTATGACAACATACATTACAGTGAGACATGTTGGATGCAAGTATCATTCAATTCAAGGCTAGAGTGCACTCTCCACTCCATTATTCATATTATTATCTTCATTCACTCCTATCAGTATATACTCTCCCTTTATCTTCTATCATTTGTTTACTTAGGGTTCATATGTGTGTGTGTGTGTGTGGTTAAGATTTTGTACTAAAGATATGTTATAGTTGTATTGGTCAATGTAAGAATACAAAAAAATGTTTTTCCCACAGTCTATGATTCATACTTTATTAAAACAATTGATTCTTGTCTACCAAAAATGCAATTGTATCCTTTAATGAGGATTGTGAACTTTTACTAATATAAAACCTACTTTAAAAAACACATCAAAACCCTTACCTTTTCATTGTCCTTTCGCCAGATCCATTATCCCATACAACTTGATATGAGTTTTCCACGAGATGCATTTCCATCACCAATACCTGCATGAATTTTAAATGACAAATTATTTATATGAGTAATTAATATATAAGAAAATAAACATGCATTTAGTTATGAAAATACTCTAGAAAAAAATTAAGTGGTCGCATATCTTAATGAGCTTCTCTTTTTTTTTAGAATAGTTTATTCTCTACTGAATAGGGCCAACCATGTGAAGGTGGAAGCTCATATGTCCCCTGCCCCCCCTCACATCGCTCTCAATTCCCCATACTCAACAAATGATTTTATTTATATAGAAAACATATAGAAATTTATGCATAACTAGGATAGTCATCAATACATATGAACATATAAAAATTGAAGTATATGAACATATACACATTGATAAACATCCAAATACAAGTCATGAATTTATACCTCTAATTTTTCTTTGATTTATGTGTTTTTACATTCATAAAATTGACAATTGGGGTATCATAATCATCCAAGAACATTGTATTTGGTGTGCCCTGTCCTTCTATTGTTTGTGTGTGCTCATGTACCATACTTCTGGTACGTCACTGAGAAGGGCGTCAAAGCATCTATTCAGGGTCGTGAATTGCAACAACGAAAATGATCATATCGATATGTTGAAATATAATTGAAATAACTAATTCATTATTTTGATTAACATTACACTATTTCTCTTTACCTGTCTGTGTAGCTGTGACAGTTGGTGTGTTAATTTCTTGTCCACTTGGTTGATCCTATCGCATTTCACCCTTTTGAGCTACATGATCTTAAATTTTGAGAAGATACTATATAATTATAAGTCAAGAAATAAATATCTACAATCACAGTAAATATTTCTAATTCTGAAGCATACATACCGAAATGGGTACTCTTCTCTACACTATCACTGGACATGTGCACCCTTGTATGACATGGTGTCTGCTGAATACCTCTAGATTCACTACTGCGGTAGCACTGTTGCTTGAAAACAAACATACATATTTAGTTAAGGGTGATATAATAAAATATGAATATACTTTACAAGCATGCTACTGTGGTTTTCTTATTCATTTGATTTACCTGCGTGGCTGGGGAGATAGGAGTCTGGCCCAAGATTTTTATATATTCAATCACACTTTTAAAACCATGCTTGTAACCAAGATTTAGGTCCTCCTCAGTGGCATAAATGTCGAACATATTTAAATGCAATGCATAACACCATTAAAAATACCAATAACAAAAACATATATTTGTTCGCTACTGTTAAATAAATATTAACCGTGCAGTTAATCATTTAAATCTTACTATTCGGCCTTTTAGTTTTCCATATCCACCCTATCCAAGTTTATGTTGGCCATGTTTTTCCACTCTGGCCTTGGCTGATTTGGAGGTGTCTGGTAGCCTACATATGGAATTTTTGAAAAAAAATAGATATCAGAATTGTTACTTAAAACAGGAAAGAAAAACATAAATGATCATATTTCACTCATAATATGACATGTGTTGTACCTTGATTAACCAACTCATGGATGTCTTCCTTGTTTTTTAAACAAGTTCTCCTTTACATCCTCTATTAGCGCCTTCCACTCTTTCTCTGCAACCATGGGAGGGTGCTCGTGCTTGAGGTCTAATTGCAATTGCTCCCTATATTGGGCCCTAATATATTTTAAATTCTCACCAACTAACTTTGTAACCACTTTGTTGTTGAAAGTGTTTCCGAACAATTTTACCATGTGGTATATTAAATCATCTTTATTTTTTCTATCTTGGCCATTCCACCATGTGCGAATGGTGGGGCCAAAAAACTCCAATTATTTGTTATTTAAGTTTCTATAGAAAACATTGTTTCCTACATAATCATGTTATCCATTAATTTATAATAATCTCAACAAATGTCCATTTCAATTTCATGAAAAAAATGAATCAATTAATTAACAATTACATGCAATCTTCTAAATCTTGATCGGAACAGATGTGTCATCCACCAGAAAGGTGACATCTTGTGATCTGGTGCTTTTAATTTGTTCTGCTCCATGAATAATAGTTTCCTCTCCATCTACAGTACATTTATCTTCGGAGTCACGTGGAGTCCCAGGCTCCGGCTCATCATGCTTCGGTGTGTCATGCCGTTCAAAATCATTGTGCTCATCAATGGATTCAATGGGAACCTCAGGAGGCTCAAAAAGCCTCACTTGCACTTTTCTATGTCGACATTTTTTTTTCATTGGACCATCACTCCTACCTATAGCAGTTTCAGGATTGGCAGGTTCCCGGTGCACGAGGTTTAAAAACTCCTACAAAAGAAAAACTTTACTTTATCGGATTAGATAAAAGATATAAAACAAAAAACCAGATATGAAATTGTCATAGTTGATAAAAATACGTGAATATGCCACTTACCCCTAAATTGATTATTGTATTTTGTAGCTCTACTATTCTTTCCCTGTCCTCCTATGTCAGGGGTCTTTTGCTAAGAAAACCTAGATATTCTATGTTATCCTTCTTCAAGGCCTTCGTTATAGTTGTCATTGGGTCAGTGGAAAAAATATTTTTTCCGCATCAATATCCTCAATGGGATCCTTCCCATGTTGACCATGACACAATACATTGATGAATAAAATTAATGAGATGAACTTTAACATTTGAGAAATTTAATTATTGTAGTCATACGTTATTACTGTATTTAACATTTACCTACTGAGGTGCAACAGGTGCCTTTCCACGATAACCATGGACAGATGTAGTGGGTGATTTTTAGACACGATCACCCTGGATAGAAGTTGACAGAATAAATCAATCAACAAAAGTTATGAAATTCACCTGTAACATTTAAAAAATGAAATATTAGATTAATATGAGAAAAAAATAACGAAATTTTAGAAATTTAGTTGTTGTAGACACAAGTTGTTACTGTATTTAACATTTACCTACTGAGGCCCAGCGGGTGTCTTTTCACAGTCACCCTGGATAGATGTAGCGGGTGATTTTCTGCCACGGTCACCCTGGACTGAAGTTGACACAATAAATCAATCAATAAAAGTTATGAAATTCACCTGTAACATTAAAAAAATGAAATATTGCAGTAATATCTGAAATAAAATAAAAATAAAAAAAAAATCAGAAATTTAGTTGTGTTAGTCATAAGTTGTTACTATATTTAACATTTACTTGTTGAGGCACAGCGGGTGCCTTTCCACGGTCATCCTGGATAGATGTAGTGGTTGATTTTCTTCCATAGTCACCCTAGACAAAAGTTGACACAATAAATCAATAAATAAAAGTTATGAAATTCACCTATAACATTAAAAAAATGAAATATTGTAGTAATATCGGAAAAAAAAAATGAAATTTCTGAAATTTAGTTCGCATTGTAGTCATAAGTTATTATTGTATTTAACATTTACCTGCTGAGGAATAGTGGGTGCCTTTCCACGGTCACCCTAGACAGATGTATCTTGTCATATCTCATGGTCACCCTGGATAGATGTTGACACAATAAATTAATAAACAAGAGTTATGAAAGTAATTGTAAAACAGTTATGTAGTAAAAAATTGAAATATTGCAGCGATAAATTGTAACAATGATTGATCAAAGGTTGAGTTGAATGGTATGTAAGATATTTACCACCATAGTTGCACCCCTTCCGTCTATTTGATTTAAATTGTAATCGATCAACAACTCTTCACCTGGAACTATTTTTTTCATTGCACATAGAAATATATGATTTCCTTTGTGTCCCTCAAATATGCAATTCGATTTCTTAGTTATTGCCACTGGTCATGTACTATTTATAAATCCCACAATGTTTCCAGTATGTTTTGGCCTTGCATCAATATACATAGTTTCCCCATTATTTTGATTGTTATCTATTAGTTTTATATAATTTGCGACAACTCTGTATTTCCACATACTTTGTGTATATCGTACCAACATCAACCAGTGATTGTATTTGTATAATGGTCCGACATACTCCATCAATTCAGTTACAGTGCCATAGCCGACCTTTATGCCATCCATGAAAAATAACCCCAATCCATGTAAGGACGAAGGAGCAATGTGATACATATTCCCACCGTTGAAGAAATTTGTGTCCACTTCAGGTAGCTCCTTAGGTTCCCATCGTTGCACTAGATGTTTATACCTTAAGGGAAACTCAATGTCACCTATTCTCTCAGCATCATAATTACACGACGCTCCGTTGGATATACAAAATTGCATGCATATACAAAATATTTTCCTTACCTTTTCTAACCTAGTTGATCTAGAACCAGTAGATCTAGTACAAAACGTCTCACATTCAACCTCTCTTAGTATATCTTGATCATCACTCGAGGAAGATAGATATGACAGATACCTATTTGGTGGTACCTACACTCATTAAAACAAGAATACAAGTTATCGTTGCATGTTGCATAAAGTTGCATAAGTTCCATAAAGTTCCATAAGTTCCATAAGTTTCATGTTGCATAGTTACATGTTGCATAGTTGCATATAGTTGCATGTTACATAGTTGCATATAGTTTCATACGAAATTGTTGCAATATAGTTGCATAAGTTGCATTGTTTCATAAAGTTGCATATAGTTGCATATAAGTTGCATAAAGTTGCATATATTTGCATATCCCCAGGTGCTCAGTGGAGAACTAGATTTGAGACCCATCAAAGAGTTCGAGTGGGGATCGATAGTTTGGAAATCCATGATCCTAGTTTTTCACATATTTTGAAAGCGCCTTTAGTGGATGGTGGGGAATGGAGGAAAGGTTCGAGTTGGAAATAATGTTGGGGTTGGTTGTGAAAGATATTACAAGATGATTGAGTTTTTGTTTAATCCATTGTATGCATAGGGTGTAATGGTTTTGATGAAGTTGTACAAACTATAAAGGAAAGGGTTGTAGTCTTCTATATGGAAGACTGTGAAGGAGACAATGGGATGGAAGGAGGGGGTTTCCTCTCTTGATCTTGTCCAAGGACCCAAGACCCATAACCAGTGCTCAAAATATCCTATTGATTCCCATACTCCCACTTGAATGCTAAATATACCCTCGAGAGGTCATCTATGGTGGTTTGAAGTGTCATTCATGAAATTTGAGCCCTAGAAGTTGCATAAAACCTTGAGAGATTGGGTGTGCTAGTTTGAGGTGTCATGTTTGGCCATGGATGCCTAGAAGATTTGTACTTTTACTAAGCCTTGGGTTCCCCCCTCAACCATATAGATTTCTTAAGACCCATATCTAATGCTCAAAACCTTGTGAGAGCACTAACATCATTTCTTAGAGGCCAAGGATACCCCTCTAGAGTTTATGTGTGGTACTTTGAGGCATTGTTCATGGCTCTATATGACTCAAAGCTTTCTTTAGAACCTAAGGCATGGAATTATTCCCTATATCATTTCCAAGACCTTGAGACACATACCTACTACTCAAAAACACCTAGTTGATCTAGAACCGGTAAATCTAGTACATAACGTCTCACTTTCAACCTCTCTTAGTATATCTTAATCATCACTCGAGGAAGATAGATCTGACAGATGCCTATTGGTGGTACCTACACTCGTTAAAACAATAATATAATTTATCATGCCAATATACATTTTTGGTACCAACACAGTTGCATATAGTTGCAATATAGTTGCATAGGTTGCATTGTTGCATAAAGTTTCATATAGTTGCATAAGTTGCAAATAGTTGCATAAGTTTCAGTGTTGCATAAATTTGCATATAGTTGCATATTTGCATACAAAATTGTTGCAATATAGTTGTTGTTAGGACTCATAAATGTCACATTTTCATCCACCTTTCCCTCTACTATACCTTACATTTCATCGTCCCATTAACCTTCCATCATACCCTTTTCATAAATACATTTGGGTTTCAAATTATTATTTTCCACTTTATTCATTTTAGTATTATAAGTGAATTTGTGATTAAATATTAGAAAATTAACATATTTTCATTATATATCAAGGTTGGATGAGTTTGATGATGTGTGCAGGCAAATTTGAAGATTTCAACAAAGTCAAAATTCACCACCTATCCTCAAATTCGAATTACATCTTCAAACTTTGAATATTTGAAAGAGATTTGAAGCTAATCTCAAAGAGAAGATCATGGAAGATTTGGTTGGCATATCTTATATAAGACATGTGAGAGATGTGTGGAGGATTTGAAGAGATCATATCTTGTAATAATGGGAAAGTATTTGTTAGTGGTTGAGAGAATAGTGGATCTGTAATTATCACACTCTTATCTTATCTTCAAGACTTTCATTTATATAAGAGATTTCTCTCTCTTCATGAAGGGAGTCATGTAATTCATAATTTAGTCTTGTAATTAGGAAAAGGGGATTATTAGCTTTGATTCTTTCATTGTTATTCTTTCATGCTTTGTCATTTGATTCTTGTAATATAATTTGAGATTGATTTATTATGTGAGCTCACATATGTCAATTGTCCTTCAACTCTTCAATGTTGTATTGTTTTTCCCTTATGCAATTTCTTTCTTTCCTAGTTAGTGTTTCAATGCTTTCCTATATTAATTTGATTCCACCAAATTAGATTAGATTAGTTCTACTTCATTCATGCACATATAGTGCATGTGCTTCGTAAGCCTACAAACCTCGTATTGACAAATTAAATGGTTTGGGAAAGTACTACAACTCAATTAATACATCAATGTTTTCACCCCACATTTTGGTGCCATTGTCGGGGAAGCGAAATGAATTGAAGTTTAGTTTGATTTTCCTGCAAGTGTAACTAGAGTGTGAATTTCAATACCTACAAGTGTAACTAGAGTGTGAAGTTCAATTTATGCAAGCGTAATTAGGGTGTGAATTTCAATTTCCGATAGTGTGAATTTAAATTTATGCAAGAGTGATTTCAATTCCATCAAGTGTGCTTGATTTCTGCAACTGTGAAGAGTATTTGTTTTCAGTATGAGTATTTAATTTTTGTAAAGTGTGATTTTTACGCAATTTGTTTCAATTTTATTTTATGGGTGTTGTAAGAATCCCTTTTTCAACATGGTTTAACAATGAGTATCATCTTGGAACTACTCACTCAAATTATGGAAGAAGTCGGGATCTCCTCTTCTCACGAAGAGTAGATCTGGACAAGGATTAAAGATTCAAATACTCCTCCGGCAACAAATGAAGACTCAACATCTAAAGATTCCTATGCATTTGATGACGAAAAAACATCCGAACAGGAGATCGAAGAAGATGAAGAGGAGTTACAACAATATCTGAGCAAGGGAGACCATGCCTACGAAATCTATATCAAACAATGGTTCCAGGTAAGTACTCGTTTAGATAAATTTCATTTTTATTTTTATTTATCTAGTTTGCCGCTACAACAACTAGATTCATTCATTCTTGTAAATTTCCATTTTTCATTCGAAAATTTTCCACCGAACATATTGTTGATACCGATACGTGAGTCACTACATTGGTTATTTAATTACACATAACTAAATTCTAATTTCTAATTAGTGGTGTAGGTAGGATTTTTTTTTTAGTTTTTTTTTTTTTGTTTTAGAATAAGTATGCTCTCCTTCATTCTTCGAGCGATCGCGAGGATCAGAAAATAGGATGCCTGTAATGTTTTCAGGAATACTTTTGATTGAGGATGATAAAATTAAATTTCCTAATCTATTTTTGGTCTCCAATTTTTAATGCATTTAATCCATTTGCTAAAAATATATATATATATTTTGTTTTACACTTTTTCAAGTTCAATTTTTATTAGAAACCAATTAAAAAAAAAAAAAATTGCGCCTCCATTTCTTGACCTGCAAATAAACACAATAAATGTTTTTTAGACGAATAAAATGAAGCCGATTCTTTACATTCTGAAACAGTTACTAAATTTTACGTGATGTTACAATGAAAATTTTACATGTCATTACAACAAAAAATTTACATGTTGTTATAACGAAAATTTTACATGCTATTACAACGAAATTTTACATGTTGATACAATGATGTTTTTTGCTATAATAGTGATTGAACAGTGTCATGCCTACACTCTTCTCACTTTTAACTTCTTGGTCTGGGTTATTTTTGGTTTGAGCCACCATCTTTTCGCCTTATCTGAACAAAACCTGCAACAATAAAACAACATGATCATGATAATTTTTTAAGTCTCCACATTGATTAGATCTATGCATTTAAGGTGCATTATCGGGCTCATGCTAAGAAAAAAATAAATAAAAATTAATTTGAAACTGTGATTGGGATTGATTGAATTGCATTTATACAAACACTTAGATTTTTTTTTCTGCATAGTTGATTTATCCCTGGCTCGAATCGCAACAATGCAATGAGTTTTGATACCCATCAAATGAGATTCAACCTACTGCAACAACAAATCATTCAATGATTAGTCCTAAATTTCTAACACATGAGAATTTGAGTGTGACAATGAAAAAATAAATTAATTTTGTATATTTCAAAAACATGGGATTTGCATTCAATTTGGGCTTCATATAAAAAATTAAATACCAAGCAAGAAATATGGGAAGGTCTGTAGTTGTTATGATTTCTCCAATCAAAAATATATATTATGAGTATTAAAATCATGATTGTTAGTCGGAGATAATGAAACCAAATTACATAAGTCTCACTATCCCGTAGCTATTTTGAAGTATCGATTGGCTTTCCTAAATTTTATGCCCATCAACATGCTTTATTGAGATTAATATATTACGCCATTGCTTATTCAATGGATCATTCTATTATTTGGCTGCGGATTTTTCTCAATCATTCCTCAAAATATGAATGGTGAATAATGAAACTATCGTCAAATGAGGAACAAAGGAAAAATGTTTGTTGTGCATGCTATTTGAAAGTAATTCTTGTCGAGATTTACTCTTTCAGTTAATCTTGACTAATTAACATAGAACTCGTTCCCAGGGTCCCCTCATTATGAATGATCTGAGAATTTCTCTTTTTCTTGGGAATGTCATCCTTGGAGAGCATGATGTTAGCATGATTCTTCATGTCTCGCTCTCAATTTGAAATTGTCTGTCAATTAACGTCAATTAAATACATTCGACTTTGGGTGAAATTTATGAGCAAACCGTGATGAATTTAAAAAATACGGCACATGGGTTTTGTGCAGAAGGGTCTCATTAACTCACTTGTAATCAGTTTTTAAAAATTCTTCTTGGTTTGAGAGAATTTTTTTCTTTTTTGAACATGAAATGGCCATATTTTGGGATGGTCGGTTTTCCAATGTGGCAAATACACAGTTAAACTCTTTCTTAGGTCCAGGACCAAAACTAAGTCCCTATTGGCTTCCCCATCAATATCATTTTCTCAAATTAAAAATTGCAAATGGACATTTTAAAAACATTCCTGAAAACAATAATAAATACATGTTTTTATGTTTAACATTCATTTGTTTTTCTTAAGTCACTTTACCATTAATCAATGATGAAATGAATAAGTTTGGACAACAGGTATAATTGCATTTATTTTCTATCTCAATTTGTTTGCATTTATACTTAATCTTTCATTTTAAATTATTCTCACAAGTTTGATTGTACGATTAGTACTAAGATTGATTGCAGGAATAGGACACTCGTTTTCCATGCCACAATCATCTTCAAGAATCACAACAATTTTCAGAAAAAACATGTTTGGTAACAGTTTGAAGGGGTCGATATTCATTATTCATTTCATGATGTTTGTTGTTACACATGTATTTTACATGCTATTAAACATGTATTACATGTTGTTACACATGTATTTTACAGTTTGTTACTCCTGTATTTGTAACATGTTCTTACACTACACCTTCAATAAACCCATTTGCGCCATTAATGTTTACCCCCATTTTTTCTTTAAACGTACATTGGTCATCCCTGTGCTGAAGCCATCTTCCATTGCCTTATCCATCATGACTTTTCACATCCCTATCTTTCTGAGTCGCATACATCACTTCCTTATTTTTCAGTTCTTTATCCTTGTCAATAAAACTAGTCAAGTTCCCCTTCCATGATTGCATTGCCTTGATTTCCTTTCCATAAACCCTATTGCTACTGAGATATTTGCATCTATAGTCCTACCAATTTTTTTATAAACTCACGTTGACTGATGTGGGATTCCTTAAGGCCCACCTTTCAAAAGTCTTGCCACATCGACCTTAGCACATTATCTGGGATATAGACTAGATTTCCTTTTGATTACCTTGAGGCTTGCATGTCGTAATGGAAAGTTCTCTCACTGAAAAACATGGAAATACATCAATGTCCCATGATTGTCATATTTTGAAAGTGGTTCGACATCAACTCATCTGTTCACACTTCACAAGTTGTGCTCAAGTACCTTAGCACTCATTGACATCATTGGTGAGTTTGTCTCGCATTGGTTAATGACATTCATCAATGGTCGGTAATCCAATGATTTCTCTTAATGCTCTATATTGACACATTTATTCGCATGACTAGAATTGTACCATCAATTTGTAGCAGGTGAAGAGTATATTTTTTTTTTTGGCTCCCTCGGCAGTAACAACATCATGAATTCAGCTATATGAGAGTACTATCATCCACTTTCATAGTTCCTCTTTTCCATGATTCATTAGTAGTAGTTTAGACCCCTCCACTTCACATTGTTTGATTCATTCGTTACAACAATTACAGTACAACAATGCAACTACAAACGCAGTTACATTTTCATGATCTTGCAATAGTGACACCTTCCATCTTCCAACAGTCACATTCACATATTCTTTGCTCCAGTAGTTACAGTAGTTGTAGCTACAACACCAGTCATGTTTTCCTGATCTGACAACTACAAAAACTACATTTCTATTGCATAGTTCATCTACTTTTTGGGTGAGTGGAGGTATGTTGTTTTATAAGCTTTAATCACACAATTCCTTATATGCTGACTTGAATATTTTGGAAAATTTTCTCTCCATGCTCCCTTTCCTTCCATGACCTACACTAAGTTGAATGAGGGAATGCAATCGATTCAGTTGGGGGGGGGAGGGATATATTCACTACCTATTCACTACTGGTATTCCATTTGTTTCCACTATTATCACTCCATTTTTCATCTCATTTAATGTTTACCAAATTTTCTTTTCCAACGATCCCATGTTGCACTTTGCTTCATATGCATTGATATTCATATTGACATGATTCATAAAAGATAGATAAAATGCTTTCTTATACTCAGTGATGCTCTCTTATGCACATTGATAGCTTATTATTTCCAGTGAGTATATGGCTAAATTATTGCAGCAAGAAAATAAATAAGTGAAATGAATGTTGTCAACACAAGAACCAACATTCTTTGTATTCATGGTTGTCACACAAGAACCAACCATAAGAAAATTTTACATGTTGTTACATGTTGTTACACATGTATTTTACATCATGGAAATATTCCTTATTAAAAAGACATCATCAATCAAAACAAAGTTCAAATGCCAAAGGTTCTTCATAATATCCATGCATGGTTGCATGACGACATGCAACAAGTTCAGTTGGGGGGGATGTTAGGACTTATAAATGTCACATTTGCATCCACCTTTCCCTTCACTATTTCTTACATTTCATCGTCCCATTAACCTTCCATCATACAACTTTCATAAATACATTTGGGTTTCACATTATTATTTTCCACTTTATTCATTTTAGTATTACAATTGAATTTGTGATTAAATATTAGAAAATTAACATATTTTCATTACATATCGAGGTTGGATGAGTTTGATGATGTGTGCAGGCATATTTGAAGATTTCAACGAAGTCAAAATTCACCACCTATCCTCAAATTCGAATTACATCTTCAAACTTTGAAGATTTGAAAGAGACTTGAAGTTAAGACCAAGGAGAAGATCATGGAAGATTTGGTTGGCATATCTTATCTAAGATATGTGAGATATGTGTTTAGGATTTGAAGGGATCATATCTTGTAATAATGGGAAAGTATTTGTGAGTGGTTGAGAGAATAGTGGATCTGTAATTATGACACTCTTTTCTTATCTTCAATATGTTCATGTATATAAGAGAGTGCTCTCTCTTCATGAAGGGAGTCATGTAATTCATAATTTAGTCTTGTAATTAGGAGAAGGGGACTCTTAGCTTTGATTCTTTCACGCTATTTCATTTGATTCTTGTAATATAATTTGAGATTGATTTATTTTGTGAGCTCACATATGTCAATTGTCGTTCAACTCTTAACATATTGTATTGTTTTTCCCTTATGCAATTTATTGCTTTCCTAGTTAGTGTTTCAATGCTTTCCTAGATTAATTTGATTTCAGAAAATTAGATTAGATTGGTTCTACTTTAGTCCTACACATATAGTTCATGTGATTCATAAGCCTACAAACCTTGGATTGACAAATTAAATGGTTTGGAAAGTAACACAATGCAGTTAATACATCAATGTTTTCACCCCATATAGTTTCATATAGTTTCATAAGTTGCATAAGTTGCATTTTTGCATATAGTTCCATGCAGTTGCATACTTGCATATAATTCCATATTTGCATATAGTTACTACAAAATTGCCATATAGTTTCATATAGTTGCATAGTTGCATTAGTTGCATATAGTTTCATATAAGTTGCATAAAGTTGCATATATTTACATATCCCTCGACGCTTAGTGGAGAACTAGATTTGAGACGTATCAAAGAGTTTGAGTGGGGACCGATAGTTTGGAAATCCATGATCCTGGCATTTCACATATTTGGAAAGCGCCTCTACTGGATGGTGGGGAAGGGAGGAAAGGTTCGAGTTGGAAATAATGTTGGAGGGGAGGGCTCTATGGAGGGTGTCTAAATAGATTGATCCAACAAAATGTTTTAAGACGTGACAATATGTCACAGAATGTGTGACTTTATTGAAAGTGACATATTTGATTTGGTTTGGAGGATGAACAACTAGTGAATTTGTTAAAAGGATGTCAGGATATTTAATGGCACTGTCTTGAATGCAGAGAAGGAGAAATGGCTTAGTTGGGTAGGGTAATGGTTTCTAGATGTGATGGAGGGGTGGGCTATATGGGGGTGGTCTAAGAAGATTGTTCCAACATGATGTTTTAATATATGACTATCTGTCACATAATGTGTGACTTTATTAGAAGTTACACCCTTGGTTTGGTTTGGAGGATGAACAACTAGTGAATTTATGGTTTTGAGGCCGAGTGGGAGAAGGTCTCGGTCTAGTAAGAGGGTTCCAAGGATTAGCATTGGCAATAGGGTTAGGGTTAGTAGAGTGATAGAAAATAGGGTACCTTGGAAAAGAGTGGTTAAAGGCTTAGTCAATGCAAACTCTTTCAAACAAATAAATTTAAGAAAAAAAACAACCAATAATCCAAAACTGAATTTGAGAATAATTACCTAATATGGATATGGAATCTAGAGTTGGGTGTGTAGTTGTGTGAACACTTCCATGTATTGTAGTACTAGGCTTGATGAAGTTATAACCACTCTCACATGATATTTTCTAGATAGAATAGGGGATAAAAATGCTATGTGATAGTGTCACACAATGGATTCCATGTATTGATGGACTTTGTCATGCTTTTGGATGTACAAGTTTGAGTTAAATGTAGAATTATAAATTGACTTGTTCACCAAGTTTGAATGATTCCTTGTAGATATTTTATTGTAAGGATAAATATTGCCTTGGAAAATATAGAAGTGCAATGTGAGGCTACTAATCTAGGAATCCAAGGTTTCTCCATTAGTTTGTCCACTATATTTTTGTAAAAGTCAGTGCTTATGTTTTTTATTAGGGATCCTATTAACAATTTCATGAGATCTGGATGTAATAGTGCTTGAAATGATTGGTCTCAGTGAAAGAGGATTCTCTGCGAGGACCATAAGAAATAATTCAGCTTCAATTCTAGACTGAATTAGGAAGATAGTTGAAAGTAAGTGCTAGCATAGATCTCATTGATAGGGCACATTCCAAAAGAACTAGATCTCACTGAAAATTGAGAATTATTAATGGGGCATTGAGCCTAGGAACATGATTCTTAAGAATGAAATAACAAATGATGATAATATATTTTCCTTTCAATTATAAGGGATTGATGCATAGAAAGGATTGAATATAGGGCATTGGTGAATTCATCGAAGAGAGAGTATATAGGGTAACGTTATGGAGGGGGAGGCATGGAAAATGGAGAAATAAGCATTGGGGTATTGTAATGAGAGGACTATAGGATATTTCTAGTGAGGATGGTTTGGGATAAGGACTAAGATATAGGGATTGTGAGATAAGTGGTGTGGTTTTAGCCATTGGAGGAAGAACATGTAAATATATACATTTATGCATGTTTTAAGTTGTAGAAATGTGCTAGGGTGAGAAAGAGAAATAATAGAAATGGTTAATTTATATTATTTTCCATATTTGAAGAGAGTATATGTATTAATTTTATCATAATAGAGATCCCTACATTGTTGTTGGCATGTGAGACCTAGGATCAAATTAGAACAATCAAGTGGATAAATGTCACAATCATAGTGTCTTGGAAGAGTCTCGTGGAAAACATAATATTACTGCATCAATTATTTTGTGTTGGGGTTTTGTAAGGTAATGATATGGAGGGGAGGGCTCTAGGGGTATTTTGTGTTGGGTTTTTTTAATATAATAATATTTGTCTCTGATGGAGGAGAGTGCTCTATGGGGGGACTGGGTCTTAAGATATATAAGAAGATTGATCCAACCTATTGTTTTAATACGTGAAAATTTGTCATAGAATGTGTGTGATTTTAATGGTAGTGACATCATTTGTTTGGGATGGAGGATAAATATATAGTAAATTTATGGTATTGAGGTGAGTATGAGAAGGCCTTGGTCTAGTAACATGGTCTAACAACTTATCCAAAAGAACACTCTTGTCAACTTATGGAAGCAGTAGGATAGTCAACTATTGGTCTGGAAACTTATCACACTCAAATCCTATTGGAGAACACAAGTGTCTAGGATACTCGACAAGATTCTCAGTAGTTCTTGTAAAATGTAATCACCTTTATGTATACCAAAATACAAAGGTGATTCTCACTAGAGATGTTTGTTTTAATAATTTTTTTTGGCTTGTGAACCTAGTTTGATTTTTGTGCCATCTTTGGCCCACAAACCAATTTGTCCATTTACTCCTCCATCAACTTCTTCTTATTATTATTCCAATATTATTTCCTTTGTATGGATGATAATTATTCTTTTGACACAGACAATGAGGATGAAATTCCTACTCTAACTACTCCTCTTTCTCCTAAATCTTGACCATTTCCAAGATAGGTTCAATAAACTTGGGAATTGCTAGCCCTAGTGCACATTGCTTGGTAACTCAGATTGTTTTTAATAGCAATGAGCACTAGGGAACAAAAACATATGAATCTCCATAGATAGTGAACAATTCATTTAACAAAAACTGACACGAGTTAAAACCTAATTCCTTTCACATAGAAATTAACTATGGAAAGTGTGTCCAAAGAACACTTACCCTTGGGATATTTCATCGTCAATTGATAAGTCATTAGTTGATATGTGATTTAAAATAAAGTTAAATGGATTGGGAAAATTTTTAGTTTACTAATTTTTTGATGAAACAATTTCCATGGAATTGAATTCCTTTCTCTTTGAAGCCCTAAAATACGTATCACAGAGATGGGAGGATTCACTTATTGATTGTGGTGGCATGGCCCCTTTATCGAGTCGAGGTGATCCTCTATCTCCTCTATCGATCCTGACAATTGTCTCCTCCATCTCCTCGTCGATCCGGCCGCTAGTGTATCGATATTCAATTGCGAGTGATCTCTCTCAAGAGGGGATCTAGGGCGATCGAGATACTAGGGTGCAGTTAGGAGGTATGAGCTAGGTAGCTATGGAAGTTGGGAGCTAGGTTGTAGTCGGGAGATAGGATCTAGGGAATGTAGTTAGGATATACTCTCTATCCATCAAGATATACTCTCCAGTAAGGGAAGTAAGGCTATGGAACAATGGGTAGTTACAATGCCCAAGGATAGTCTGGATATGGAGGTGTGAACAAAGTTTTTGGATTTATATATTATATAATATATAAATTATAAATATATATTATATATTATATATATATCATATATTATATATAATATATAAAATAAATTTTATATATTTATAAATTATAAATATAATTTATATTATATATTATATATTATGGAGAAGGAATCGAGATTTCAAAAATTGGCGTATGTTGTTGTTAGTGGTCAATACACAGTATGACATTGATGATGACGATCATGATGATATGACAATGACAATGATGGCGATGATGATGCGGAGTAGGACACTGACAATGTTGATTAACAGTGGTGAGAACAACGATGAGGATGACAATGATGACAATGAGCACGATGATGAAAATGATGATGATTATGGAATTCCTATTCCTATTCATGACGACGACAATGATGAAAATCAAAATCATCACCTTCCATCATCATCTCTTGTTTTTTTATTCCACCCCTTAGGAATGCCAAGGGCCATTTATTAAATTTTTGTTCAAGGACCATCTCATTGGTGTTTAAAGACATAATGACGACTCCATTGTATCTTAGAACCCTAATTTTAACTTTTATGTTACTATAGACCAAAAGAAAAAATAGGGTTTTCTCTCTTTGTGAATCACAAATGAGTGTTAAAAATACTATGTTGGATTACTAAGAGGGGGAGTAAGGATATTTGAAAAGGCTAATAGGCCAGAGAATATGGGAGGAGGTATATTTCATTCTAGTCAAACAAAGGGCCAGGAAAGGGCCTAGGGTGGAATAGGGAATAGAAGAAAAACCTTGTTTCTGGGTTATACAATAGATGAAAGAGGAAAAAAAACCTATACAGGAGTAGATGGAAATGGAACCCCATAATCAAGAGGATTATGAGGAACCACAGAAGATGGGAAACCCATGTTCCTGTGCTAGTCAAGAATATACCAAACCAACAGTGCCTCGAGAGAGACCGACTAAGTAATTCAAACCTCCATTGATTATGATCTTAGTAATGCTTCAGAAGTGACTACTATCCAGACATTCAAAACAAAGGAAAAAAGAGATCACTAGGAAATGGAGATCAAACGAATAGGCCGGAAGAACCCATCCCTATCCAAACAATCCAAAAGGATGCTCACTTATATTCCTTCCACCCACTTGAGCATATTTAGGGCTTATCAATAATACAGATTCCCAGGGGAAAGCTAGTGTCGACCCAAAACCCTTGGGCTAAGATCCGCATAGGATTGTTCTAATTATCCTTTGAGTCAGATTGACTCTTCAATTTCCCTACGGGAAATTCTCACACACACAAGAATGTATCCACGGGTCCTTTCTGAGAAACCTGCCTTGTCCACCTTAACTCTAGGTGTGAGCCTTACACTTCCATACGACCACGACCTGGTCCTTGCGCAAATTCCTTTCGCAACTCATGTGTTCGTAGGTCGAAGACCCTCGACTTTTATTCATGAAACACTGGTACCTGACATGCGATGGGATATGGATCCTCCTTGTTAGTGCCCTCCATACGTAACTGTTGGCTAGAGATAAGTACTAACCTCACTCGCAACTCACGAGTTCATGAGTTGAAGGGTTGAACCTCCAGGACCTTATTTTATGAGACTCCGAGACACGAAAGTCAGAGAATATTTGACTCCTTCAGTACTTCTCACGACTCTCAACATCACAAGTTTGTTTTTTGAGCCTTTGTGCTCCTTTCTTATGAGAACCCAAAGCTTTGGAAGTCAACAGGGTGTTGACCCCCTACCAGGCGACAAGTGTCCACCTGTCAACCACGCGGTCCCATCTTGATGGATGCACCACGTGTTCGCCTGAGACCTCGACCCTCACCCTTCATGAGTTCTAAAGTCAAAATTGATTCCTCCCAACCTTCAAAACCCCGATATGTGATATAGAGAAGAGGTTCTGATTCAATGGTTATTCCTACTTCTCGTTACTTAGGAGTTCACGCAACCAAAGGATTTGTTCTGCCCTTCAAAATCATGAACCCTGAGTTCAAAAGAATGATCCAATGGCCTGAACTGACCACGATCAATGATCTTCGTTGATTCTTGACACTAGAGAGGTGGGTTCGTCTAACTCCTAACTACCCTGCAACTTTATTGGATCCTACGGTCCCCATAACTTCGCGAATTATCCACTGAGAATTATTACTATTTGATTCCTTCCTCTGAATCTCTGGCCCAAATTGACTCGACGTTATTTCTCTGGGACTTAACTTATGCACGATGATTCAGCTCCCCATCTTCCTTTTAATACTTCAAAGGCGCTAACCCTAATGAGATTTCTATTCCAACCTCAAGTCTCGAAAGGACTCTTGCATGCACTCTTTGCGGAAATATTTCAAATACTTCTGTGTATTTGATTCTTTGACTCTGTGCACTCTCAGCAACAACAGTCTTTCACTCTTCAACCTTAGCTGATAAATTCTAACGCTTAAACTAGCCTATGCACACCTTGCACGACTTCTGTGATTCACCTGCACTTCTGCTGGAATGAGAACAATGGTATCCCTCCTGAGCCTTCTGAGATAGACTCAAAACCCTTGTCAATGCACACCTTGCAAATGTTTCACTCCACTCCTGGCAGGAACTTCTCTCAGGGAGAGAAACAATTGCAACTCATTCTCTTTCTCTCTTAGAATTCATAAATTCAACATGAAATCATACATTCAACACAACATAGGATCATAACAAATGCATAACAAAGAGAATAAAACAATTGTAATCATACCATTCAACATATGTAAACAGTAAGCATCATAACACCATGAAATCTGAGTCAACGCTTCATATATTAATTCAAGATCTTGTACATGGGTTCTTCTTTACAACTCTCTTCTTCTGCTTTGCGCTAATGATATAATCATACAATAATATAAAGGCGAGGGTGTCTATATCCATTTTCCCTCCTATGCTCCTAAAATTGTCTAATCTATTAATTCAAAGCTACCTACTTTCATTTATTAGACTTAATGTCTACTACATCCGACAGATGAGAGAAAATCACTCAAGATATGTTTACAACATGTAAGTATGCTTCCTTTAACTACTACATTAATATCTTCTCATTAATTTCCTCAAAACATTTCAACATGTGCAAAATTTGTGCTGAACTTTTCTAGCCATCTTCCACCTTTTATGGTTGCCTGGCTGGCTACTTACGATTCTCCTGCATCATACTCTCTTTCTTGAAAATTTTCATGAACTCATGTTCATGAGCTCTTGTACGGTCTGTCCATGCCTATGAATTTCTGCTTCGTCTTCCCAACTGGCATCTTCAACTGGGTGTCTCTTCCATTTGACCAAGTATTCAAAATACGCTTTCCTCCTGGTCTTCTTTCTAACCCTCTTGTCAATTATATTTTCCATTTGTGGCTTTTCAGCTACAGGCATCTGTTTGGTCCACTAAACTTATTTCTGTTCCTCCTCTGCTCCTACTTCTTTAGCTCTGTAAGGGTACAAATCCGCAACATTGAATATCGTTGATATTTCGACCCCATCAGGTAATTCAATATCATATGCATTTGACCCAAATTTCCTTATGAACTTGCAAGGTCCAATATTTTTCATCTTCAGTTTATTATACATTCCCCTTGGGAACCTTTCCTTCCTCATATGTGCAAGAATCAGATCACCAAATTCAAATTGAATTTCTCACTTATGTTGATCTGCTCTCCGCTTGTATTCTTGACTTGAACTCTGCAATCGCTCCTTAATTCGTCTCTGAAGCTCCTTCATTCCTTCTGCAAAGTCTCCTGCACTAGAACTCCTTAATTCATCTTGTTTCGAATATTTCAATTCAGAAAATCCCCTTGGCTGCATTCCATATACAATCTGGAATGGACTCTTCCATGTGCTTCTGTTGAGTGAGTCATTGTAAGCAAATTCCTCATGTGGAAAAATGTGATCCCACTGACCGTGGTGTTCAATCACTAAGCTCCTCAACAAGTCTCCCAAGCTTCTGTTCATGACTTTTGTCTCTCCATCCATTTGAGAATGATATGCTGAGCTAAAAGACAAACTTGTCCCCATATTTTTCCATAAGGTCCTCCAAAAATGTCCCACAACCTTGGTATCCCGATCAGACACAATACTCCTTGGTAAGCCGTGAAGTCTGATGACTTCCTTGAAAAACAGGTTCGCAATATGAGTTGCGTCACTGGTTTTCTGGCATGGTATGAAATGTGCCATCTTTGAAAATCTTTCAACTACCACAAATATTGAATCACATCCTCTTTGTGTTCTTGGAAGTCCCAATATAAAATCCATGCTCACTGCGTCCCACGACTTTTCTGGTATGGGTAATGGTTGATATAACCCTGTGTTCTGCCTTTTCCCTTTTGTGTGCTGACAAATCCTGCATCTGTCCACAAATTTCTTAACATCTATCCTCATACCTAGCCAAAAACATGAGCCATTCAACTTTGATAACGTCTTATCATGACTGAAGTGTCCTACCAATCCTCCACTATGTTTTTCCTTCAACAAGTTCTCCCTCATGGAGCATTTTGGAATACATAGTTGATTGCCCTAGAATAATAACCCATCCTGGATCATATACTCGGTCCATTGGCTTCTATCCCTAAGAATTGGATTCTCAGATGCCTCATATGCCTCCTTAAAATCTAGGTCATCCCTATACATTTCTTTGAGGTTATCAAAACCCAAAGTCTTGACTCTGAATTCCTGCATAAGTAAACATTTCCTGCTCAAAGCATCAACAACTTTGTTAGTAGTTCTAGAAATATGCTTAGTTACAAAAGTAAAATTCTGCATGAATTCAACCCATTTAACATGTTTTTTGTTCAACTTCTCCTATTCAGTCACAAATTGCAAAGTGTGATTATCACTGTACAAAAGAAACTCTTTAGGAACCAAATAATGTCTTCATTTCTTCAGCACTTGTATGACTGCATATAATTATTTGTCATATGTTGTGTACTTGATCTTCGCTTCATTCTATTTTTCACTGAAGTATGCAATCGGCCTATCATCTTGGCTCAAGACCGCTCCAATTGCAAATCCACTCGCGTCACACTTGACCTGGAATTTCTTGCTAAAATCTGGCAAAACCAGAATTGGTTGTTCCGTGATCTTCTTCTTCAGTAGATTGAAACTCTTCTCTACTTCTTCTGTCCAGTGAAAATATTTGTGTCTTTTCTTCACCATATCCATCATTGGTGTGCTAATTCCACTGAAGTTTCGAATGAATTTCCTGTAGAAACTTGCCAAACCATGGAAGCTTCGAACTTCAAACACACTCTTTGGCGATGGCCAATTCTTAATTGCATCTACCTTTTTAGGATCCATCTTCAACTCATTCGCAAAGATAACAAAACCAAAATAAATGAGTTTTGTCCTCATAAATGATGATTTCCTCATATTAATCAACAATTTATCTTGTTGTAATCTCCTCATCACTGCAACTAAATGACTTAAGTTCTTTGCTTCTGTCTTGCGAAAAATTAATATATCATCAAGATATACAATGACAAATTTCCCTATGAAATCCTTCAGGACTTCGTTCATCAATCTCATGAAAGTACTGGGTGCATTTGTTAAGCCAAATGGCCAAGCCATTCATAGAACCCCTCATTCATCTTGAATGGTGTCTTCCATTCATCACCTTCTCTCATTCTAATCTGATGATATCCACTTTTCAAATCAATCTTTGAAAAAAATCTTGCTCCACTCAAGCAATCCATCAAGTTGTCCATCCTTGGTATTGGAAATTTGTATCTAATGGTAATCTTATTGATCACCCTTGAGTTTGTACAAATTATCCAACCTCCTTCTTTCTTTGGGCTGAGCATTGTTGGAACAATGCATGGACTCAAGCTCTCTCAAGTCAATCCTTTGTCCATTAAGTCCCGGACATGTCTCTTAATTTCTTCATTTTCCTGTGGCATCAACTTGTATGAGACTTTGTTCGGTAAGTTGGCTCCAGGTATAAGGTCAATATGATGGTTTATACTTCTGATAGGTGGCAACGAACAAGGTAGTTCGTCCACTACTATATCAACAAACTCTTTCAGCAACTCCTATATTTCTTCTGGTAAATCATCTATCCTTGTACTAGTCAAAACAATTATGGGCTTCCTAACCAGAATAAATTGTGTGTCTTCCTTATTCTTAACCTCCTTAAGAAGTTCCTTCCCACTCATGAGAAGTACAATGGTTCTCATCTCTGTTTTCACCTCTTCGTTTTTAATCAGTAGCAACATGTGCATCCTCCCATTCTTCTCCAGGGTGTACGCGTTCTTTCTCCCATCATGAATCATGTTCCTGTCATATTTCCACAGTCTACCCAACAATAGATGACAAACATCCATGGGAATGACATCACATAATTTTTCATCTTTATACCCCCCTATTTTAAATTCAACTAAACACTATTTAGTGACATTTACCTAATGTCCTTTTTGTAGCCATGAAACTCTATATGGGCTTGGATGTACAACAATATCTAGCTCCAGATTTTATACTATATCTGTAGATACGAGATTGTCTATGCTACTATTGTCCATTATGACTTTTCATACTCTGTCTTTAGTTTTGCAAGAAGTCTGAAACAGATTGTTTCTTTGGGTTGGGTTCTCTGCCTCCTTCTATGGCTTCAAGAGAACTTTCCTCATCATCAAAGATCTTCTGCCCTCATCATCTTCTGCCTCAACATTCTGTCCTTGAGCTTCGACAATGTGAGTTTCACCACCATATTTTTTCTTATCTGGACACTCATAGGATTTATGTCCAATCTTTCCATAGACAAAGCATTTTACTTCACTGCCTCTGCCTCTTCCTCTGGCTCGAGGACAAGTATTTCTATCAGAATACTACCCTCTCTATGAGATTCCTCCTCTCTCATGTTGAGTTTGAAGTTTCTTCCCCTCTTCTTTAGATTTCTAAGTTTTGTCTTGGGAAATTGTTTTGCCTCTGGCTTGACTTCTACCTCGACCTCTTTGACCTTGTTTTCAACTCAGCTTCTCTTTAGCCTTCAAAGCCATCTGATAAGAATCTTCCACAATCTGAATGGTCATCATGCTCATCTCATATTGAATGTCATACCGAAAACCATTCATGTATCTGACAACTTTTTCATCGTCGTTTTCCTGATGATCTACCCTGATGTTTATCTTGTAGAACTCTTCAGTGAATTCCTTCATTGACATCAACTTTTGTCTCAAATTTTGCATCCTACAAAAAAGAGTGATTTGATAATCCTTGGGTATAAATTTGGTTTTCATCTTTGCAACCATTCTATCCCATCTCTTGGTTTTCTTCTTGCCTTTGCAGTGTCTGCGAGCCTACAGTTCATCCCACCATGGTGTTGCATGCCCTTTAAGTCTAGTAATGACATGTTTGACTTTCTTGTCTTCCTCGACATCCTCATAGTCAAAGTATTTATCTAGAGCTCTAATCCAATCTATAATCTCTTCAAAATCCAGGTTTCCCTCATACATGGGATTCTCCATCTTTGCTCTGGCACCTATCCTTGCAACAACCCTGAATAGGCGTTCATCTACAACATTTTCGACTGTGACTTCTTCTCCCTCATTTCTAGTTTCATTTTCACTTTCAGCTTCGTTGATATCCCCAGCGTCAACTGTGCACTTTTGTGTTGTCTCCATGGCATCAAGTCTAGCACGTAACTCCCGCATTTCTCTTTCTCTTGCTGGGTCGGGCATTGGCATTGGCTTGTCTCTTCTTCTCGGTGGAATGGATGTAAAATGTTCCCCTGTACTTTGCTACAGAAGCAAAGAACTTGTTTTGCGGCTCTGATACCAAATTGGTGCGTATCAGACTACTCCTTTTTCTCTAGCTCCTTCTTCCTAAAATATACAGACACAATCAAGCTTTGATACCACAAATGGTGCCTACCCCCAACCCTCGAGATGCGATCCACACATGATCATTCTAAGTCTCCTCTGAGTCAGATTGACTCTTCAATTTCCCTACGAGAAATTATCACACACAAAAGAGTGTATCCACATGTCCTTTTTGAAAAACTTGCCCTATCCACCTTAACTCTATGTGCGAGCCTTACACTTCCATATGTCCATGACTTGTTCCTTGTGAAAATGCCTTTCGCAACTTGTGTGTTTGCAGGTCGAAGACCCTTAACTTTTCTTCACCAAATGTCGATACCCGACATGAAATGGGATATGGCTCATCCTTGTTAGCTCCCTACATGCGTAACTACCAACTAGAGCTAGGTACTAACCTCACTCGCAACTCACAACTTCACGAGTTGAAGGGTTGAACCTCCAGGCCCTTCTTTTATGAGACTTCGAGACACGAAATTCAGAGAAGATTTGACTCCTTCAGTACTTCTTGTGGCTCGCAACTTTGCGAGTTGGTTTGTTGAGCCTTTGTGCTCCTTTATTACAAGAACCCGAAGCATGAGAGGCCAATAGGGTTTTGACCCCTTCCCAAGTGATGAGTGTCCACCTATCAACCACGCGGTCCCCACTTGATGGACGTGCCACATTTTCACCCAAGACCTCA
This sequence comes from Picea engelmannii, assembly GCA_009831015.1. NCBI lineage: Eukaryota > Viridiplantae > Streptophyta > Pinopsida > Pinales > Pinaceae > Picea > Picea engelmannii. The sequence continues at coordinate 77,327 of ML776868.1, forward strand.
TCCCTCGCCCTTCGTGAGTTCTGCAGTCGAAACGGATTCCTCCCAACCTCCAAAACCTCGATACGCAATACAGTGAAGAGGTTTCGATCCAATGGTTAATGATACTTCTCACTACTTGGGAGTTCCTGCAACCAAAGGATTTGGTTTGCCCTCTGAATTCATGAACCCCAAGTTCAAAAGAATGATCGAATGGCCTAAACTGACCACGATCGATGGTCTTCGTTGATTCTTGAGACTAGAGTGATGGGTTCGTCCAACTCCTAACCGCCCTGCAACTTTACTGGATCCTACGGTTCCTACAACTTCACGAATTCTCAGCTGAAAATTCTGACTGTTCGATTCCTTCCTCTGAATCTCTAGCCCAAATTGACTCGACGTTCTTTCTTTGGGACTTAAATTCTGCGCGATGATTCATCTTCTCGTCTTCCTTTTAATACTTCAAAGGCATTGACCCTCTTGAGATTTCTATTGCAACCTCAAGTCTCGAAAGGACTCCTGCACACACTCTTTGTATCAATCTTTCAAATACTTCTTTGTATTTGATTCTTCGACTCTATGTACTCTCGGCAACAACAATCTTTCACTCTTCAACTTTAGTTGATAAATTCTAAGGCTTCAACTAGACTGTGCACACCTTGCACGACTTATGTGCTTCACCTGCACTTCTACTAGAATGAGAACAATGGTATCCCTCCTGCGTTTTCTGAGATAGACTCAGAACCCTTGTCAATGAAAACCTTGTGGGCGTTTCACTGCACTCCTTGCAGGAACTTCTCTCAAGAAGAGAAATAATTGAAACTCATTCTCTTTCTCTCTCAGAATTCATACATTCAACACAACATAGCATCATAACAAATGAATAATAGAGAGAATAAAACAACTGTAAGCATACCATTCAACATATGTAAACAATAAGCATCATAACACCATGAAATCTGAGTCAAAGCTTCATATATTAATTCAAGCTCCTGTACATGGGTTCTTCTCTACAACTCTCTGCTATAGCTCTCTTCTTCTTCTTTGCGCTAATGATCTAATCATACAATAGTACAAAGGCGAGGGTGTATATATCTGTTTTCCCTCCTACGCTCCTAAAATTGTCTAATCTATTAATTCAAAGCTACCTACTTTCATTTATCATACTTAATGTCTACTACATCTGATAGATGAGAGAAAATCACTCAAGATTTGTTTACAACATGTTAGTATGCTTCCTTTAACTACTACATTAATATCCGCTCATTAATTTCTTCAAAACATTTCAACATGTGCAAAATGTGCGATTCACTTTTCCATCTATCTTCCGCCTTCTTTGGTTGCTTGGATGGATGCTTATGATGCTCATGCATCACAAGCTCATATATCAGAAATAATTGATTGATTTCTATCAAGTGGGGGTGAATTAGGAACCATTAGTTTTTCCAATATCCCGAAGGTCTGCCCACTAGCCAGTGGATCTAGAGATTCCTATCCTTAAGAAACCTCACAACTCTTTCGAGCGAATGTGTCTAAGGCCAAAATATTGGAGGAATGGTTAGGAAATGGACTTCTCCCCTCTTCTCCACAATGAGGTAGTAAACTAATTCTAAAATCTCTTCACTCGACCTGCCATAGTGAACTCCTGTGAGGGGGGAAACATTCTGAGTTTCATTCCCTCTCATGAAAGATTGACCAAGCAGGTCACTATGGAAGAGCTCCACAAAGTGGACTTCGATATGAAGAGGGGGGAATCTCATGAAAAGAGGACTTAAGTGAAAGTGGTTGAAGAGTCTAGATTA
>ML776868.1:79196-109221 GCA_009831015.1 Picea engelmannii
ATATTATATAATTTATAAATTATAATATATATATATATATATATATATATATATATATATACATTATATAATATATGATCCCTAACTCATAGCCCCCGAGATATATTATATAATATATAATCCTATTCTCATAGCCCCTGAGACATTTAATCCCTAACTCATTTAAACCCCAATCCTTATAATCATTGTCTCCCTCTACTCTTAACCTATATGACCTTTAAGCCTTAAACCAATAACCCATATAACCTATAACACCTAGCAACTAACAATTATAATTAATAAAACTTAACATCTAATCCCTAATTGCTAAAAATATTAATCAATATCACCTTTAATTCATAACAAATATAGCCTCTAACTAACCCTAACAACCCATATCACCCTTCAATAGTATAACTACTAATCCACCCCTATAAATCCCTACCCTTTATGACACCTATAATCTCAACTATCTTATATAACACCTAAAACCAACATAAATCCCACCCCCTAACCATTATCCCTCATAAATTTTATAACTCCTAACATCAAGATATTTATAACCTCATGCCCCTTAACATTTATATCCATTAGCCACTATAAATCCTAACCCATATAACCTCTAAAATGTCTAATAACTAATAAATTATTTCTATCTATTCATAATCCTTGATTCTTATAACATTTATAACACAAAACCCTTATCCCTATAACGACTGATTTCCTCTAAAGAACTATCACGATTATCTCATATGGTTCATACCACTACTTACTAGTATAACCACTAATTAACTCTTATAACCTCAACCCATTATAATTGTATAACCTGTATCACTTATAATTCTTAAAGTTCATAATTCATAAGCCCTACTATTTGTTACCCTTAACCCATTTAACATTTTACCCTTATAACACCTAGCACGTAGCTCCTATAACATGTAACCCATAACCCTTGTAAAAACTATAACCCCTAATCCTTAAAATCATTAAACCCTATAAACTTAAACCACTAACTCTTATAACTTATAATATTCTAACTTCCATAACCTTATAATCCTTAACCATTATAACATCGACCCCACCTGATTCCCAACACCTATAAAATCTATAGAAATTTGTCTTTATTATCCCTTACATCTCCAACCCCTATCACACCCAACCCATGTAATATTAGGAAACCTTAAACCTGGTTACTATTAACCCATATAACCCTTAACCTATAACCTATGAACTTATAATTCCTAACCCCTATCATGATTATCCCTTAACTCTTATAATCCTTATTGCACGTAATCATTATAACACATAATGTATTTAACTACTATTAGGTCCACTCAGGTTGTACTCCTATGACCATTAACAAGCATACCCACTACAACCATTAAAACCTATAGCTCCTAACCCCTATAATGAACATTTATCATAATCACTATCACCACTAACAAATTTAATTATTAACCTCTATAATTCCTAACCTCTATTAGTATGTACATGTTTCTAAAGTGTGTGCATGTTCTATAATGCATGTGCTTTATTTATTCTTTATTTGAAATTAATTTTTTGGGATCCTCACCTCACCAACTTATTTGCATACTTAGTTTCTTGGGATTTAGATTACTTTTTTTCTTTGAATTTAGGTTATACATAGGCCTTAATGGTTTGGTCATCATTGTATGTGTCTATTCTAACCCTCCCATACTGTCATTGTCTTCCCCATTCACATTAATTATTCTATAGGATTGTTGTTTGATTGTGGAATTGATTGTGTGAGTCATGTTTGCGTTTGAAAATCCTCCCATACTATCATTGTATGTATCTAATCTAACCATGTTAAATTTCAGTCCATACAAGCACAAATTGAAAAAATTTCAACGTTGGCCGCATCCACATGTTAGTTATAAGAGGGATCAATTACATGAGCAGGCACACCTTATTGTTGGCTTTTGATAGAATAACCAAAGAATATTTGATTGTCAAATTTTTTGTTTGACTCATGTTTGACTCCGGAAACCCTTATGTTTATCCTCTTTTTATGATGGATGTTTCTCTCTATTAGGCTCTGCAGTTGCATGTTGGACAACCTTTTGAATGATATTTGTAACTAAAGGAGATAACATGATCCTAATGCATGCCATAGAAAACAAATAAATCCTCATGATCCCAATGCCCATATGCCTCCAACCTTTTTATCTAATGACTGTCAGGTGAAAACTGTCATGAAGGGTGATGACTAAGACTAGGGACAACTTTCAATTCAAGGCTAGGAATGACTAGGCCCACATCAAGTGAAAGAAGAAAATTTTCAAGGTACATGTGTTGTCCCATTCCATGTAAACAACAATGCATTTCCTTGGGTGTGTGAGTCAAATTTGAGTCCAAAAACCCTCCCATATTGTTAAGGCATGCGAATATTCTATCCATGTCAAATTTCAATGCATTCAAAAATAGTTTGAAAAAATTTCAAGTTGGCCCCCTTGACAAGTCATTGTTGGTCATGTCTAGTCCTAGTACAATTTGCTTGTAAAATTTTTATACGATATTTGGAGAATGATAATTTTGAATGTGCTAGGCCTATTCCTACACACCATGGAAATATCACCTCTCATTGACAGTCAGTGTATTGATCCCTTTTAGTTTTGGCTTGCTAGTATTTTCAATTGCATGCACCTTTCAATCTAGTCAAAGTTCAATTAATGTCTCTTGTTACTGTAGGGTTATAAATCCTCATGATCCCAATTCCAATATGCCTCCAACCTTGTGATATAATGATCCTTGGGTGACAACTATCATGAAGGGTGACAACTAAGACTAGAGGAAACTTTTAATTCAAGGCTAGGAATGACCAGGCCCACATCAAGTGAAGGAAGAAAATTTTCAAGGTACATGTGTTGTCCCATTCCATGTCAACAACAATGCATCCATTCACTGGGAACAAATCGATGACTCCACTAAATTAGGGTTTACGGTTTACATGATGAATTGATGATGGAATAAATTGGGTGTGTGAGTCAAAGTTGAGTCTAGAAACCCTCCCATATCATTAAGGCATGCAAATAGTATATCCATGTCAAATTCCAATGCATTCAGAAATAGTTTGAAATTTTTTCAAAGTTGGCCCCATTCACAAGTCACTGTTGCCCGTGTCTAGTCCTAGTACAATTACCTTGTAAAATTTGTATAAGATATTTGGAGAATGATAATTTTGAAGGTGTTAGGCCTATTCCTACACACCACAATGAGATCACCTCTCATTGACAGTCAGTGTATTGATCCCCTTTAGTTTTGGGTTGTTAGTATTTTCAATTGCACGCACCTTTCAATCTAGTCAAAGTTCAATTAATGTATCTTGTTACTATACGGTTATAAAGCCTCATGATCCCAATGCCCATATGACTCAAACCTTGTGATATAATGATCGTTGGGTGACAACCATCATTAAGGGTGACGAATAAGACTAGGGTCAACTTTCAATTCAACGCTAGGAATGACCATGCCCACTTCAAGTGAAGGAAGAAAATTTTCAAGGTACATGTGTTGTCCCATTCCATGTCAACAAAAACGCATCCATTCACTGGGAACAAATCTATGACTCCACTAAATTAGGGTTTATGGTTTACATGATGAATTGATGATGGAAGAAAGTGGTCTTGTGAGTCAAATTTGAGTCTAGAAACCCTCCCATATTGTTAAGGCATGTGAATAGTATATCCATGTCAAATTTCAATGCATTCAAAAACAGTTTGAAAAAATTTCAACGTTGGCCCCATTCACAGGTCACTGTTGCCCGTGTCTAGTCCTAGTACAATTTCCTTGTAAAATTTGTATAATATATTTGGAGAATGATAATTTTGAAGGTTCTAGGCCTATTCCTACACACCACGGTGATATCACCTCTCATTGATATCCAGTGTATTGATCCCTTTTAGTTTTGGGTTGTTAGTATTTTCAATTGCACGCACCTTTCAATCTAGTCAAAATTCAATTAATGTCTCTTGTTACTGTAGGGTTATAAAGACTCATGATCCCAATTCCCATATGCCTCTAACCTTTTGATATAATGATCGTTGGGTGACAAATGTCATGAAGGGTGACGACTAAGACTAGAGGAAACTTTCAATTCAAGACCAGGAATGACCAGGCCCGCATACCTACATCGTTGGTATGATTAGGTGTAGTCGTGCAAAGCTCCTCTTGGTTTTGAGAATAGTTCATTCTCTACTAAAAAGGGGCAACCACGTGAAGGTGGAAGCTCTAATTATTCCCCCTCCCCCACCTCACATCACTCTCAATTTCCCCATATTACCTAATTTGAAATTCTAAAGAACATGTATCATATACTATATTATACAAAATAAAACCATATAAAAGATATAAACAACACAACTATTCTAAAGGAATTAAAATCACACTCAATTATATCCTCCAAATGGCCATAGTACCTATTCTTAGTTTCCCCTCTATTTCTATCACTTCTAGAGGAAATGTTGGTGACCTTAAACACTGCAGTTATCCCACAATCTGAGGTTTCATCTTATCATCCAACATTTTGATACAAAATTTATGACCATTACACCACATAGCCTTATGATGCTTCAACTGCAACATGGACAACAAGTACAAAATGCATTGCCAAATAATAATCCTCATATAGGACTTACTAAATATATATTTCAAAAATTAAACAAACCAAATACATTGAAAAATTGGGAAAAAAACTAGGAAAATGTGGGTAAAAAAATTAACTTGCGTGTTTATCTTTTAAACCAAAGGCTAAATAAACTTCCCTTGATGTAAGATCATGAAATTGATATTGATGATGATGCACTGTTTTAATCATCCTACTCACCCCTTCCCATGATAACCTACTGAATTATTCTTCAGTATATTCTATCCAATGCTCCATCCAATCAATGTTGTTTGCAATGTATAAATGTAAAGCATCCCATTCTCGAGCAACTATATGATAACATAACAATTTAATATCATTAAATAGGTATTTTTAATAAAGTAATAATTTAATAAATGTGTAATATATTAAATCTACGTCAACATCTACTAATTACCTTTCACAGTCCTCATTTTACCTTTCCCCAATAGGACCTCCCCTTCAAATTTGTTGATGGAGTCGAGATTCCAAATGCGAGGCACATTCATATTTTCTGCTAATTTAGGTATATATTGAATAAAATACACCATGCATTGATATACCTTATATCCCTCAACCATAGAACCCTTCGGGTGTGCTCTTTATCTAAAAAAATCCTTCAGTGACTTCCACTGCCTCTCCACCATCCACATTGACCTTGTGTGTACTAGTCCACATAATTCAATCTCCTCAACTTGGTGTATGAGGTAGTTTTCTTGTGCATTGAACAATGCTAGAGGTAGATATTGTTGCATTTGACATATTAGATGGGGAATTTCTCTCTTCCAATACCTTATATCTTCTTTATGGATTTATTTTGATGGTAACCACCTACAAATGTTGATGCAATAAAATAATATCAAGGCATACATAAACTTGCAGATAAAAGATAATATGTCAATAAGTTCCGCTACAAATCACATAAGAAGTACATTTTCCTTATAAAACAATACTTACCTCATGTATTTTCCAAGTACATAAATAATTTTTTTTATGTTGTTATCAAAGTCATCTGGGAGAGATAAAGGTAGAACATACTTTAGAAAAAAACAAATAATTATTATTTTTTTCCAAAAAATGCATACCAATAAGGAAATATATTATAAACTACTAATTACCTTAATGAATGTATGTCAGTTATGTGTTTTAATCCCACCAAAATCACCTTTTTTAGTTAATATATTTTGTATGTTCGACGAAAACCCCATCGGAAACCTAATTTTTCGAATGACCTGTTTTACAATATTGCTCTGTGGATTCGTCAATAACCAAGGAAGACTAGTATTTTGTTCACGACCATCGCCATTAGAATTAATATTAGCACTTTTCAATGTGTGATTATCTTCCTGGACGTCACAACAAATCTTTCCAATTCTCTCTTTGTCAGTCCTTCCATCTAATATTCCCCATAACAATTCTCTTATGTTCTTCCCGATATGCATTGTATCAAACAAATGAACTATTTGTAGGTTCTCGTAGTATGACAATCTACTGAATTGCATTGGGTAGCTTTTCATTCCTCGTGGAAGCCCATTCATGCCTTAATGACATTCATGAAACATCAACAAATTGAAATTAACACTAATTAATGGGACAAAATGAAATTAATACTAATGAAATTAACCAAAGATTTATATAATATTTCATACATAAATAATTTGCGTACCTTGATGATTTCTAATATATTCCAACTTCCATAGGTGAGGTGTCATTCTTCATGTTTTTTTTCCATTTTCTTCTTTACCATTGAAATTTTCTTTGTCTGTAGTTCGATAACTATGGTTCTCAGGTAGAAAGTGCCTATACTCATCAAACACTTCCTTCCCTAAAATCCTTGAACGACGAGATTTTATCCTCGGACCACAAACTAGGCATGCAAATTTACCCTTTGTCTGAAGACCTACAAGATATATGAATTAATGTAGTGTCAAATTAGAGTTACAAGTTAAAATAATGCATGATTTTTTCAATAAATATATATAATATTAAATCACAAAATAAAGTAACAATATACCACAAAAATGTGTTAACCCTGGAGCATCATGAATTTTCCATGATAGTATTCCATGGAATTGAAATCATTTTTTCCATATTGGTCTAGATATGTCATACATAGTGACACCAACCCATAACTTCAACAACTCATCGATAAGAGGCTCAATATATACGTTCATATCTTTAACCTGGTACCTACCCAATTGGTTCAACATACTGCATGATTAATTATACTTATCTAGATGTCATTATATATAAAAGAAATAATTACCATGCACAAAACAAAGAAATGAAATATTTTGTCATACTTTAAAGCAAATAAAAGATAAATAAATACCTGGAAAAATCATTTCCAACATTGTGTGCTCTCACTTGATCGACATCCAAAGAGGAAGGTTATTGTTTATAACAAAAATAGGCCACACTGAGTACGTAGAATGAAGCTCTCCAAATAGATTGACACCATCAGCTGCCAATGAAAGTATAACATTACGAGGTTCCTCTTTAAAAATTGGCCACTTTTCTTTGATGTAGTTCAATGAAAAACCATTTGTAGGCATTCGAAGAAAATCATCTCGACTTATGTTCTTTTCATGGAAATCCACAAACTGTGCTATACTTTGGCACCTGAACAACCGCTGGAAACGTGGAATTATTGGAATATAACAAAGAACTTTGCGAGGAACCTTATTTGATGCTTTATCAGTTCGATATCTACTTATTTGACATTGTGGGAATTCATTTTCTAATTCATATTGTCCATAATATATGATATGATCATTAGGACATGCATCAATAGCCTGATAGTTCATTCCAATTTCTTTCATAATCACGGATATTTCTCGATATGTGCGTGGAAAAATATTTGACATCGGTAATATAACTGCACCTAACAATCTACAAAATTCTAAACAATAAGTCAATGTAAACAATATTAATCATCAATATTTCATCCAATATACTAATTTACAAATTAGAAAACAATAGCAATATAGGAAAAAATTGAACCTTTTAAGTATTTGTGAACATGCAAGCATAAATAATTAACAAATTAAATACCTTAGTATCTACGTGAGACATGTGTTTTATAAACCATTCAAAACCTTCAGGTTCACCAACAAAAAATATAGCAGATAAAAGATTTGTTGTCTAGCCTTCATAAAGATGTTGACATGACTTCTCGAGTAGAGGATCAACATCATGGCTATCATCTTGGTTGTCCACTTTCATTTGAGAAAATGTGTCTTGGATCAATATATGTATCTCATCTTCCTGATTTGGATGACTAACATTATCTCTATCCATATCATCATTAATAACTTGATAAAAAGCTTCAATATTCTGATCTCGAAGTTCATCACCCTGTAAAGGAGTATTTCTGCTAGTACTTGGAAAATAACTCCTTGGAGGTTGACATTTTGGGGGAATCGTCTATATATTTAGAAACAACGTAGAAAAGTTAGTGTGTATAGAAAATATAAGAATCTTGATAAGAAATATTACTAAAATTCATGACATATTGATTATTATAGAGAATACATTAAATATTGAATACTCTTACCAAGGGACAATATTCATAACCCCCTTTGATGTGCCCCTTCTCCCTACAATGTTATTGAATTGTTGTTATTAAAATTCTTTTTTTTGGCAATCCTCTACAATCATAGGAAGGGAAATAACATTTTCCATCGCCCCTTGCCTCTAATACCGCTCTTAACCGAACAAGCTTCCTGTCATTTTCGTTCATAGTGAAAAATCATTGTCCTGACAATTAATTGTTTTACCTACACCATACCAAACAAAAAGTTGTCAAATTTTTATATTTTAGCTACTCCTTTTGATTATGATATGTTTATTTACAATGACCTACAATCCTCACAATTATTTCTTCTAAGACATTTTGACATGCTCCCTTTTTTATTATTGATTAACGATTAATATAGATATGCTTCAATTTTTACTATAGAGTAGTGTGTATTGAATATCCATGGAAAATAATTACACACCATTTAACGAAAGTGGTCAAAATTTCTCAAATTTGAATCACTCGACACCATACACTATCCTCTAAGTTGTTTTGTAGACAAAATGTCAATATTTGAAATTCACCACTAAAAAAATAGTGCCAACCACTTGTCATCCACAATTGGGTTGGGTTGGTTTAAATTATGACGTGTTGATTTGCATCTACATACAATGGTCACAATTTTATGCTACTTACAGTGGTCACAGTTTTATTTTCTAAGACACTTTGGCATGTTCTCATTTTTCATTGTCTGACTAGTAGATTTCATCATGTTAACGTAGATTTCGTAATGAATTTTTAATATTTTAGATATTGATCCTTATTAATAGTGTATAAACAAGTTACATCAACTACAAACTAAAGTTAATCACTAAATCTAGAATTGCGTGTGATTATAAAAAAATGAGAGAAACAACATCACATATAAGAAAAGGGTATATGGATTTTATTGAGAAAGTTGAAACAAATATACTTTATTTATATTGGAAGACTATGGTATATAATCATAAGTTCATTTGTTAAAGGTTCTTAGTCATAAGCCAAGAAAGTTAAAGGTGGCTAACCATAAGCTAATATGGTTGAAGGTGGTTAGTTACAAGTGATTGTTATGTGCCTAATCACGACATAGATAACATATTTATGCTAAGGTCATATGTGTACAAATGTTTTCTTTATATAATAACAACATATACCTAACATAAGTTTAGGGTTAGTGTTTATGTATCTTATTGTTATAAACATGATTTTCCTCCCTATCTTATATATACCATAACTTATCATTTATCAATATAACAATCAACTTCAATATTTTATTCATGGAGACTTCTTCATTCATTTAATTGAATTAGTAAGTGTTAGCCAACCATTAGGTGTGCAAGTATCCCAACCATTATTGTCACTGTTATATTATTTTTAATTTATGCAAGTGTGATCCCATTTCGGTACTAGGGATGTAACAAGTGGTATCAAAGCTTCAATCAAGCTTTGTTGGTGTTTTTTTGTTAGTTCTTAAAAATAAAAGAGAGAATAAAATGACAATCAATTACTATAATTTTACCGACCAGGGTTGAGTTTCAAGAGAAATTCCATATCTTTATTAATGAAAAGAGAGAGACATTATAGCTACAATTGAAGGGAAAAGGGTCTGTGGATTCCATAAACCTAGAATATTATGGAATCCACATACCCTTTTACATAGAATATACTAACTATATCCAAAAACCAAAGACATGAAATATGGTACTACACATATAATATATTATCAAGGAAAAAATAAACTACATGAAATTTGGACATTTGAACAAAAAATTACAAGTTAAATGAGTACATCTGTAACATCCTGCTCTGGCACACTGAGCGAACTTATTCTTTGAGGACACTTTCTCGCAAGTGATCTGGATTACTATGTTATTAAAACTTTTGATTTTGATTATGAGGCATTATGGGTTGATGACATGTTGTTTTACTGCATTGACATAGACAAGTGCTATTGACTCGGTTTACTGAGTGTGAAGGATTTTGGACCTCAAGGATGCAGTGGCATTGATGGAACCCCTTGGACTTCGGATGAAGTCAAGGAGTGTACCATTGGGGTTTGATTGTTTTATTGTGATATTAGTGCATCTGATTAGATGATATGATATGGATATGTTCTGACATGATTTGTTGATGATGCAGGCTAACGATAGCTTGCCGACTAGACTCACATGTGGAGTAAAGGGGTCACACATGACTACCAAATATGTTGAGGGAGAGGTGTGGACAACATCCCTACCACAACCTACTAGCACTCTCGACGTGGATCGAACTGTTGGTTAACGTTTACCTAGTTCAAGAGGACCCACGATGTCGTGAGGGCAGACTGCGACATTCACTCACGATGATTCTAAGGGCCGCACAATAAGGCGGGGGCCTTATTCCTTACAGTCCCTTAGTCTCCCACAAGTTCACTTGGAAAAGTATTGAATCCAGGGGTTATTGATGTCTACCAAGTCATTCAAGAGGCGAGTGGCACCCTTGGAGCACGTAGTGCATCCTGAAGGGCACGTTGCGCAAGGGAAATAGATTAAGGCGAGTGGCACCCTTGGAGCGCCTAGTGCGTCTTGAAGGGAACGTCGTGTTGTTGATGATAGAGGAATGAACCTAGATGGCCTTAGGATGAATAACGTGTTAAGAAAGTTTTAAAACAAATTCCCTAATTAAATGTCGCCCTGTACGAAAATTTAAGGTTTAAGTCTAAACTATGCTAGTGGTAAAATTTTATCTCTCTATAAAAAAAAATAACAATAATAAAAAAAAACCACATAAATAATAATTATGACCTTTGTTAAATCTTGTAACATGAAGGGAATAAGAAAGTTAATTTATTCATTAAAAAAATAAATCCGTTGGAATAAAATTTAAAAGAAAAAGGGGAATTAATGGTTCTATTATTTTGATAATTTGAAAATACTAATTAAATGAGAAAAGGGAAAAATGGTTAATTTCCACACCTACCTTTTTGAGTTCTAATTTAAAAGGGGAAAGAGGGAAAATTTAAAAATTTAGGAAAGAAGGAAAATAAGTAAACATAAAAAGGGAAAAAGGGGAACATAAGGGTAAAAGAGGAAAGTCAAACTTAGAAAAAGTATATACCATTTAAGAGCTTTCTAATTTAAACTAAACTAGCAATTTAATAATAGGGAAAGCCATTAAAACCTGTAAGAGAATTTGGGGACACCTAGGAGTGATTCTAGGAGTAACTATAGGTGGGTGAGGAAAATAAAGATAATTAATTAATTAAGGAAATTAAATTATGGAGGAATGTAGGGAATGGGGGACACTTGTACGAAGAGGAATTTTTAGGAATTTATTTTTCAAAATTTAATGAAATGAGATTTTAGGAAAGAAAGGAAGTTCAAAACTCTATATAATGAAGGAAGGAGAAGGATGAAATATCTTCTTCTGTTTGCATAACACTATGCTGCAGAAATATCTACTTGACTGACTTAACTTGTGGGAGTTGGGATACCCAGCTCGGCGATGAGTGGTAGCTCGGCCTTGTGAGGCGAGCTGGAAGCTAGTCGAAATATTTGGATAGTGAGTGTGTGGCTCCTTTGCGACTCAGGGGGCTAAGGTGGAATAAGAGTACCCCTAGCATTGGCTGGGAGGTACCGGTGAAGTCTCGATGGTTGACGAGTGGGAGTTTCATAGAGAGCGTGGGACGTCATTCAGACCAGGCGATCAGGCAATGATACACTCTCTTAATTTTTGTATGGTAGAATGTATTAGGACTTATGCTTGGATCTACTTATTTAATGGAAAAGTAAAATGATGTTTTTTTAAAATTGGTGACTGGAAATTTCCTTGTCCTAGCTCGATGGTTGTTGACTCGCATGGCCTTCATTTTCCCACATGTATTGACGACCTTACTATGTTTATTGTGTCCTTCGTGGTTATTTATCCTTCATCCCTAGCTCACCAGTCCTCACTTGACCAGTCGGACAGGAGCCTGATCTACGGTCGTCGCCTTAGTGTTAAAATACCTATGGATCTCAACGCCCTTCTTTTCTGTGTGAGGATGATGAGTGAAGGACAAACATATTAGTCGGCTACCCTTGATGTTTTTCCTTGGCTGATTGTTGATTCCACCATCTAGAAATGACCTCTGCATGTGGATTATCTTATGTCCTGGTTGGTTTTCTCTATGCCTTGACTGATATAAACCTCGACAATAATTCCACGACCCTTCCCATCGGGTTCTTGCATTCTCTTACTATTGTATGAGTTGTATTGGGGTTATAGCATTGGAAGCATGAAGTAATTTCCGGTCTACAAATTTTTGGGTATTCTGGCAATGAAAAAAAAAAACGAATTGATATCAGGTCTGCATTTTTATAATGGTATCCTAGAAATGGAAAAATGTTCTTATTTGTTATTCCTGTCTGCATTGTATTGGTACTCTGGAAATGGGAAGAACGTTTGATTTCCTATCTTCATTTTATATTGGTGTCCGGGAGATGAAAAACGTCTTTGTATTCCTATGTGTATTGTATTAGAACTCTTGCAATGGGAAGAACGTTTGATTTCCTATCTGTATTTTATATTGGTGTCCGGGAGACGAAAAACGTTTTTGTATTCCCGTCTGCATTGTATTGGTACTCTGGCAATGGGAAGAACATTTGATTTCCTATCTGCATTTTATATTGGTGTCCAGGAGATGAAAAATGTTTTTTTTTGTATTCCTGTCTGCATGGCATTGGTATTCTGGAAATGGAAAATGAATTCATTTCCATGTCTTCATTTTTCCATCGTTTTTCCCTTTTAAATGATGTTGGCAACATGGAGTTTCTTCTGGTGCATTTTGGGCACATCATTCTGCATATTTTAATTACGGATAGTCATGAATGCCCTTCTGGTGTGTCCTTGTACATGTTTTTCCCTTTTAAAATGAGACTATGATAGTTGATTAATTACCCATGATTTCTCCATTCAAAATGTGGCTGAGATTGTTGTTAAATGCTCACGAATTTCCGTTCAAAAAATGTCTGAGACCATTGTTTAATGCTCACGATTTTACCATTCAAAACATGTCTGAGATCGTTGTTTAAATTATCACATCTTTCCATTCAAAACATGTCTGAGACCATTGTTTAATGCTCACGATTTTACCATTCAAAACATGTATGACACCATTGTTTAATGCTCATGATTTTACCATTCAAAACATGTCTAAGATCATTGTTTAAATGCTCATGTTTTTCCATTCAAAACCTATCTGAGACCATTGTTTAATACCCATGATTATTTCCTTTAAAAGTTGACTTTGATTGTTGTTTAAATATCCACGATTTTTCTTTTAGAATGTTGTCGGAGCTTGTTGTAATTACCCACAGTTTTTCCTTTAGAATGTTGCCAGAGCTTGCTGTAATTACCCATGATTTTTTCCTTTAGAATGTTGACTGAGCTTGCTAGAATGACCATGAATTTACTAGAACCATTGCTACAGTTAATTGGTTTGTTAATTGCAGTGTTAAATTCTATACTAATTGCCTTACTAAATGCCACAACAATTGCTACAACACTCTAAATGGTCAGCAGATTCCTACTTATTGATTAAATGCCACAACGAGTTAAATGGTTAACAATTATGTAAATTGCCTTGTTTTTGCACTATTAATCGTTATGTTAACCGTCATATAAATTTCCTCACTACTGTTATATTAATTGTTATGTTAATTAACATGATAATCACCTTGTTAGTGCTATAATACTTGTTATGAAAATAGTCATGCAAACTACCCTATTATTGCTCAATTAATTGATTATGTTAATCGTTATGTTAAATACTTGGTTAACTGTTGTAATAAATTGTTATGTAACATATATGTAATTACCTTTTTGATTTGCTACAACAATGTTATTAGCTGGCAATTTCCTCCTCAATGATAATAACCAGCTAGTGTGGTTAGTTCAGTCATTATATCTAGACTAATGTTGAGGTTTAACTATTCATAAGTGCTATAGGTAGCATTCCACTTTAAGAATGTTAATGTTGTTATTCAAGTTTATGGTTAGTTGGATTTATAGATATAGCCTAATTGGTAACCCAAACTCTCTAAATTTGAGTCATAATTCATGTTAAGTTTGGTGGGTAACTCATTGACTGATGGAATTTAGACTAGTTAATTGATCTGTAATTAATGCCAATTCAAGTCATACATAACGACCTTTTAGCCGTGATTAATGGTTGTTGTTTAATATTAAGTAATGTTGTACGTCATTTTGTAAATGTTCAATGAGATTGGTTTTGCTCACTGTAAGGGTTCTAGTTACTTGTGTAATTAATTTTGGGTTGTTAGGATGATTGTCCTTAGCTTAGTAGGCTTGGTATTCTTATGTTGGGCAGGATGTATACACCTCCTTGTTCCTGAGAACAGTCGCCAGCCCTGAGACCTTAAATGGTCAAAATCAATGGGAACCTGGGCTTGAGCATTGCTTATGTGTCCCGGAGGTCCTAACCATTGTAGGGTAGGACGGGAAGGTAGTCATTCTTATTTTTTGTCAGTTGAATGTGGTACATTGCTTCTAGGTGCTTGATGTGATTTTATGTTAGGTCATTATGTTGTTGTTGCGTGAGTTGCATGCGTTGTGTCATCGTCGTGTTGCGATGTTGAGTATAATGTCATTATTACCTTCCTACACACACCCCCCCCCAAAAAAAAGGTGCTTTTACCAGTTGTACATCGTAGGAGTTGTACTAGATGGGGATGTTACATGTGGTATCAGAGTGGGCTCAACCCGTGACTTGGGATTTCTATGGATTTCGTTGATATGATTTGATTATAATGTTACTAATTGAGTTGACTTGTATTTGTGCAGGTAATCATGATTAGAGGATGTTGCGGAGGCAGACGACGGGGTGCTAGGGGAGGAGGCACGACGCCTCCAGTAGAATCCATGCCTGAGGGATCTAACCCCCAGGGAGATGAGCAGGTTGTCATAAAGGAGCAGATAGCAGTTGGTGATGTGGTCGGAATGATGAGATATTTTCAGTGCATTTTTGAGGAACTGATCAGTCATTTGGATAGAGATGAGGCTAGGGAGTCGGCACCCACTGAGGTTCTGCAGCATGCTCTGGTCGGTACTGGTAGCATTCACCATGAAATGGAGAAGGTAAAATTTCACGAGTTCTTTGGTGCCCCGGATGACACATCCACTAAGGCATGGTTGGAGAACATGGCGATGTACTTTGCACTTCGTGATTATACCTCCAACATGAAGGTCCACATGGTGGTCTTCCAACTGAAAGGAAGTGCTCTTATATGGTGGAAGATGCTCCTACTGTAGCTGAACATGGTTGTCGAAGACATATCATGGGAAATGTTCGAGGAACGATTATGAGAGTGATACCTTTCATAGGAATTCATTGAGTGTCATCTCAATGAGTTCAATGTCTTACGACAGGGCGGTTTTACGGTGCCCGAGTACAAGGCCCATTTTATGAAGTTGCTCTGGTATGCTCTACACCTTAACATTGAGAAACTTAAGGTCAACAGGTTCGTGTTCGGCCTTAATGGAAGCATACATGAAAAGGTCAAGATTTTGATGCCTCAAAGTTGCATGATGTCATCCAAAAATCCCTCATATCATAAGAGGAGCTTATCAGTGGGGGTCAAACTAGGACTCCAACGAGACCAGCAGGGAAGGTGTCATCTGGAGCACAACAGCATTAGACACCAGCCAGACATACGCCTGGATATCGTGACTTCCAAAGGGGATCCACTTTCACTACACCTCGACGACTGACGCCTCAATAGTGGAAACCTTATTGGGGACCATAACATAAGCAATAGCGTTGACCACAACAACAACAGTTTAGGCCTGTTTAATAGAACAGACTAGGATTCTAGGCCGATGGGACGTCATCTTCTACTTTGGGTACCAGGATTACTGGGCCGAAGAAGGGGTGTTGGACGTGTGGGGAGCCACACTACTAGCGCGACTACCCAATGGAGAGGACTAGAGTGTCCGGATCATCCAGACCCACTACTATGGGATATATGGGCAAGGCCCATCGGATTCATGCAGCAGTGAATAACTATCAGGAAGAGAATCAGTCAACTGTGCTCGAGATGACAGGTACCGTCACTGACTAAAACCCTTAGTATTTTGATAGATCCCGGTTCTACCGAGAGTTTCATTTTTGGTGCAACGCTAAAAATGATTAAGGTAACGGTAGTCGAATAGGAAGATTTTAGCTTCATAGAGATGGCTTCGGGAGCCAAAAAAAAGGTTGGAGGAAAGGTTATGGGCTGTATGCTTAACCTGGGAGAGTTTGTCACAAGGTCCAACCTGTACGTCATGATCTTTGGATTTTATGATTTTGTAATTGGTATGGACTGGTTGGAATCGCACTAGGTGATACTCAACTGTAAGACAAAATGATTGAGATTGGTCAATGACAAGGGACAAAGATGTGTGATTGTAGGATGAAACCAGGGAGTTTCCCTGAGGTTCATCTCTTCCTTACAACTATGGAAGAGCATGCGCAAGGGATGAAAGAGTTATGCAATCCTTGCGTTAAACAAGAAGGGATTAATGAAAGGTTTAGAACACCTTCCGGTGGTGAGAGAGTTTGTGGACGTATTTATGCAAGAGTTACCTGGGATTCCACCGGACATGGAATTGGAGTTCACTATAGACCTAAAACCGAGAACTGAACCGATAGCAAGAACACCTTATCGGATGTCAACCTTGGAATTACAAGAGTTAAGAATGCAACTAAAAGACTTGTTGGACCTGGGACTGATACATCCAAGTGTGTCACCGTGGGGTGCACCTGTTATTTTCATTCGAAAGAAGGATGGGTTGTGGAGGCTCTGTATTGACTACTGTCAATTGAACAAGGCAACGATCAAGAATCAATATCGATTTCCAAGGATTGATGATCTGCTCGATCAAATGAAGGGCGTGACGGTGTTCTCAAAGATCAATTTGTGATCAGGTTATTACCAATTGTGGATTAAAGAAGATGAAATCCCTAAGACCACCTTTAAGATGAGGTTTGGACATTACGAATTTATTGTTTTACCATTTGGACTGACAAACGCCCTAGGGGTATTTATGAGTTTGATGAACAGGGTGTTCCGTGAGTACTTGGACAAGTTCGTCCAAGTATTCATTGACGATATTTTGATTTACTCTCGGACAATGGAGGAGCATGACGAGCACTTGTGCTTGGTACTATAGTGTCTGCGGGAGCACAATTTGTATGGGAAGTTATCCAAATGCTCATTTTATCAATCGAAGATCCACTACTTAGGAAACATTATCTTCGGTAAAGGTATCATTGTGGATCCAACAAAGTTCGAGGCCATTATGTAATGGCCTGCACCGACGAATGTCCCAGAAGTGCATAGCTTCATGGTTTTAGCAAGATACTATCGATGGTTCATCGAGGGGTTTTCGAAGATAGCAAATCCGATCACGGAAATACAGAAGAAAAACAAGAAGTTTGTTTGGACTGAGAAATACACGGAAGAATTTTGGAGGCTCAAGGAGTTGTTGACAATAGCACCAATACTAAAGGTCCCTGACATGGACACAGACTTCTTGGTATGCACTGGCGCATCCAAGGAAGGCTTAGGCGGAGTCTTGATGCAAGATGGATGAGTGATCACTTACATATTGAGGAAACTGAGAAGGCATGAGGAGGACTACGTGACGCACGATTTGGAGTTGTTAGCCATCGTATATGCCCTAAAGGTTTGGAGACACTACCTTGTCGGACGAAAATTTGAACTAAAGACTGAACATTGTGGACTACAACACATATTTACGCAAAGCGACCTGAATGCGCGACAATGGCGTTGGTCAGAATTGCTTAGAGAGTACAAATTTGAGATTACTTACATAAAATAAAGAGTAAACTCAGTGGCGGATACATTGAATCAAAGACCATGCATATTTTCGGTGCTGCCTGTTCAGATGAATCTGCGTGAAAATATTTTAACTTTACAACGTAATGATGACTGGTACAAAGAGATCGAGGGTTTTATCGGACAAAACACAATGATGGTACCATGATTTGAAGGATTTTCATTTGATAGCGATGGATTATTGAGGTTTAAAAATTGGATCTACATACCGCCGAATGATGAGTTGAGGATATTGATCCTGAGCGAGGCTCATAGAGTAGTTTACATGGCTTACATGAGAGTCATGAAGATGAGGGTAGATGTTAAAACCTTATTCTTCTGGAAGGGAATGAAGGATGACATAGTCAACTATGTGGCCAGATGTCTAGAATGTCAATAGGTAAAGGCTGAACATAGACACCCAATAGGATTACTACAACCACATGCTATTCCGAAATCAAAATGGGAGGTTATTTCGATGGATTTTATTGTTGTATTACCACTGACGACAATGAGACATGACTCTATTTTCGTAGTAGTAGATATTCTGATGAAGCGTTCTCACTTTATTCTTGTGCATATGATGTATCAGACACCTGACATAGATAGAGTTTTCATCAGTGATATTGTGAGGCTGCATGGCGTTCCTAAGAGGATTATATCCAATCAAGGATCGTTGTTTACTGGACGATTTTGGACGAGTTTCCAAGATGCCTTGGGAACCCAACTTAACTTTAGTACTGCATATCACCTGGAGACTGACAGGTATACCGACTGAATGAACCAAACCTTGGAGGACATATTTCACATGTACATGATGGACCAACAAAAGCATTGGGAAGAATTCTTGCCACTAGTGGAGTTCGCTTACAACAACAGTTACCAAAGCACCATTAAGATGGCGCCTTTCGAGTTTCTTTATGGGCAACCATGTCGGATGCCTTTGAGTTGGTACCGGATTGAGGATAGGTTCCTGGTGGGACCAAAAGCGATCCAATAAATGAAGAGAAAATGAAAACAATAAGACAAAGGATTAAAGAAGCACATGATCGACAAAAGAGTTATGTCGATGCGCACCGTGTCGACCGTAGTTACAAGGTTGGCGATTGAGTCTTCTTGTGGGTTAAACCACATAAAATTTAAATCAAGTTTGGGAAGGGAGATAAAATCTCTCCTAGGTTCATGGGACCTTTGGAGATTGTGGAGAGAAAGGGGCCCATAGCCTGTCGACTAGCCTTGCCTGATTCTTTGAGGCACATGCACGATGTTTTCATGTATTTGTTTTGATACATTATATTAGTGATCCTACACATGTTATTGACATGATTTCCTTGCAGGTGACAGATGAGGGGGCGCTCACGGATGATTCGATCCACATTTAAGATCATTGCATTCAACAGCTACAACGTCGAACGATAGAGTAGGTCAAGGTCCAGTGGGAAAATTATAGTCCACACTTGACAACCTGGGAGGACGCATATGATATGCACTAGTAGTTTCCATTTTTGTTTGATAGATAGACATATGATACTGTGATACGCTTTATTTCAACATTTATACTATGAAACTTCAGGATGAAGTTTATACCAAGAGAGGGTGTATGTAACATCCCGCTTTGGCGTATTGAGCGAACTTATTCTTTGAGGACAATTGATCGCAAGTGATTTAGATTACTATGTTATTAAAACTTTTGATTTTGATTATGAGGCATTATGGGTTGATGACATGTTGTTTTACTGCATTGACATAGACAGGTGCTATTGACTCAGTTTACTGAGTGTGCAGGATTTTGGACCTCAAGGATGCAGAGGCATCGATGGAACCCCTTGGACTCTGGATCGAGTCAAGGAGTGTACCATTGGGGTTTGATTGTTTTACTATGATATTAGTGCATATGATTATATGATACGATATGGATATGTTCTGACATGATTTGTTGATGATGCAGGTTGATGATAGCTTGCCAACCAGACTCACATGTGGAGTAAAGGGGTCACGCACAACTACCAGATATGTTGAGGGAGAGGTGTGGACAACAACCCTGCCAGATCCTACTAGCACTCCCACTGTGGCTCGAACTGTAGGTTAATGTTTACCTAGTTCGAGAGGACCCACGATGCCATCAGGGTAGACTGCGACAGTCGCTCACATTGATTCTAAGGTGCACGCAATAAGGCGAGGACCTTATTCCTTAGAGGCCCTTAGTCTCCCACAATTTCACCTTGCAGACTATTGACTCTAGGGGTTATTAATTTCTACCAAGTTAATCAAGAGGTGAGTGGTACCCTTGGAGAATGTAGTGCGTCCTAAAGGGCACGTCGCGCAAGGGAAACAGATTAAGGTGAGTAGCACCCTTGGAGCACCTAGTGTGTCCTGAAGGGAACATTGCATTGTTGATGATAGAGGAATGAACCTAAATTTCCCTAGGACGAATAATGTGTTAACAAATTTTTAAAACAAATTCCCTAATTATATGTCACCCTATACGAAAATTTAAGGTTTAAGTCTAAACTATGATAGTGGTAAAATTTTATCTCTCTATAAAAAAAAATAACAATAATAATAATAAAAATAAAAACCACATAAATAATAATTATTACCTTCGTTAAATATTGTAACACGAAGGGAATAAGAAATTTAATTTATTCATTAAAAAAAAAATCTGTTGGAATAAAATTTAAAAGAAAAAGGGGAATTAATGGTTTTATTATTTTGATAATTTTAAAATACTAATTAAATGAGAAAAGGGAAAAAGGGTGAATTTCCACACCTGCCTTTTTGAGTTCTAATTAAAAAGGGGAAAGAGGGAAAATCTAAAAAATTAGGAAACTAGGAAAAGAGGTAAACATAAAAAGGGAAAAAGGGGAACATAAGGGAAAAAACGGAAAGTCAAACTTAGAAAAAGTATCTACCATTTAAGAGCTTTCTAATTTAAAATGAACTAGGAAATTAATAATAGGGAAAGCCATTAAAACCTGTAAGAGAATTTGGGGACACCTATGAGTGATTCTAGGAGTAACTCTAGGTGGGTGAGGGAAATACAGATAATTAATTAATTAAAGAAATTAAATTATGGAGGAATGTAGGGGATGGGGGACACTTCTACGGAGAGGAATTTTTAGGAATTTATTTTTAAAACTTTAATGAAATGCGATTTTAGGAAAGAAAGGAAGTTTGAAACTCTATATAATGAAGGAAGGAGAAGGATGAATGATTTTCTTCTGTTTGCATAACGTTACGCTGCAGAAATATCTACTTGACTGACTTAACTTGTGGGAGTTGGGATACCCAGCTCGGTGAGGAGTGGTAGCTCGGTCTTTTGAGGTGAGCTGGGAGCTAGTCAAAATATCTGGATAGTGAGTGTGTGGCCCCTTTGCGGCTCGGGGGGCTAAGGGGGAAGAAGAATAGCCCTAGAATTTGCTGGGAGGTACTGGTGAAGTCTCGACGGTCGACGAGAGGGAGTTGCACGGAGCATGTGAGACGTCATTTGGAGTGGGAAATCAGGCAATGATACACTCTCTTCATTTTTCTATGGTAGAATGTATTAAGAATTATTCTTGGATCTTCTTATTTAATGGAAAAATAAAATGATGTTTTTTTAAAATTGGTGACTAGAACTTTCCTTAGCTTAGCTCGATGGTTGTTGACTCCCATGGCCTTCAATTTCCCGCATGTCTTGACCACCTTGTTGTGTTGATTGTGACCTTTGTGGTTGTTTAGCCTTCATCCCTAGCTCACCAGTCCTCGCCTGAGTAGTCGGCCAGGAGCCTCATCTACGGTCATCGCCTTAGTGTTAAAATACCTATGGATATCAATGCCCTGTTTTTCTGTGCGAGGATGATGAGTGAAGGATGAACTTGTTAGCCAGATACCCTTGATGTTTATCCCTGGCTGATTGTTGATTATGCCATCTGGAAACAACCTCTGCATGTGGATTATCTTGTGTCCTCCTTAGTTTTCTCTATGCCTTGACTGATAGAAACCTCGACAATCATTCCATGAACTTTCCCATAGGATCCTTGCATTCTCTTACTGTTGTATGTGTTGTATTGGGGTTATAGCATTGGAATCATGAATTGATTTCTGGTCTACAAATTTCTGGGTATTCTGGCAATGAAAAAAAAAACGAATTCATATCAGGTCTTCATTTTTATAATGGTATCTTGGAAATGGAAAACTGTTCTTATTTGTTATTCCTGTCTGCATTGTATTGGTACTCTGGCAATGGGAATAACATTTGATTTCCTAGCTGCATTTTATATTGGTGTCTGGGAGATGAAAAAAGTTTTTGTATTCCTGTCTGCATTGTATTGGTACTCTAGCAATGGGAAGAATGTTTGATTTCCTATCTACATTTTATATTAGTGTTCGGGAGATGAAAAACGTTTGTTTTTGTACTCCTGTCTGTGTGTCATTGGTATCCTAGCAATGAAAAACGAATTCATTTCCATGTCTGCATTTTTCCAACGTTTTTCCCTTTTAAATGATGTTGTCAACATGGAGTTCCTTCTGGTGCAGTTTGGGCACATCATTCTACATATTTTAATAATGGATAGCCATGAATACCCTTCTGGTGTGTCCCTGTACATGTTTTTCCCTTTTAAAATGAGACTGTGATAGCTGATTAATTACCCAAGATTTTTCCATTCAAAACGTGGTTGAGATTGTGGTTAAATTCTCACGAAATGCCATTCAAAACATGTCTGAGACCATTGTTTAATGCATATGATTTTATCATTCAAAACATGCCTGAGATCATTGTTTAAATGCTCACATTTTTCCATTCAAAACATGTCTAAGACCATTGTTTAATTCTCACAATTTTACCATTCAAAACATGTATGAGACCATTGTTTAATGCTCATGATTTTATCATTCAAAACATGTCTGAGATCGTTGTTTAAATGCTCACGTTTTTCCATTCAAAACCTGTCTGAGACCATTGTGTAATGCCCATGATTATTTCCTTTAAAAGTTGGCTTTGATTGTTATTTAAATACCCACAATTTTTCCTTTAGATTGTTGTTGGAGCTTGTTGTAATTACCCATGATTTTTCCTTTAGAATGTTGCCAAAGCTTGTTGTAATTACCCATGATTTTTGCCCTTAGAAAGTTGATTGAGCTTGCTGGAATGACCAAGAATTTACTAGAACCATTGCTACAATTAGTTGGCTTGTTAATTGTAATGTTAAATGATATATTAATTGCCTTACTAAATGCCAGAACAATTGCTACAACATTGTGAATGGTCAGCATATTCCTACTTATTGATTAAATGCCACAACGAGTTAAATGGTTAACAATTATGTAAATTGCCTTCTTTTTGCGCTATTAATCATTATGTTAAACTTCATATAAATTTCCTCGCTACTTTTATATTAATTGTTATGTTAATTAACATGATAATCGCCTTGTTAGTGATATAATAATTGTTATGAAAATAGTCATGCAAACAACCCTGTTATTGCTCAATTAATTGATTATGTTAATCATTATGTTAAATGCCTGGTTAACTGCTGTAATAAATTTTTATGTAACAGATATGTAATTACCTTGTTGATTTGCTACAACAATGTTATTAGCTGGCAGTTTCCTCCTCAATGATAATAACCAGCTAGTGTGGCTAGTTCAGTCATTATATCTAGACTAATGTTGAGGTTTAACTATTCATAAGTGTTATAGGTAGCATTCCACTTTAAGAATGTTAATGTTGTTATTCAAGTTTATGGTTAGTTGGATTTATAGATATCTCCTAATTGGTAACCTAGACTCGCTAAATTTGAGTCATAATTCATGTTAAGTTCGGTGGGTAACTCGTTAACTCGTGGAATTTAGACTGGTTAATTGATCTGTAATTAACACCAATTTAAGTCATACATAACGACCTTTTAGCCGTGATTAATGGTTGTTTAATATTAATTAATGTTGTATGTGGTTTTGTAAACGTTCAATGTGATTGGTTTTGCTCACTGTAAGGGTTCTAGTTACTTGTGTAATTAATTTTGGGTTGTTAGGATGATTGTCCTTAGCTTAGTAGGCTTGTTCTTCTTGTGTTGGGCAGGATGTATACACCTCCTTGTTCCTCAGAATAGTCTCCATCCCCGAGACCTTAAATGGTCAAAATCAATGGGAACCTGGGCTTGAGCATTGCTTATGTGTCCTAGAGGTCCTAACCATTGCAGGGTAGGACAAGCTGGTAGTCATTCTTATTTTTCATCGGTTGAATATCATACATTACTTCCAGGTGCTTGATGTTCTTTTATGTTAGGTCATTATGTTTTTGTTGTGTGAGTTGCATGCATTGTGTCATTGTTGTGTTGCGATGTTGAGTATAATGTCATTATTACCTTCCTACACACACACACCCAAAAAAAAAAAAAAAAACTTAAGGGTGCTTTTACCGGTTGTACTTCATAGGATTTGTACCAGATGAGGATGTTACAACATAAATAAAAAAAAACATCTAACCTCGCAAGTTCAAAATCCCAACTATGTAGATCGAGAATTGGATTTGTTCAATCGGTGGGTGATGGAGAAAATAAATAGCTCAAACAAAAGCCAAAAATAGTGTCGCAACTATAGCAATTGTATCACAAAGTCTATTAAAGCTAGGTATATATAGATCAAATAGTCAACTAGACGTTAACACCGACCAATGAGATAGGAAAACATTTCGTCTCTATTTCCACAAACGTTCGTCTCTATTGCGACGAAAATCCCGACCAAGTTAAAATCACATATTCATGGATATTGCGCCAAACTTTCATGGAAATATCAACGAAAATACCGCCGTATTTAAAAAAAATATGAAACTAATGGAAACATGGAAAAATTTCGTGGAATAATCCGCTCATATGTACTAGTGTATTGGAGACATTTTTTACGAAGAAGAAATGGTGATGACCACCTTGAATGGTCTCCCAAGGTCATGGGACTCACTCATTCAAGGAATATGCTTAAGGAGGAAGTTAATCAAGTTTTGCAGATTATGGGAAGATTTCACTGAAGAGGAAGCAAGGTTAGTATCAAGAGAAGAGAAATTGAGGGATGATGATCAATCTTTATATTCTCATACAAGGAAAGGAAAGACTAAGAAATAACCCGCATACCTAAAAAAAACCTCAAAAGTTGAAGAAGAATCAAAGAGACTATTCAAATGTGATGTGTTTCTATTGCGAAAAATTGGGACACGTTGTAAAATTGTGTCCCCTTATTCTTAAACTAAAAGAAAAGGAAAAGGGAAAGAGGTATCATGCTCATGTTGCTGAAGATGATGAGCTAGTGAATAAAATTGCAAGAGAAGATATTTCAAGTGATGATGACTACGACCTAATATCATCTCTCACAGGAACAATCACCCCTGGAAAGAATACTTGGTTGGTGGATAGCGGTGCTTCTAAACACATGATAGGGTATAAAGTCTCTATGTAAAAATTAATTCATAAAGACTCACCTGGTAATGTGAATTTGGGTGATGATTATCCATATCCAATCAAAGGAGTAGGAAAGGCCTCCTAGAAACTAGATTCTGGGAAGATATGTAACATGAAGAATCCTCTTTATGTACCTAGTTTGAAGAAGAACCTTCTCTCAATTTCAACTTTGGATGAGAAGGGTTTCAGGGTTGAATTTGTATATAGATAAGTTCTCATGTGGCCAAAAGGAAAGATGTTTGATGATGTAGTTGTTATTGGTGTCCAAGAAGGAGGATTGTATAAATTAAAGGGATGCTTAGATTCAACATTGATTCATGACACTATGGATGAAAGTGAGCTAGTTCATATGAGATTTTCCCACATACACTACAAATCTTTACCAATTGTGAGAAAGATGGTAATAGGACTACCAAAGATTCAGGTGAATCCAGATGGTGTGTGCAAAGGTTGTGCACAAGCTAAGAATGTGAAGAACCCATTTCAAGTAGTGATAGAAGAGCCAAATGAGTCTTGGATATTGTAGACTCCTACATATGCATACCAATTTGAACTCCATCTCTTAACGGGTAAATATATTATGTATATTTTATTGA
The DNA here is from genome assembly GCA_009831015.1 of Picea engelmannii. Classification (NCBI taxonomy): domain Eukaryota; kingdom Viridiplantae; phylum Streptophyta; class Pinopsida; order Pinales; family Pinaceae; genus Picea; species Picea engelmannii. The sequence continues at coordinate 105,269 of ML776868.1, forward strand.
TGTTTACTCACGCAAAACTTGGATTTACTTCTTGAAGTCAAATGGTGAAGTATTTGGTAAGTTCAAGGAATTCAAGGCACTGTTAGAAAAACTAATAGAAAGGAAGATAAAGATGTTGATATCAGACAATGGAGGAGAATCCACCTTAGATGAATTCTTATATTTCTGCAAAGAAGTTGGACTTAAGAGGGATCTCTCTACTCGCTATAATCCACAGAAAAATTGAGTGGTAGAGAGAAAGAATCAGACAATTATGGAAGTAGTGGAAGGCCATGATCCATGATCAAGGTTTACCTATGTATCTATCGCAAGAAGCTGTGATGTCATTGAGGTCAACCACCTAAGGATATTTGGTTGTACTGTATATGTGCATTTCCCCAAGGACAAGAGAAAAAAGTTGGAACCATATGGGAATAAAGGTATATTTGTTGGGTACAATGACACATCGAAGGCCTATAGAGTATACATTCCTAGTCACTGGAATATCGAGATTATCATGGATATAACCTTTGATGAGGATGTATATTTTCACAAATCAAAGCAGGGTTGTGTAGAGGAATATCATGATGAAGAGAATGGAGTTCCTAGAGACACATATACAAGAGAAGTGGAAGTAGAGGAATCCATTCCTGAGGATCAGGATATGGCCAAACCACAAAGGCATGTGGAGAATTCTACACAAAAGATAAGACCAACTTGGGAAAAAGAGGCCATCAAATATGCAGAGAGATATGGTGCCCAATATGGATCATCTTGGAAAGTCAAGAAACCAAAATTGTATCCCGACTATGTGGTATCATTGTGTGATATCATTGATGTAGAGCCTATCAACTATGAAGAAGGTACAATAAATAAATAATGGAATGATTCCATGGTCGAAAAATACCATTCAATAGTGAAGAATGAATTTTGGGATGTGGTTCCTAGACCCAAGGAAAAATCAGTTGTGAGCTCCAAGTCGATATTCAAGATGAAGCATGTTGCAAATGAAATCATTGAGAAATAAAATGATAAATTTGTAGCATGAGGATTTTCTCAAAAGGAAGGAATTGATTATGATTATACTTTTTCTCCCGTGGAAATATATAATTAAATAAGTGTTATTCTTTAAATATCTATTGTGATGAAATGTAAGGTTCATCAGATGGACGTGAAGATGAAATTTTTGAATGGGGTAATAGAGGAAGTGGTTTATGTGAAAAAAACATAAGGATTCGAAACACATGATAGGGAGACACATGTGTGCAAGTTAAAGAATGGATTATATGGATTGAAGAAGACACTGAGAGCATGGTATGGTTGGATTGATGGTTTTATGATGAGCTTGGGATTTACCAAGAGAAATGTAGATCCTAAAATTTACTTGAAGTTTGAGGATGATGGCCCAGTGATGTTACTACTATATTTGGATGATTTTTTCTTGACAGGAGTGGAGAAGCTCATCATTGAGTTTAAGAGAAAACTCACAGCAGAGTTCGAAATGAAAGACCTAGGTTTGATGCACTATGTTTTGGGTCTATAGGTATGGCAGGGGAAGAATGATATATTCCTAAATCAGGGAAAATATGATGTGGAGATCATGAATAGGATTGATTTGTTGGAATGCAAACTGATGGATACACCAATGGAATCAAATATGATTTTTTTGGATGATACGACTTTATATGTTGTGGATGATACATTATACAAGAAGATGATTGAATCATTGATGTATTTGACAAATACATGACCATATATATGTTTTTTTGTGAACACCCTGATTCAGTACATGGTTGACCCCAAATGTGTTCAACTGATTGTAGTAAAGCATGTGATAAGGTACCTTAAAGGTACAATGGATTATGCAATCAATTATGTTGCAGATAACGAGATCAGTCTACTTGGATATTCAGATTTAGATAGGGCCAATAGTGTTGGAAACTATAAAATTACATTAGGATGTTGCTTCACTTGGGGAACCGATATGATTTCATGGATTATTAAGAAGCATTCATGTGTACCACTCAGTATGGATGAGGAAGAGTATGTGGAAACATGTGCAACAAGTCGCAAAGTAATGTGGCTTCGAAAATTGTTGACTAGATTATTTGATATTGCGATGGAGGTGACATGTGTTTTAAGTGACAACTAGAGTTGTATAAATTTGCCATAGAACCCGATGTTTCATGATAGGTCAAAGAATATCAAAATCAGGTATCACTGTATCAGGGATATAGTGTAGAAGGGAGCAGTGAGGCTCCAATATGTGGCTACCGATGAGAAGGTTGCAAATGTGTTGACAAATCCATTATCAAGGACGAAGTTCGAGTACCTCAGGGAAAAAATCAGTGTAGTCCCTCTTCAGAGGGAGTGATGTCTTCAGATGTTATCGCAGGGTATTGGATGTCATGATGACATTTTGTAGCTCTTGGAGAGATATCCACAGGCCCTGGATGCATGATGAAGAGAAGAGGTACAAATTTTATTGAAGGGTATTGAATGTCATACATAATATATACGATCTTTCTATGGGAAAATTGATAGTCTCATGATGACATGTTGTATCTATTGGAGAGATACCCACAAGCCCTAGATGCATGTTGGGAAGTCACTATGGATTTCCTGTGATGTATAGAATCATGTGTCTGATAGTCAATGGTCATAAGCTCATGTGTATGGTGACAATGTTAAATTATTTGTTGGATAGAATACCTTCCTCATTAAGAGGGGGCGTTGAGATTTTATGTAATTTCATAAGTTATTCCTAAATGTAATTGTATTGGTTATTACTAAGTGTAATTGTGAAAGGGTTTATTATTAAGTCATGTCTTTTAGGTATTTTAGAGTATAAATAGATGTTATATCGAGTCATTTTGATCACTCCTTGAATATAAGTACAAGAGAGTAGTACACACTTATCAAGGAGGATATTCTTGGTTCATGTATGGGTCTCTTTGCTCTTGATTTCATGAAAGAGCATTGTATGAAATTCTACATGTTGGAGGAATCTATATCTAGGAAAGTTTGCAAGGTTTTCTCCTCCTTGAGGGTTTCCCTAAGGATATATCTTATTGTTTTTTGGATATATATCTTCTAGATGTGATCCTTTTACATATTAAACAATAATAAAATAATATAATACTTTAACTGTTGGAAAAAAAATAAAAAACAACAGATTATAATTTAGGGACTAGTCAAGAGCCTAATGTATTAAATTGTCCAAAGATTTGTCACCTGAACTCAAGCAAAATTACGTAGAAATTTTTAAGGAATATGTGGATTCTTTTGTAGAGAAATGTGAGGACCTAAAGACATATGACACCTCTATTATTCATCGTAAAATACCTCTAAATCTATGGAAAAATCCTTTTAGGAAGAAGTTGAGATAAGCAAACCCCATTTTACTGCCCATTATAGAAAAGGAAGTGAGAAAAATTATGGATGAAAATGTTATAATTCCTTTGAGATATTTTGAATGGGTAGCTAATTCATTTCCTATGAGGAAGAAAAATTGGGAGATTAGACTTTGTGTTGACTTTAGAAATTTGAATAAGTGTTCCTTGAAAGACAATTACCCTTTACCGTGTTGGAAATATGGCTACAACAGAGATGACGCAGATGATCAAGGCGCAGATGATCAAGGTTGTCATTGATGGAAATCGATTGTTTATGAAGAACAGATGCTGAAACATGCTGCAACACAAATGCAAACACAGACGCTGAAAAACAGTGTTGAAACAGCGTTGGAACACAGATGCTAAAACACGACTGCTGCAACACGAATGCTGAAACACGACTGCTGCAACACGAATGCTGAAACACGACTGTTGTAAGCGAACACAGATGCTGCAACACAAAAGTGAAACATGCTGAAACATAGATGCTGAAACACGACTGTCGAAACACGACTACTGGAACGCAGATGCTGGAACACAGCGTTAGATGATGTGGCACGCATAGAGTCGATTCAGAAA
>ML776868.1:118110-143939 GCA_009831015.1 Picea engelmannii
GGTTTTTTCCCTGGTTGGGTTTCCTCTTGAAAAATCTGTGTCTCATACTTGTGAATGAATGATGTGTGTGATTGCTGTTCTTTATACTATATGCTTCATGTTTATAACACTGGTTTTCACAGTAAAGACTTGCTGCCATTAAGTTTAATGATTCGAAGATAAAATTGAGAGAAATTGTTAATAATTTACAATAACTGATTCACCCCCCCCCTCTCAGTTATTTCATACCTGTAACATACCGAAGATGAACCATATAATTAAGAAGGTATTTGGGGCCTCTATAATATCAATGATGGATGGTTTATGTGGTTAGAATCATGTGTCTATGCACTTGGATGATATAGATAAGACTATTTTTACAACTCCTTGGGGAACAATTATGTATGACAAGATTCCTTTTGGACTTAAACATGCAGGGGACACATTTCAAAGAGTAACAGATATAGATTTTGTTTGATAAAATGACCAATTCATTGTAATATATCTTGATGACATGACAATTTTTTCAAAATCTAATCAATATCATATCAAGCATTTGAAATGGAATTTCACTAAATGTAGAAAATTTGACTTATCTTTAAATCCCAAGAAACATTTTTTTTCCATGAAGGAGGGAAAATTCATAGGCCATATAGTGTCTAAGGATGGGGTCAGGATTGATTCTGAAAGAGTAGAGGCCATCAGAACATTTATTTTACCATGAAATAAAAAATAAGTGTAGTATTTTATAGGCAAGATAAATTTCCTTAGATGATTCATACAAAATTTTGTTGAAATTTTAAAAAATATCATTGATATGTTGAAGAAAGACGATGAAATTAAGTGGAATGTTAATTCTACGGGTTCCTTTCAGCAAATAAAAAAGGGTCTAGGATAATCCCTAGTCTTATTTATCCCATATTATGATAATACCTTTTCTAGTTTTCTCTTTTGTGTCTGAGAATACCATAGTAGTTGTCTTCTTACAAAAGAATGAAGATTCCATGAGTATCTTGTTTCATTTTTTAGCAAGGCATTGAGAGATGTTGAGATGAAATATAATATCATGGAGAAACAAACATATGATCTGGTTAAAGCTACGAAGGATTTCAGGGATTATATTCTACATTATCAAATCATATCCTATGTTCCAACTATTGCTCTGAAATATATTCTTGTTTCGACTAATAGTGAGGGGAGAAGAGGTAAGTGGATAGCTAAATTACAAGAATATAATATGGAATCAAGACTACAAAATTGGGAAAAGTACAAGGACTTGCAAGACGTCTCATAGATTTCAATTGCAAGGTGTTGTGAATGAATATCATATATCATTCATTGATGAAAATTGAGCCATAAATTGAGGATATGCAACATCCTTTGCTCCATGTTGACCCTAAATTATCTCAATCTCTCTGGTATAAAGATATATCCTCTTAATTACAAAAAATGCAATTCTTAGTAGACTAGGATAAGGATAAGGCTAGATCTATTAAGTTAAAGGATGTTAAGTACCGCATTATTAATCAACAATTATTTTGGAAAGATCCTGGTGGAATTTTATTGAATTTTATTACAGAGCACTACTACATTTGTACCCAAAATCTAATGGCTAATTTGTTTGAAATTCGACAATAAGGTGTCTATAATCCGATGACATTCTTTTTTTTTAAGCGTCGTTGGAACGTCGATGGATATTTGACGACCAAAATCATCATTTGGTTCGTCGACACATTCCCATCAAATATCCTACAACATTTTCTTGAATATTTATTATCATAATCCGTCGAATATAGGACAGATAAGCCATCATTTAACCACCTATTAAAGATGTTAGATCCATGGAATCGTCATCCATTAACTACATGTTAAGGACGTTGAATCCATGGAAGTGTCATCAATTATCCAACCCCTCCTACCGTCAGATCTACCAACAACCCTGCCATGGATCTGACTCCTCTAGGTGTCATATCCATGGCAAGGTTGCTAGTGGCAAGACCAAGGGAGTCAAATATTTGACAGATCTAATTTAATATATATATATATATATATATATATATATATATATATATATATATATATATATATATATATATTTATAATACTAAGATACCCTTAACCTCCCTGATGGTTAGAAATCTCCAATTCTCCTCCTCAACATATACTATGAGTCCATCACTAACCTCCATGAAGTATGTTCCTCAACCCAATCATCCTCAAGTTAACTACCACCATTTCGATTTAAACCCTTAATGTGACACAAAGTGACTTTAAATCCTTCATCGATAGATTTTTGTCCATTTTTCTTTCCTTGCCAAAATATTGAGTTCAATTTTATAACAAAAGTCTTCGATAGAGAGTTTCAAAGTACAACCAAAGTTAAGTCACAATTTTTTTGTTGAGATTCTTATTGATGGTATTTACTAAAGCAATGTTCAAACTCTTTAAGGAACACTTCTATCTAATCTTCAAAGTAATTACTATATTGAATTTGAAACTCCTTCCTAAGACAAGATTCTAATATTTCTAGAAATGTAATCATATTGTGCTAAAATTTCATCTGAAGCTTGAGTCTTGAATGTCGTCTGAAGCATAAATATCTATGCATTATGGAAAAATATTATTGAGATGGTAGATGTCAAATCTTCTACATCCACATCAAATATTTTATGTTACACTTCAAATCTTAACACTTATGGGCATACCAAATATTGATTGTTTAAATACTATTGAATATTTTCCAAGTTTCACACATTCACAAGAACACTCAAGACCATAAAGAAAGACAAAATTCCAAGGATTGGAATGCATAGTCACCAACTTACTAAGGGACTTGAAATTAACAATTTTATTTGAATTATGAAATTCATAGAGATCCCATGGCTCCTAAACGTTTAAAGGTTTGTAAACAAAGGAAAAATAAGACCGAGACAAAGAAATCACAACAACCATAACCATTAGAACCTACATAACTTGTTAAAACTATTATAGGAATTTCCAAACATGATGTTAAGAATTCCAAGCTGATTTTCAAAGATTAACTCCCAATAATCGATTTTCTACTTTGTCTAGATGGGGTGAAATTTTTATAAGGTTCAATGAAAAAGAATACCCAAATGTTATACCCTTGGCTAATCCATGCAATAGAGACATTCATGATCATTCTTTTACAAACATTAGAAAGTCACATTTGAACAATGTGGTAGCTAGGACAATAGTCATTCCTTGATTTGAAGTCATTGGTTAGATTAATGACCATACAAATGTGGAAAACATAACTGCCATCAATGATCAAGGAATATGCATGACATATTTCCAACCATAAAAAATTGAAAACTATTATCACACCCACACACACCCACACAACCAAAATAAAAAATAAAAAAAAATCATTAAATCAAGGATGATAAGAAACTATTAAAAAAGTGATGAGAAAAATGAAAAAGATTAAATCCCAAAAGTGATGGTATCTATACTAATAGAAACCTAACAATTCCTTATATATATATGTTGCTTCTATGGGAAGTAGGCTCTATGGGGAACCTTATTCCATTAATTTCAAGGAGGCTTGGGTTCCATTGATATATCATACCATGATTACAAAAGGTGTTGTCTTCAATTAGGCAACAATCTTGTCTCACACCATAAAAAATGCATTAGAAAATAGAAAATACAGACAATCTTGATTTTCAATCAACATTCTACATGGAATCTTAATTGTTGGATATTAAATGTTCCTAAAATTATTTTCTAGGGATGTGATGGCCATGGAGAATATCATACATTCCTATACATGTTTACTACCAAAACATATGGGAAAACAAATGTAAGAAATAGTATGAAAATAAATATGATCATGACTTTCTTTCCCAAGTTTATTGACGCAACCTGCCCTCGGCGGCAGTCGCTCTCACCAGGACCTTTCTCTCTCATAGGCCCGAAGAGCTACTATGCTCCTCCAAATCCCGTATCGGGACTTCCATCACCCACAGGTTGTTCTGCTGATCTCCCTTTCGCAAATCGGGAAATCGTCATTTGCGCTTTCGCGAATCATGTGTGCACGTTTTCGTGCGACTCAACTCCGAACCCCGATCCCCGATGTTCAATGGTCAACGGGTTCTACTTGTCGAGGATTTCCCTCTCGGGAAATCGGCATATGAAAGGTCGCAATCCACTCACCTTACAAACCCCGAATTCCGATGTACGATGCAATGTGTTAGCACTCCACACTATTCCTGTGGGACCCGTCACAACTTGGGGGTTCGCTCCTTCTCCACGGTCCTTTCAACTCTGAAAACATCGATGTGTCGAGTCCCAACTCATGGGATCTCGTGCCACCTGTCCCCTCTTTGATCGACTGTCCCGACTAACTCGGGAAATCACGACTCGCGATTTATCGGGTCTGCGCCTTGCCTCGACAACCACCGAATGTCGAACCCCGATGGTTTTGGTCCTCCCTATGCCTACGGGTTAATATCCCCGCAACTTCTGCACGATCTAATGGTCAGTGGGATTTCGCGACTCTCCTCTGCGATCCCTGGCCGTTGATCCTTTTCATTGGAGACCTCCTCGCTCCAAAACTCGCCCTGTTCGAGCCTTCGCACAGATTGGTTCCCACAGCAAGGGTAAGGAACTATCCCTCCTGAGATTTGTAACTCTGCCTCCTTCAGAGAATTTTACGCCCGCTTCCTGTGCTCAGCTTTTCAACAACTCTCTAAGTGTTGAGCTCTTCAAATCCCATGCACTCACCTGCAACAGATATTTTCCACTCCCTTAGCTCAGAATCGTCACTGAGACTTCAACCTCGGCCTGCACTTCTCCTGCACAGCTCAAATAACCCAATTCAACTTCTGGGCAAATGAGAATGAGAGCTTAACTATTTGAGCCTCATCAACGCACTCTATGCAGGAATCTCTTGGCTCAAACAGAGAAAAAATTGAAACTCATTCTCTTCTCTTCCATAGATTTCGAATCTACCATGAAATCATATACACATCATACAAAACAAAAGCATAACAAGAAGCAAATATGCAACAACATAATATCAATAGTACACAGAGAATAATCACATCCATGGAATTGAATCAAAGCTTTCCTATTGATTCAATATCTGTACATGGGTGTTCTCCACAAGTTCTCTGTTATGCTCTCTTCTTGCTCCTGAATGAATGATGATAATAATACAAAGGATGGTGCCTATATTCTGTTTTCCCTCACGAAAGTAAAACTGTCTAATCTAGACTTAATTATTTTATCTACCTGCATTAATTCTAATAAATGCCTCAGCTACCTAAGGACGAGAGCTTAAAGGTTCAAGGTCCATTTACAATATACAAAGTGTGCTTCATTAACTCTTTACATTAATTCTTGGCGCAACAACTATTAAGGTAAAATTCAAAAAGTGATTTGCTAGCTTGTCCAGCTGTCTCTTCGCTCTCCACGCGCTGGCTCGCTTGATGAGGTGTGGATGCTCCTGCATAATACTCCTCGGCTTAAAAGATTTCATGGGCTCCTGTCCATGAGCTCCTGCACAGTCTTCCCATGCTTCTGTATAACTGCTTCTGTTTCCCAGCTGGCATCTTCCACTGGGTGATTCTTCCATTTCACCAGGTATTCAAAATACTTCTTCCTCCTGGTTTTCTTTCCTGCTCGCTTATCCAGTATGCACTCCATCTAAGGTTTCTGTGCAACTGGTAATTGTTTCTGCCACTAGATCGCTGGTTCCTCAGTTCCAGTGTCTGCTTCTTCAGCCCTGTATAGGTATAAATCCAAAACATTGAAAATCAGAGATATCCCAATGCCCTCAGGCAACTCAAGATCGTATGCGTTCTCCCCGAATTTCTTCAGGACTTTGCATGGCCCAATTTTCTTCATCTTAAGCTTGTTATATGTTCCCCTCGGGAACCTTTCTTTCCTCAAGTGTGCCAGAACCATGTCCCCAACTTCAAACTGAAGTTGTCTCTTCCTCTGGTCGGCTCTGCGCTTATATTCTTGATTCGCCTTTTGCAGTCGCTGCTTCACCTATGTGTGAAGTTCTTCCATCGCTTCAGCGAACTCTTCAGCACAAGCGCTGCTAGTTTCAGCCTGTCCTGACTCCCTGAGTTCAGAAAATCCTCTCGGTTGTGTCCCATACAAAATTTGGAACGGGCTTCTTCCTGTACTCTGATTCACCGAATCGTTGTACGCGAATTCTGCCTGTGGAAAAAATCTGGTCCCAACTGCTATGGTGCTCTGTCACCAAGCTTCTCAATAGATCCCCCAGACTTCTGTTCACCACCTCGGTCTGTCCATCTGTCTGCGGATGATAAGAAAAACTGAATTCCAAGTCAGTCCCTAGCTTCTTCCATAGTGTCCGCCAAAAATGACCTATGAACTTCGTATCCTGATCCGAGACTATGCTTCTCAGCAATCCATGCAATCTGACGATTTCTTTGAAAAACAAGTTTGCGATGTGGGTCGCATCGCTGGTCTTCTGACATGGGATAAAATGTGCCATCTTCGAAAACCTTTCCACCACCACAAAGATGGAATCAAATCCTCTTTGCGTCCTCGGCAAACCCAAGACAAAATCCATACTAATTGCCTCCCATGGTCTCTCATGTATGGGAAATGGATGATAAAAACCTGTGTTTTGCTTTTGGCCCTTCACGTGTTGACATATCCTGCATCTATCAACAAATCGTTTGACATCAGTGCGCATGCCTGGCCAATAGTATGATTCGCTCAGCTTGGCGAATGTTTTGTCATGTCCAAAATGACCTGCTAAGCCTCCACTATGTTTTTCCTTTACCAAATTCTCCCTCATGGAGCAATATGGAATACATAACTGATTGCCCCGAAACAAAAATCCTTCCTAGATCATATAATCAATCCACGGAGTCCGATCCCTGAGAACGGGTTTCTCGGCTGCCTCGTATGCTTCTCCGAAGTCCGCATCACCTGCATACATATCCTTCAGATTTTCAAAACCCAGCATCTTGACTCTGAACTCCTGCAACAATAAACATTTCCTGCTCAAAGCATCAACCACCTTGTTAGCAGTTCCTGAAATGTGCTTGATCACAAACGTAAAATTCTGCATGTACTCTACCCATTTCGCATGCTTCTGGTTCAACTTCTCCTGTTGACTCACGAATTGCAATGCGTGATTATCGCTATACAAAACGAATTCCTTGGGTATCAAGTAATGCCTCCACTTTTTCAATGCCTGTATGATGGCATAGAACTCTTTATCGTATGTGGATTATTTCAGCTTTGCATCATCCAGCTTCTTGCTGTAATATGCTACAGGTCTATCATCCTGACTCAGGACCCCTCCAACAGCATACCCACTAGCATCACACTTCACCTGAAATGTTTTCTAAAAATCAGGCAACACCAAAATTGGTTGCTCTATTATCTTTCGCTTCAACAGATTGAAGCTCCTCTCTGCCTCGGTTGTCGAGTGAAAAAATTGATGTCGTTTCTTCACTGTATCCATCATTGTTGTGCTAATCCCACTGAAATTCCGAATGAACTTTGGGTAGAAACTAGCCAAACCATGAAAGCTCCTTACCTCAAAAACATTCCTTGGCGATGGCCAATTCCTTATTACTTCTACCTTTTCAGGATCCATCTTCAATTCATTCGCCGTGATTAAAAAACCCAAATAAATGAGTTTTGTCTGCATGAACGAGCATTTCTTCAAATTTATCAACAACTTTTCTTGCTTTAGCCTTCTCATCACAATGGCTAAATGTCTCAAATGCCCAGCCTTGGTCTTGCTGAAAATCAATATGTCGTCCGGATACACAACCACAAACTTGCCAATGAATTCCTGCAGGACTTCATTCATCAGCCTCATAAAAGTACTTGGCGCGTTTGTCAAGACAAACAGCATGACCCTCCATTCATACAAACCTTCGTTTGTTTTGAAGGTTGTCTTCCATTCATCTCCTTCTCTCATCCGGATCTGATGATATCCACTCTTGAGATCAATCTTCAAAAAATAATTTGCCCCGCTCAGGCAATCCATCAAGTCATCCATTCTCGGTAGTGGAAATCTATACCCGATGGTGATTTTGTTTATCGCTCTGGAGTCTATACACATCCTCCAGCCTCCATCCTTCTTCAGACTTAGTACTGTTGGAACAACACACGGACTGAGACTCTCCCTAACCAGTCCTTTGTCCAGCAGATCCTATACCTACCTTTTGACTTCCTCATTCTCCTGAGGTGTCAACCTATACACTGCCTTGTTTGGCAAACTTGCTCCAGGTATGAGGTCAATATGGTGACTCACACTCCGCATCGGTGGCAACGAACGAGGTAGTTCGTCCATGATGATATCAGCGAACTCTCCCAGTAGTTCCTGAATCTCGTCCGGCAAGTTGTCCACTCTTGTGCTTGTCAAGACAATTCTCGGCTTCCTAACAACAAAGAACTGTGGATCTTCGTCCTTTTCCAGCTCTCTGAGAAGCTCTTTCCCACTCATGAGAAGTATCGTGTTGTTCACTTCCGGCTTCACTTCTTTATCTTTTATCAGAAGCAACCTATGTGACCTCCCATCCTTCTCCAAGGTGTATGTGTTCATCCTTCCATCATGAACAACATTTTGGTCATACTGCCATGGTCTACCCAACAGTATATGACATACGTCCATGGGAATGACATCACATAGAATCTCATCATGATAATTCCCAATTTTAAATTTAACTAAGCATTGTTTAGTGACACTTACCCGGTGTCCTTTCTGTAACCACGAGACTTTATATGGACTCGGGTGCTTAGTTGTTTCCAGCTCTAGCTTTTCCACCATCTCAATTGAAACGAGATTATCAGTGCTCCCACTGTCAACAATGACCTTGCATTTCCTGTCCTTGGTTGTACAAGCCGTCTTGAACAGTCCACCTCCTTCTCAGGTGCCAAAAGAATCTTATGCGTCCCAAGCGATCTTCCGTTGTCATCATATTCATTCTCAGCATCACGCCTCTGCGCCTCAGTGATGCGAGCTTCACTTTTGTTCAGATTCCTTTTTGGACAGTCAACAGCCTTGTGTCCATCTTTTCCACATGTAAAACATGTGATGATTCCTCCTCTACCTCTTCCTCTACCTCGGGTACGAGGAAAAGTACTCACGTCGGCATAACCGCCACCCTGCTCTGTATGTTGCCTCCTCGGTTCAGCATATTGCTGCCTCTGTTCAGTTTGTGTCTGCCTCTGCTATGAGGTTCCACCTCTTTCAGCCTTACCCTGAGGTCTCTTCCATTCCTCCTTGGGCTTCTGAATTCTTTCCTGGGAAATTGCCTTGCCTCTGGGCTGACTCCTGCCTTGCCCTCACTGTCCCTGCTTGCGGCTCAACTTCTCTTCAGCTTTTAGAGCCATATGGTACGCATCCTCAATTGTTCGGATGGTAACCATGCTCAATTCATCCTGAATCTTATACCTCAGACCATTCAGGTATCTTGCCACTTTTTTTGTCATCACTCTCCCGATGACCAGCTCTGATGTTGAGCCTGTAGAACTCCTCGGTGTACTCCTTCACTGTCATCAGCTTCTGTCTCAGGTTCTTCATACGCCTGAATAGAGTGATCTAGTAATCTCTGGGGATGAACTTCGCTTTCATCTTAGCGATCATCCGATCCCAGCTTTTGATCTTTTGTTTTCCTTTGCAGCGTCTATCCATCTGCAACTCATCCCACCATAAGGCTGCATGTCCTTTCAATTTTGTAACAACATGCCTTACCTTCTTGTCCTCTTCGATATATTTGTAATCGAAGTAGGTGTCGAGTGCTCGGATCCAATCCAACAACTCTTCTGCATTTAGACTTCCCTCATAGACGGGAATGCCCATCTTGGTCTTTGAGCTCATTCTGGCAATGGCTCTGATCAACCTCTCTGTTGATGCATCCTCTGCCGAGACCTCTTCCTCATCATGTCCAACCTCTTCTTCCACCTCAGAATCACTGAACTCTCCTTCTCCAGATCTGCGCCTTTGGGTGGTTTCCATCTCTTCGAGTATCGCCCTGACATCTCGTATCTGGCGTTTCATCTCTGAATTTCCTGTCGGCCTTCCCCTTCTTCGGGCATCCCTGTCCTCATGATCAGGTGACTGCCTTTCTCTTTTGGGTGGAATTATGTCTTCTCTGTCTCTTCTACAGAAAGAAAATATACTCCGGCTCTGATACCACTTGAAGCAAGTCGTGTGTATCAGAGTGCTTCCTCTTCTCCTTTCCTACCCTCGCCTGAAATATACAGACGGGATTTCAGGCTCTGATACCACTCTGACACAACCTACCCTTGGCGGCAGTCGCTCTCACCAGGACCTCTCTCTCTCATAGTCCCAAAGAGCTACTATGCTCCTCCAAATACCGTATCGAGACTTGCGTCACCCACAGGTTGTTCTGTTGATCTCCCCTTCGCAAATCGGGAAATCGTCGTTCACGATTTCGCGAATCCTGTGTGCACATTTTTGTGCGACTCAACTTTGAACCCCGATCCCCGATGTTCAATGGTCAACGGGTTCTACTTGTTGGGGATTTCCCTCTAGGGAAATTGGCATATGAAAGGTCGCAATCCACTCACCTTACAAACCCCGAATGTCGATGTGCGATGCCATGTGTTAGAACTCCACACTATTCCTGTGGGACCCATCGCAACTCGGGGGTTCGCTCCTTTTCCACGGTCCTTTCAACTCTGAAAACGCCGATGTGCCGTGTCCCGACTCCCGGGATCTCGCGCCACCTGTCCCCACTCTGATCGACGATCCCAACTAACTCGGGAAATCGCAACTCACGATTTCTTGGGTCTGCGCCTTGCCTCGACAATCGTTGAATGTCGAACCCCGATGGTTTTGGTCCTCCCTGTGCCTACGGGTTAATATCCCCGCAACTTCTCCACGATATAACGGTCAACGGGATTTCATGACTCTCCTCTGTGATCCCTGGCCGTTGATACTTTGCATTGGAGACCTCCTCGCTCCAAAACTCTCCCTGTTCGAGCCTTCGCACAGATTGGTTCCCACAGCAAGGGTAAGGAACTATCCCTCCTGAGCTTTGTAACTCTGCCTCCTTCAGAGACTTTTACGCCCGCTTCCTGTGCTTAGCTTTTCAACAACTCTCTAAGTGTTGAGCTCTTCAAATCCCATGCACTCACCTGCAATAGAGATTTTCCACTCCCTTAGCTCAGAATTGTCACTGAGACTTCAACCTCGGCCTGCACTTCTCCTGCACAGCTCGAATAACCCAATTCAACTTCTGGGCAAACGAGAATGAGAGCTTAACTATTTGAGCCTCATAAACACACTCTATGTGGATGCATTCGACTGCACTCTATGCAGGAATCTCTTGGCTCAAATAGAGAAACAATTGAAACTCATTCTCTTATCTTCCATAGATTTCGAATCTACCATGAAATCACATACATAGCATACAAAACAAAAACATAACAAGAAGCAAATATGCAACATCATAATATCAACAGTACACAAAGAATAATCACATCCATGGAATTGAATCAAAGCTTTCCTATTAATTCAATATATGTACATGGGTGTTCTCCACAATTTCTCTGTTCTGCTCTCTTCTTGCTCCTGAATTAATGATGATAATAATACAAAGGAGGGTGCCTATATTCCATTTTCCCTCACGAAAGTAAAACTGTCTAATCTAGACTTAATTATTTTATCTACCTGCATTAATTCTAATAAATGCCTCAACTACCTAAGGACGAGAGATTAAAGGCTCAAGGTCCATTTACAATATACAAAGTGTGCTTCATTAACTCTTTACATTAATGCTTGGCGCAACAACTATTAAGGTAAAATTCAAAAAGTGGTTTGTTGGCTTGTCCAGCTGTCTCTTCTCTCTCCACGCGCTGGCTCGCTTGATGAGGCGTGGATGCTCCTGCATCATTTATGAGCTGTTTTATAAACATGCTCCAAGGCTTTCAGGGAAAGCTAGACAACCACTAAATAGAATTACATATTGGTACATTGAAAAAGATCACACATATAAGAATATATGGAGTTATTACAACACCACACCTAACACAAAAGTATGTCCCGAATAGGTTTGTGCTAAGATAAATTATGTATCATACAATATTGCATGGTTTTAATTCATCATTAGTCAAGGAAACATTGAGAACTTTTGTTCCATAAACTATGTACATTGGAAATTATGGCTTGATTAATTCTAATTTCATAAGAATGGAAGCCTAAGCTATCCTAGAGTACAAATTTCCTCAAGGTAGATTTAGAATATAGGATACCAAACAAACTATACCTAAGCATGAAAAATAATAGAATATAGCATAACCTTACATACATGAGAGTAGGGATGGATAAGAAGTAAATGGAGAGGTTGTATCTTGGTAGAAAGTTCAAGTTAGTATCAAGCAACAATAAAAACTATTATCTCATTAGTAGATGTAATAATTGAAGAAAAGAATAAAAATGATGAAGTTAATAGAAAAGAAGGAGAACTTATTGAAGCCAAGGAGAAGTAGGAAATATATGAGAAAGCCAGGAAAGATGATAAATTTAATATATTGAGAAAGGAATTTGAATCAACAAAAGAAATAAAGGAAGCCAAAGAAATATAAGTTGAAGCTAAGAACAAGGAAAAAGACGATAAAGTTGAATTACCAAAAAAATAGAAAGAAGAATAGGAGGAAATGGATAAAAATGTTTTTGAAGCTAAGAAGACTCAAGAAAATTATAATGTTAAAGAAGCTACTAGAATAAAATAAAAGGAGGAATCATATCCTAAATCTAAAGAAATAATTGAAACAAAATCAAAATTAGATGAAAATGCAAAGAAATTGAAAGAGGAAAGGAAATCAAGTTGAACTTAAGCTAAAACGCAAGTTTAATTTGGTATTACACAAACTAAAGTTGTTAATGTTGATGAGTATACAGATCTAATAGATAAACAACAACCATATGAATAGGACCTAGATGTCTCGACCTAAAACTACAAACATCAACAAGAAGGACAAATTTAAAGATAATATTGATGAATAAATTATTACACCAAGAAAATAGGACAATTTGTTAACATAGGGAGGCACACCTATACCCCATCCCATTAATGAAGTTGTTGATTTATATTTTTTGGCATAGAATAAAAGAAAAATGAAAATATTTAAGTAGAATCATAAAGAAATAAAACTTGATTTAGACAACACATTAGTTTGCAGCATAGAGGTAGAAGTGTTGGATGATAAGAAAACAAATTTGGTAGATTTAGCCTCAACTAGTTTAGCATTAGTACATGTGAATCTAGACAAAGCTCGTGATTGAGAAAAGAACATAAATCATTATGAATATGGAATTGATTTCCTTTAAAACCAAGTTGATTATTATAAGGAATAATGGGGAATGGTAATAGATTTTATTGAATATGATTTGGAGTTCAACGGGAAGCCAAAGAAGTAAAAATAACATTCTATAGGAAATCCCATCAGTTCCAAGAATTACGTGTCAAAACTTTACAATTGCATGGTGATATTAAAACTTAGAAAATACCACAAGAAAAAGTTCAAATACACTTTGATACAATGAAGGAGCTATAGGGGACTTTTGGGACAAATATTCCAAACATCCCAACCTTGAGCTCATAGGAATTTTTTGATATTGAACATGATTTATCATACTAGGAGATAACTAAAGGTAGTTGGGGATATGTAGAGAAAGAGTGGGCCAACTATGTTAAAAAGGTGGACTCACATTGAGGATATAGTTGATTTATTCATATTTCCATCATTTAGATATTTAGATGGCTTCCACCCACCATGCCAAGTCATAGAAACTTTGAAGAAGTGTTTTCAGTGAGCTAAAAAAGACATCATGAATACAAAATATGTCAACAAGGTTCATATGAAAATTTATTTAATATATACATAATAAAATAGGTCTCTTATCAAGACAATGATTGATTCCTAAGTTGGATAGATATATTAGGGTAAAGATGCATATAGTCCTGAATGAATGAAATAAATTACATACAATAAATGAAGTAAAGACGGCAATGCACATGAAAGGTAAATAACTAAAACAACATATAAAAAGACAAATTCATGAGTATTATGTACCTTTTAGTACAATTGATGCATCATCTCCACATAGGCTAGTGAATAGTTGCAATTCCTAGTGTGAAGTCCTATATAAATCAGCGAACCATGAAATGTTAAATTTATGAAAAAGAACTTAAGAAATAGACATGCATTTCAAAATTTACACGAATCTATAATATATAAGAATAAAGAGCATTACCTTATTGAGATTCTCTTTTTTTTAGAATAGTTTAATATCCTCTATTGAACGGGGCCAACCACATGAAGGTGGAATCTCGTATGGCCCCTCCCCCCCATCACATCACGCTCCTCTCCCCATACCCAATGCATGTACTTGAAAACAAATGATTTTATGTGCAAATATGTGTTTTTCATCATAAAGATACATCCAACATTCATTCATTAAGTACTTATAACATTCATTCATTCACTCACTCACTCATTCATTCATTCGTAGGAAACAAATATTTCATGAGATTAGTACTTTATATTATAAAAAATAATATGTCATAATGTTATTAAGATCACTTCTTTTTTGGATTTTTTCTTTTCACAAATTCAAAAATCAATTGATCATCTTCTACAACTTATTTATCAGTTCTTTTGGTTGCCTTTACAAGTTTTCTCATTGTTTTTCGAGTCGTTTAATCATGACGTGGATGTTGTTTTAAGGTGCCATGATCTACTACAATAATGAAGAAATGTTAAATTGATATGTTTTGTTATTATCATTACAAGTATTTCACTAATAAAAACAACATTAGAGTGGTGCTCTTTACCCGATGGGACCACATCATGTACTTCATATTATTGTCTAGTATCCTAATCTTATACATGATCACCCTTTACATGATGTGGAATTGAAACATCAAAGATTACAATTAATACACTATTTGAAATTAAATGTTTTAAACTGTAATTCATACTAAATTTTTTGTAGCACATGAATACATCCATTACCAGGATGCACAACATGACCTTCATTGGGTTGATCTCCATCCTTGACATTATGTCTATTGTCACTTGGATTCTTAAAACAAAGAGGCTCAATATTTTATGACCAAAATTAATAATGAATAAACTACACAAGTAATCAATCTTAAATAAACTTTGTTGATTTTATTTACCTGTGCGCGGGATGGATCACTAGAAGACTTTGTTTTCCCAACGCCCAAGATTTTTCAGTGTTCAACAATAGCTGCAAAGACATGATGGAAGACAAGCCCCAAGTCGTCCTGTGTCGTCACTACGTTGAACCGATTGGCCTGCAATTTTTCATAATATCATCAATTTAGCTTTTATGGTGAAATAAAAACAAATTTATATGCAATTTATTATTTGGATAAAATATATGAGTTATTGATAATTACAATTTGTGCCACCAGATTGAAATAACCACCAGGCCCAAGATTATGTTGGCCATGTTTTTATTGTCTTTTATTTATGGCCTTTGATGTGTTTGGAATCCTATGAAAAGTTTTAAATACGTTAGATGTTCCAAATTTCATGTAAAAATAAAGAGTAATAAACATATAATTTCATTTTTCAAAGTTTTACATACCTTCCTGTTCTCGGTGGTAGTTTTCCATGTTTTCTTAAATCCCTCTACCTTCCATCATCTAGAAGGCATTTCCACTCCCTTACTAGAATCATTGGAGGGTGCTCATACCTAGGGTTCGTTTCTAGATGAACCCGATATTGGTCCCTCACAATATTTAGATGTTGGCCAACTTTCTTAAGGACCTCCACTCTGTTTAAGGTCTCACCACTGAACAACCCAATCAATCGATCCATGAGCTCATCTTTTAAATTTTTAATTTTTTTATCCCACCTTGTGCGGGTGGTGGGGCCAAATATCTCCAATGACCAATCATTTAGACTTTTATAAAAACCATCATTTCTTGCAAAATGATCATGTGATCATTATTTTAAAATGAATGATCTATAACTAAATTTCAATCATATTATATATGATAGTTAAAACATTTTTTAAATACCTGGGATATTCTCTACCTTTGTGGGAATGATATTTTAGTCCACCAAAATTGTGGTCTCTACTATTCTCGTACTACTGACATGGGAATATCCATAAAATGTTGCTTGAGCACTATAAATACTAGTTAGCTTTGTTGCATCGACCACCTGACCCTGTTCTAGTGCATGATCTAGCGTGCATCAACCGGTAGAGGGTGCACCCATATATACCCTCTCAGGTGTCCTCC
Source organism: Picea engelmannii (assembly GCA_009831015.1). Lineage (NCBI taxonomy): Eukaryota > Viridiplantae > Streptophyta > Pinopsida > Pinales > Pinaceae > Picea > Picea engelmannii. The sequence goes on from ML776868.1 coordinate 134,367, forward strand.
TATGTGTTTTCGATTGTTCAGTTTAAAATAATGGCACAAGAGAATATGCACATGGGGTTAGATGCTCATGATGCGATGACTCATCAACAACATCAATAGTACCGAAAAACCCCTCACCAAGAATATGTGGATAAAAATATTCCTGTAAAAAAAAAACCATATTTTAGTTCATGACATATACAAGTAGAAAATATAAAACCATAAATGAATTTATCCTCTAATTAAATATCCTACAACTTACATTCAAGGATTGAATTCTCATCGTCAAATGATCAATGTTTGCTCTAACCTCGTCCATTTGTGGCTATATAAATACGAGACAAAGGATTTCCGCATTCATTTTTTTTAATGACTTATCTTCCATCTGTACAGGTTTCAATGATTATGTGAATTCTAACATCACACATGAGCTCATTCACATCCATATCTATAGATTGTTTTGCTAATGTATATGTATCCTATGATAGAAATATAAAAAACATCAATATCGAAATGAAACCAATAGACTCACCAAAAAAACATAATAATACAACATATTTAATTTGTACAATTACTATGGGCTATTCCTGTTGGCCTAAGGATGGTGTCCTCTCATCCATTAGGGAATTTCCCCGACCAACAACCTGCAAAAAAAATATTAAAAACATTAATATCGAAATGAAACCAATAGACTTTCAAAAAAACATAATTAAAAAGCACATTTCTTTTACTTAATTTGTAAAATTTACAATGGGGTATAATTGCTACCCCGACGATGGTGTCATTTGATCCATTGGGGACTTTCCCCAATCATCAACTTGCAAAAAATAAATTGAAACCATTAATATCGAAATGAAACCAATAGAATCTTGAAAAAACTTAATTAAAAATGAGGTATACCTTCTTCCTTGAGGATGGTGTTATTTAATGAAACATATTTCTTATATTGGTTATACCGAAATGAAACATTAACAAAAACATAATATATTAGATTCATTAATTACAAGTTTGGTGAAATGTTATATGTACCACTCCCATAGTAACAATGTTTGTATCTATTCGATTCAAATTGTAATTGATCAACAAATATTCCCTTGCAACTATTGATTTTATGGCACACACAAAAAAATGGTTTCCTTCATGCCACTCAAATATGAAATTGGGTTGTTCATTTCTAGACCTAGGTTGTGTACTATTTATAAACCCTGCAATATTTTTTGATGCATTTGGCCTTCCCTCAATGTACATAATCGCTCCTTTATTTTGATTATTGTATTTTAGTTGTGAATAATTTGCAGACACTCTATATATGCGCATATTGCATGTATATTGTTCCATCCACATACAATATATGTAATTATACTAGGGTCCTACATACTCCATCAATTCAATACATTTACCAGAACCCAACTTTATGTTATCCATGCAAAACAAACCCAAACCGTGTAATGACGATGGTGCAATCCGAAATATCCTCTCATTCACACAAAAATCTGTGTTTAGATGAGGAATATCCTTGGGTACCCATTGTTTCACTATATGTTTGTATCTCAAGGGAACCTCGATGTCATCGATGGCCTCATCATCATAAGAACATGAGCCCCTTCAATGAGAAAAAATTCCATTCATTTATGGAAATTTCTTCTAATATTTTGACATCTAGTTGATCTCCTTCTTTTAGGCCTACTAGATGTGTCACTTTCCTATAGTATTCTTGAATTTCCCTCACTTGAGGAGGACATATATAAAAAATACAGGTTTTGTTGTACCTGCACTCCATTGAATGAGAGAAATAGTTAACAAGCATCCGTAGAAGGCTACAACAATCTCTTGATTCTGAAATATGATTCACAATAATAAGAGTTGGATGTAGCTATTGTGGGAATTGGCCTTGTAGATATGTATGCCAACTATGAGAACATTAATATTTCCCCAACATTGTTTTGAAGAATTCCTAAACAGTTTTTTGTGTGATAGGATACAATATGCGGATATGATGCAGACCCCACCCTCTCATAGGGTCTGTGCAACCTCTCGGTCTAGGATCGTTCTAATCGGAAGATGAAATTAACTCATAGACTCCCTTAGAGACAAAAATATTAATGCATATGTCCTTAAAACCTTCTTCCCAGGTGTAATTTTTCCTTTTTGGGAGTCCTCGAGTGCTTACACAACCTCCACGAAGACCGAGGGAAAAACCGTGGGCCAAAACTTCAAAACTGGAAAGTTTCGAGACTTCAGGACTTCTATATCCCTTTTTATCTCCCAATAAAAAATTCCCCGAATTGTCAAACACTAGGTGGCTAGATAGACGGTCTAGAAGGATCATCAAGATCAACAACCCATATTATATATTTCGGCTTCAACTATTTTCTTACAAAGCCCTTTTTCTACAATTCTCTTGGATCGTCGAAAAACGCTTTACACCAAGTCTCAGATCGACGGTCCACAATATCCTCCCAAATGGATGGTCCATATCAGTTCCCTTTAGGCTTTGGTGATTTTCATTGATTGTCAAATGAAACTGCACTTTATATCCCCCAACGCAGAAACTCCAAACAATATCTCCTACCTCCATGTGTCCTCTCCTAGATCGACGACTAAGATGCCCTTTTGGGAATTCGACAATTTCCTCTCTATCTGCACCATGATTTTATTTCTCCAAAGTGTCGAGTTCCTATACCATGAGATATTGAGACACACTCCCTTTCCAATGGATGGTTGTGATTAACTTTGTGGCTTCGGGCCTCCATGCGTTTCCTCAACACTACTCTATTTTCCCCCAGAGCATCGGATCTCCGAATTTGCTGCCATGTACCCTTCCTAGAATCAACATTCCAGATCTACTCTAGACTTCGGGACTCCAGAGAGATATACCTCCTCTTCTAACTATTCTCCTAGAGTGATTATCCTCCAGACTTCCTAATATGACGAAGCATGTCCCTTATGATGGACGACCCAGATGATTTCCAGCCTTCGAGACTTCGTGAGTCCTCCACTCCTACTTCCACCAAAATGATAATCTGTCAGAGTACAAGATCTTCTTACACGTGTCCCTGATTTTTGAACACCCATGATTCACTCCAGCCTTCGAGACTTCGGGGATCTTGACTTCTCCACATGCTAAATTCTCCGAATGAACAAAGTTTGAAGGACTTATCTGATTACCCAACGTGCAAATCCTCCTTATCGGATGACTGTCCACACTCCTACAAACTCTTGAATGGACCTTGACCGTAGATCTTTGATATTTGATACCGCATCCTTTAAATTTTCTTTAGGATTCCTCTGAATGTGCAAATTATTAAATACTTACAGGGTTAAACCCCCCTCTACTTCTATAGATCTGAGGGTGACAAAAGAACCTAGATCCTCTCAATCAAATCTCCATCATTCAACTTTTAAATAATTAATGTTCCCCTCTTTGAATATTCTGACGCTATCCTTCCTGAGCTTGACTACAAGAGATCAATATAATCTCTGGAACCCTCCTATGCACTTCTATGATACTTGAAAATGCTTGATTTAGAAATTTTTAAGTCTCTCTTCTGAACTTTTATGCTCTCTACCTCTCTTGATCTTTGTTCCTTAAGGTATTTCAGACCTCTTGCACAAACCTTGCATCCATGGAACTTCTGATTAATTTTAGACATAGAGATTTTGAAGAAAATCTACTTTATGAACTCCTTGCATTTGTCTCCTATGAACTTCTTCAACACTTAAAGAAAGTGTTGGCCCGATGCACTCCTTGCACGGGTCTTCTCAAATATTTTCTCTCCTATTGAAAAACTGTGCACCCTCTGCACTTCAACTAAACCATTGTGCACTCCTTTCACTTCCACTGTAAATTCGCGTTATCTCTTTTGAGCTTCTGATTCTATCTCGACTTGTTCTATGCATTCTTTGTGGGCTCTGTTCACTCCTTGCACCAAAAATTACAGAAGAGAAAACAATGAAACTTATAGAAACATCCAAGGTTTCCACACTCAAACATGAAAAACATATTCATGAATAAAATATAAGTAAATAGATAAAAAACAAAGAACATAAAGAAACATCACATGTACTCAAATAAATGACATGAAAAAAACACCATACAATTGCAATCAAACCTCTCTGCTTGTATTCATTCAGTAAAATATGTACATGGACTCATACAGTTCTCTGCAACTCCTCATAAGCTTCAACAACTCTCTCAACAATAATAAAAATAACATTCAACATCTACAATAGTGTTCAACAACCTCATTTTGGCAAACAATACATATATTTATACAACGACGGGATTCTCTAGCTTCTCCTCCAGACTACCTTAGATCTATCCTATCATAGTTAATTCATTCATCTACTAAGGAATATTACATTGAATGGCGATTACATTTAGATATGATTCGATACTTAGTATCTATAAAACCATAAATTCTAGTTAAAACGATTACAATCCTTGGCAGCCTTATGTGATGGCTCTTGCGTCAAAACATTTAAAATATTTAAATACAATATTTTCAAAACAAAAATACGCGCTCCTCCTTGGAATTCAAAAACAAATTCAAATTTGTGCATTAGGTGCTAAGTTGTCCTCCACCTGGCCTCTTTAATGTTGATGGAAATGATCCTGCATCATACTTCTCTAGCCAAGAATTCATGGACTCCTATCCATGATCTCTTGCACTGTATTTCCATGATTTTGTATGTTAGATTCATTTACCCAACTAGCGTCCTCTGTTAGGTGACATTTCCACTTCACAAGGTACTCAAAATAAGTCTTCCTCGTGGTCTTCTTACCAATCCTATGATCTATGATCTTCACCATATGTGGCTTCTCTACTGTTGGAATCTTCTTCTCCCACTGGATCTCCTTTTGATCATATGATCCTCCTGCATCATTCATCATGTAAGGGTACAGGTATGCAACATTGAATATGGGTGATATTCCCACATCCTCTGACAACTCAATATCATATTCATTCACATCAAATGTTTTGAGGATCTTACATGGTCCTATTTTATTCATCTTCAATTTGTTATATGTTCCCCTTGGGAACCTCTCTTTCGTTAGGTGTGATAAAACTTGATCTCCAACCTTGAAATGCACCTCTCTTATTTTATGATCATCTTGGATTTTATACTTCTGACTGCTTTGCTGCAACTATCTCTTTATCTGATCATGAATCCTCTGCATCTCTACAACAAAGTCTTCTGCTCATGCACTTATGAACTCATCATGTTTCAGATCCCTTAACTCCAAAATTCCTCTCGGATTCATTCCATACACTATTTGAAATGGAATGTTTCTAGTGCTTCTATTTGGAGAATCATTATAATCAAACTGTTCCTGGGGTAGAATATGATCCCATTGATTATGATATTCAGTAGCCAAACTCCTCAGCAAATTACATAAGCTTCGATTTACCACCTCAGTCTGTCCATTTGTCTAAGGGTGATATGTTGAACTAAAAGAAAAATCTATCCCCGTCCTTTTCGATAGGGTTCTCCAAAATTGTCCTACAAACTTGGTATCTCCGTATGAAACTATACTCCTGGGAAAACCATGTGTTGGGGTCCAGGTATGAACGATTTATTCACCCTTTTCCTACATTAATTTATCAATTCGGGTGTGTATCCTTTCAAGGAAACGTGAAAGGTATATGCAGGGGAAAGAGTACAATTCATTATGGCCAAGGGTTCATGATTTAAGATTCAAAACATTATTGTCAACTGGATTAACTACAACTTCCGAAATGCACTCATAAGAATAACACACTGTAACAACAAGCATAAACCAAGAAATAACACTGTAACAACAAGCATAAACTGCTAAATAACATACTGTAATGGAAAGCATAAACATAACACACTGTAACAACAAGCATAAAACTGATAAATAACACACACAGGAAGACGCAGCACCTGATCAGAAGAGCGGGCCCAACTCTCTGATCAGGGTTGCGCTGGTTACAGTGAAGATGAAGACAAAAAAAATAGGTAGTGATTTATAAATCTAAAAAAGGTTATTACAATCTCAATGGGGACATCCCTAGTTACGAGAATAAACTATATTTTATACATTAAAAGGGAGAACAACCTCTTCCCCAAAAACATGGTAACTGTATCCCCAAAAATATGCATTAGTTGGAACAACACCAATACCAGATGGACAGGATCAACGAAATGCCCAAAATGGTTCAGGGATCTGCGACTCCAGATGTGCGTCCTCTTTATGGTTTGGTTGTTACTATGAAGGGAGGATCTACTGCCAGATGAAGCCCTAGTTCTGTTCTCCAGAAGTTGCGGTCAAACGTTCATTTTAGTGTTGCGAATAGATAAAACTCTGCGAATTTTACTTCATTAATAAAATATTCCAATAGACAAGGTAGGGGTAATTACCTCATAGATTTAGCATAGTAAACGTAGGTAAATAAGTGTAAAAAGGTCAAAACGGTAATGGAAATGTAGCAGAAAGATAGCCATATTTGGTGCCCAACATCTCCCCCCAACTAGCCTTTTGCATGCCCTCATGCAGTTCGCCGCTTCCATAGTTCTGGATTTCGCTGACTATTGGATTCTTGAAAATGGGAGAGATCATATTCTTCGACCATCTCTGTTCCTAGAACTTTAAAACCATCTGAGAGGTGGACGTCTTCCCACCAATCTTCCGGGATGATATATGTTGGAGTGTAATCTTCTACTAGCAACCAAATAGTGGGAAACTGAAACCGGAATCCCATCCATCGAATCCCGCTTGTTCAGACACATGCCACATATCTGGGCACTCTAGGGAGCACCCGTGCAAAATTTGGTGCCCTAAAAGGTTCCCTGTTCCGGACAGCTGTAGGTGTCATCATCCACCTTTTCTGATAGAAATCAAGGGCTTCTTCATGAAATGTGACTATTTTCTTAATGCAAAGATCAAGGCACCAATTTTGTGTCCTCAACATTCTGTCTCTATTCGCCTCAATTCCCAAAAAGGTGTTGTGTTTATTAAACATGGTGACTAACCTCTCAGGTTCTCCTCTTACCATAAATGACTTTGTAACCTGATTAGATTCAAATGTGTTAAAAGCCTTATGCCAACTAATCTGGTTGAAAGTGTAAGAGGTGAGGGCTCTTAAATGGATGTCTCCCACATATGGGACCGGATTGAAGTCTCTGTCCAGGTGCAACAGATATCCATGCAGGTAAAATTCACACATCAAATGCTGAGTTGGCACGTCGTGTTCCCTCATTATTCAGAGGAATTGTACACCATTTTCTATCTTATAACTAGTCTCATTTTTTATACTCTCCATGCAAAATAGAAGAAAACGTTCATGTAAGAATAAATAATAACTAGAAGCAGAGGGGCGACATGACATCACCTCTTGCACCAAACTAAACATCTTCTCTTTATCCGTTTTCCGTTCTGTCACTTTCTTTTCTAGCTGCTCCATCTTGAGCTGCTGCTTCACATGCCTTAAACTCATGATGTCTATATGCTCCACATATTCAAAAATAGTTGTGGAGGCTTGTTCCTATGTTCTTCTGATCTCGTTTTGATATTGAGTCGTAGTAGATTTCCAAGTCTACACTTCGACCATTAAGGCATGCTCGTGGTCTTCAAACAATTGCTCAACCGGGTCTGTTTGAGTAGCAGCAGAGGTTATGGCTACCTGGTCCGTCTGAGTTTTTGTTTCTACTCCTATGGTCTTGGAATTTCTGGATTTCTACTTGTATTTCTTCATCCGCTCCTACAATTTGTGTACCTGTTTCCTTAGTTTCCTGACCTCCATCTTAAGCCGCATTGTCTCCTTCAATTGCAGCTAATGTTTTTGTTTGACTGGGAGTCTTACGACCTTATCGCCTGGCTCTTCCATTGGCTCATTCGTCGGGACCTCTTCGCTTGGTCCCTCCTCTTCACCTACAACTAATTCCTCTTGTTGCGGGCTCACCATGACTAGTGGTGTCCCTGTGAGATTCTCTCCTGCTGATGTATCTATTTGAGTATCATCCACCCCGCACAGTTGTGGATTTTGTGATAGAATTGGAGGAATGGCGAGATCTTCTTCTATACACAGAATGGAATGAGTTCGCCTTGCTCCTTTTGGAATAAAGGTGGAAAAGGAGAACTAGCAGGGATCTTCAATATTCGGTCCTGAGTTCGACATTGGTTCTTGTGGTTCAGAGCCAACATCATGCCCTAGTTCTCCCAACACTTCTTCCATGGGCTCTATGGTTAGGGTGGTCACGACCTCTTCTTCATTCTGGTTATCCTCCTCCATCAATTCCATGGTGACAGGAGGTCCTTGTGGAGTACCCTTGGTCGCAATATTGATCAATTCACCCGCTCCTGTCTATTGTGACCCCGCTTATGTGGTTGTCATGCTATCAAATTGTTCTGCTAATTCCACATGCGAGACTGGTTCTTGTGGGACATCTTCGACCATGGTACTAGTGGGCCTTTCTGTGTCAACTTTTGCATATTCCATTGATTCCATGTTTTCGGCTTGCTCTTGGGGAGAAGCCTCTTCTTCCAACACTTCAGCTTCCATTTCCATCTCTTCCGGTTCCTCCTGGTCAACATAGTCATCTTCACCTATATTTTCCTCCTCCGTGGCTTCTGGTTCATCTTCCTTAGCAGCCATAGCGGTTGCTACTTCTTCCTCTGTGGAGTCCCGAAACAGTTCCCACGGGATTGGGATTTGTTTGATGGCATTCATTACTAACAGTTGAACCAACCCATGGTTGGTGATGGTCACCAATACCTATCGCGACTCCTGAACTGAATGTGCCATTGGGTGAAGGCTTCTCAATAAGAAATAAGGCACATCCAATGAGAAAGCCTCTTCTTGGGGAAATCGCAGGTGATTTAGTATTCGAAGATGGTATTTGAATATGGTGGAGTATCTTCCTTGGAAATTCATATATCTCATGACGAATTATGCTACCTCCTTCCATGGATGTGGCAGCGAATTTCAGTCATATCCTCGACCCTTCTGCACAATGGTTTCTCCTCCCTGTAAAAAGGCTTCGGGAAACTCTACAAGGACAGACCTTCTTGAAAAACATCGCTGTTCATTTTGAGGGAGTCCATTGACTTCTATGATGGCTTCCTCTATCATAGGAATTTCAATTTCGTGGACCCGAGATCTTCCTTCTCTCAAGTTGAGTGTGAATTCCGTCGTGATTTCTTCGTTCGACCCTTTCAATCTGTCAAAGTAAACATTCCAGCCCGTGTTCTCAAAGACCTTCCATACCTCCTAATTGTTCCAAACTCTCATTGTTTCTTCAGGTTCATGCCACACAAATCATCCACCCATTGCTGCAAAGGCGGAGTCCGCACGACGAATGTAGTTAGCTGGTAGGGGAAAATGACAGGGCTCCAAACTATTGGAAACTGAAATAACGTCATATCGCTTTTGGGGACGGTGGATGAAACAACATTGGTATGTTTGTAAATGATGATAGATTGTGGTGGTATTGTTAGAAATTTAATGCAGCATGTTGGGGAGGTGATCGATTATGACTCTGTGTGTACGAGTACGCATTTGACATATCAAGTTATGATTACGGAATATCGAAATCATTAGATTTTTTTTTATGAGGATCGTGTGTCAT
>ML776868.1:150227-161141 GCA_009831015.1 Picea engelmannii
TCCTCCATCAATCAGAACTGACACTCTCTGTCCTTGTAAAATCCCTCTCATCCTGAAGGTGTTGAACTTGGGTACCCCATTGATAGATGCTAACGTAGCCTTCTCTCCAGCTGCACAGTCTAGTTCTGGAACCTCCTCTTCTATTGCCTCTAACGTTTCAGCCTCCATGTTTTGTATCTGACCATACTCATCCTCTTCTTCATCATCTGAGGTGACCTCAATGTAATGTACCTGTCCCCGTCCCATGCACTTGTGTGAGGGATTCCATGGCTCCTTGCATGTGAAGCAGAGTTGCTTCCTTCTTAGTTCCCTCCTGGTGTTGTCATCTATTCTGCCATGACCCTTGTCATAACCCTTAGGTTCACGTCCTCCCTGGTTTATTGGAGGCCTTTGATCTCTTCCACCATTGTTAAGAGGTGGTCTGGGTATAAATTTTGGTTTAGCAGCTGGACCCAGATCCCTCATATTCCAAATGGCTTCCTGTAGGCTGGTAGGCTTGAAGGCCTTAACCCAACCCTTCAAGGGTTCCATCAATCCTTCTGTAAAGAGCATCATGAGCCTGGTTGGGGACATATCTTGCACCATCAATTCCAACCTCTGGAACTCATCAATGTATGCCTCAGTCGTACCTATTTTCTTGAGTTGGGTGAGCTCCCAAAAATGTAACTCAGGATCTCCTAGATCAAATCTATCAATGAGCCTCTGAGTGAATTCTATATAGGATACAATTTGGTTGTGGCCAAGTGTGGTGAGCCCATGGTACCACCAGACGTGGGCCTTGCCATCCAAGTACATAGTGGCAAACTTGATGGCCTCCATCTCTCTCATGGGATTAAGCTGCAGGTAATTATCCAGCTTCTGCACCCATGCTTGTGCTGTCATCTTAGCCGTACCATCAAAGTATGGAATCTCTATCTTCCCTCACTTTTCTCAAACTCAAATCTACCCCTGTGGTTCATCCTAGGCTGGTTTCTAAACCTGAGTTGACAATACTGGTCTAGGGACATCTGTCTTTGAACTTTCATATCCAAGCTGTAGTATTCCCTGGTACTCCTGGCCAATTGTGCCACAAAATCTTCCACCTGTTCATGTTGCTCTTGCTCATATGTAAATGTGGGCATGTATGGTCTAGGGTTAGCTCTGCTACCTGAGTGTTGGCCTAGTGGTTCATCTGTGAACACTGGCACGTATGGCCTATGATTGGTCCTGCTACCCATCTACCCATGGAACATTCCACCTCCAAGACTTCCTTCGGATCCTGGTGCTTTCTCCGGGTTATATCTGCCTTCCTCATGGGTTCCACCAGACCCTCCAGCCTCCTTATTCCCATACGTATCAGGATCTTTTCCTCGATGGGTTTCTTGCATCAGAAGGTCAGTTATCCTAGTTTGGTTCTCGTTCATTTTCTGTAGATTCTCATCATCTTTCTTCAAGGTTTTAGAGATTTCGGCCTATCCCCTTCTGTTGGTTTCCTAATACTCATCCAACTGTCGAACCAATGTGCTTTCTGTGTGGTTCATGTTTTGTTGGAACTTACCAAATTCAGTTACTAAGAGAGCCAAGCCCTGAGGCTCATGGTCGTCTCCTGACCCTTCTATTTCTACCTCTATTTCACTGTTGTTTATCTTCCTTCGACCCATGCCAATTCACCTATACTTCTGCATGCACTGATATCTCCACAGTTTTGGAGGATCGAGGCTTTGATACCACTGTAATGATCCCAAGCCAAATTATTTCTTGAAATCACTAACTACTACTACTTTATTGAGTTATTAAGTGCATACGAGATTCATCAACACACGAAGATCACAATATATTCAAGATGTAGAAGCACAAGCAAAGATATGACCTTTTTATTATAAGCAATGTAAGATCAATACAATAGATGGTCGATCTGGCATAAACCTCAGATGGTCGTACAAGCAATATATATGAGCTGCTACAAAATGCTCCCGCTAATACAAAATAATGCCTCCAAAGGCTGAATAAGAAATGAAGATCAATACAAGCAGATACGAATGCCGAACTCTCCAGCTGAAGAATGCCACACTCCAATAGAAGGCTGAAACCCTCAATAACTCGGCCCTGATGCCAAAAGTGTCCAATCACCCTAAGAAATATGCCAATTGATAGATCGGGTGGTGGTAAGAATAACCCAGGTGCCTGAATCTCCAAGATCCCTCTCAATCTCCGTAGATCAGAATTTCCCACTGAATGGGGTGCCCCACTGGATGACTGAAACCCTAGCTGGTTTGGCCTTGATGAAGGAGGCCTCCAAATTCTCTGAAACTATCCAAGATCCCTCTCAATCTCCGTAGATCTGAATTTCCCACTGAATGGAGTGCCACACTGGATGAATGAAACCCTAGCTGATTCGACCCTGATGAAGGAGGTCTCCAAATGCTCTGAAACTCTCCAAGAATATAGATCGGGCTATGAGAATCCCATGGGAGAAGTTTCTGACTCAGATCTCAAACAAATCTCCCTAGATCTGAGTTTTACTGAATTACAGGATGTCCCCTATGGCTCCAAGACGTCCCAATTTGCAGACAAATGTAGAATGATGATAACCCTCCAGAAAATCCCTCAAAATGGTGGTCCTTCCCCTGCGAACAAAACCCAACTGTCGGAATGGCCCTAGGCCCTCAGGATAAGCTGGATCGAACCTCCCTCGATAAAATGGCTCTGATACTAGAATGGTGTGGAGGATTCTTTCATCCCCGAGACCAAGTTGTGGAACAAGGTGAGTGGATATTTCACCACTGAGTTGCTCCTAAGGGTTTGTACAACAAAACCCCCAAACTGAATGCTCAAGAGAAATAGCAAATGCTAATCCAAAACCAGAATGAATAATAGGTGCACCCCATCCTCTTACTTATACTTTTCCTTCTAATTCTCTGTTGAGTTAGGTTAACTCCCAGGTTTAATATTCTATTCTTCTGTTGAGTTATCTTTTACTCCTTTCCTTTTCCTTTCTTAAGTCACTTAAAAATATAACTTTTAACTTCTTGACTTTTTCCCCCCTTCAGTGTGAGACTATGACCTAGTGGGGGTGCCCAGGTCACTGAGTCTCCTCATTACCTCTCTAAGAGGTGGGAGACATTACATATCCTTACCCTCATGTTCTATCCTAGATAAGAAATCTGCAACGACATTGTCCTTCCCTAATTTATCTACTATCGTGATATCAAATTCCTGTAGTAGCAAGAGCCATCTTGTGATACGACCAGGGGTAACAGGTTTATTCATTAAATACCTAATAGTTGCATGATCAATATGCACAAAGGTAGGATACTCGATAATGTAGTGTCAGAATTTATTGATGGTGTAAATGACAGCAAGGAATTCTTTCTCAATCACTGTGTAGTTTAATTCAATAGGAGACAAATTCGTACTAACATAGAAAACTGCGTATGGTATTTTGTCCTCTTGTTGTCCTAATACTGCACCAACCATTGTTTGGGAAGAATCCTTATGAATATGGAAAGGTAATTCCTAGTCTGGTCCTCTAAGGATTGGAGCGCTATAGACCAATACCTTAATTCTCATAAAGGATGCATCGCAGTCCTCTTCCCACACAAAATCTGAATCGTTTGTTAACAATTGAAAAAGTGGATGTGCTACTTTAGCAAAATTTTCTATAAAATGCCTGTAATAGCTAGCACAACCAATAAAACTGCGTACCTGCGTGGGCATTTTGGGTGTCAGGAAATGCTGAATTACCTTTGTCTCTGTTGGGTCCATCTAGATTCCTTCAACTAAGAGAAAATGTACCAAAACAATTCCTTCTTCCATCATGATATGATATTTTTCCATACTCAACGAGACACACGCTTGTATACACCTTTCGAGAACTTTTTCTAAATTTTTTAGACCTTCAAGAAATGAATCCCGATATGGAGTAAATTCATCCATGTAGATTTCAACACTGTCATCTATCAAATCAGAGAAGATTCCCAAAATTGCCCTCTGGAACGTTGCAGAAGCATTACACAGGCCAAAAGGAAGGACCCGATATGCGAATGTTCCCCAAGGGCATGTGAAAGTGGTTTTATCCTGATCTTCAGGAGCTATCTGGATCTGGTTATACCCACTAAACCCATCTATAAAGGAAAATAACTTTTTGCCAGCCAATGTGTCTAGAACTTGATCAATAAATGGAAAAGGAAAATGATCTTTATGCGTTGCCTTATTTAATTCTCAATAATCCACGCATATTCACCATTTACCATTTTTCTTAGGGACCATTACTAATGGGGAGACCCATTGGATATCTGAGATGGGGTAAATAAAACCTACGTCTAGTAATTTTTGAAGTTCTTCTTTCACAACATTTTTCAATGTGGCGTTCATCCTTCTCTGAGGTTGTCTCATAGGATGACAATCCTCCTTAATGTATATATGATGGCTGCATGAATTAGTAGGTATCCCCTTTATATCTGTATAATCCTAGGCGAAGGCCTCTTTGTGTTTCCGAAGGACATCCACAAGTTGCTTCTTCTAAGGTTCTAATAGGGTTGGATTAATATTCAGGGTTTTTCCTGGTTCTAGTTCTACTGGGAAACTTTCACTGGGTGCATCAATAGGTAGTTGCTCTGATCCTTTTTCTATATCAATTGTTTCCTGAGTCTCACATCATAGGATAGATTCTAGGAATTGTTGATTTGTTTCAGAAACGGAGCAAGGATCATCCATAAAATAGGTGATTACATCATCTTCTGATTCTATTTCCAACTGAAGGGCTTGTCTAATAGTGAGGAATGGCCTCAATTCCTCATTTTCTATTTCAAACTCTTTCATAGGTAAAATTTTCTTTCTTCCTGCTGGTTTTATAGGTGGGTTTGGTTCTGCAGGTGGGTATAACACTAAGTTCTTAATGTTGTGCCCATTGGAAATAACCATGTGCCCTGATTGGCACCCAATGTAAGCATTTGCAGTAGCCAGCCATGGTCTACCTAAGATCAAAGGCTGACCGCCCACCAAAGATTGCATCTGTAAGTCCAGGAAATCTACAGGATAGTTCCATGAATCTATTGAAATTGTTACATCTTACAATTTTCCTACAGGTTTGACTGTGGATCGGTCTGCCAATTCCAATACTGTAGGTGTATGTTTCAAGTTACGAAGACTTAATGCATGCATGGTTTCAGTGGTGATGACATTGATGGAAACACCCAGGTCTACCAACACATTCAAAATATGTACCCCATTAATTTGTAATGTCATAATTGGGTTTCCTAGATCTCCATACTTTTCAGGCATTGAATTTCATGTCATGAAATCTGATAATTTTCCCATAACATGAATGGTAAGGGGGTATTTGGATTTCTTTACATATTTCTTTGAACAGTATTCCCTAAGAGTCTTTGCATATATTGTCACATCCTTCATAGCTTGTAACAAGGGAATTTTAACAAATAAATTTTGCAGTTCTCCTAATAAATCAAATTCATCTTGAGGGTTTGATTTACTCAAAGTTAGTCTCTCTGAGTAAGGTGGTTCAGATTGATGTTGTTTTACAGGAGATGCCTGATTTCTATCAGTTTGTTTTGGCTCTTTACTAATTGGTTCTATTTCCTTACCTTCACTATCGAGTCGTTCAATGGTAACTGGAGAAGGTTGAGTATCAACTGTCCACCCTGATCGTAGATTCATTTCATACAACTCTTCAGTGGAAATGCTATATGAAGGTAGGTTAAGAATGTCAGTTTGATGAACTCCCCTGCTATTAGTATTTGGATTAGGCTGGATTGGGAGTTGAGGATGGGAAGGTTGGTTACCCAGGGGCACATTAGAGGGAATTTGGAGTTGCTGCTATGGCATCGATTGAGGAAACTACCCAAGAGGGGATACTCGCCAAGTTGGAGCCCATGGGGAGCTTGAACTGGCTTGAGGGTTCCACTTCTTCCATGGTGGAAACTTGTATTGTGGCCACATGGAAGGATAGGGCATGGACTGAGGATTCATATTAGAATTATTGAAATACTGAGATGGATCTGAGTACATACCTTGATTTCCCATTGGTGGTCGAGGTTGCCATGGATTTCTAGACCCCATGAGGTACAATTTCTCCATGTCTTTCCCCATCCCTTGAAATACTACTTTTAGGCCTAGAAGGGAGGGGCATGAGCTTGTTTCATGATTTAGCTCGCATATTGCACATTCCTCTATGGAATTTAGTGGACATTCCCTCTCTGGATGCTTCTTTCTACACGTCGAACAAAATATTGCCATAGTACTGTCCAATTCCAGCTGCTTCTGCTTTACTTGCAGCGTATCCATCTGTACTGACAGGGTGCTGAGGATATCCATCCTCAGATTGTCTAGTAGGTTTTCGATTTCTTCTTTCATAACACCTCCGCCAAACCCTTTTACTGAGTGAATTCCTTGTTTGTTTCTTGCAAGTCCTCTTGAGCACTGAATGCATAACTTGCAGATACCTTCGAAGCTTTCCTTAGAGATGTCTCCTTTTCCCACAATGGTCAATAGTTCCAATGAATCCTCACATAAATATCAGAGGAGGATAATTTTTAGAATTTCCTTATCTATGCCAGAGTGACCCGACCTCTGTAAGGTGTACTTGAATCATTCCACACAATATTCCAAAATCTCGTCTTCTTTTTGTGCGGACTTGAAAAGTTCTTCCTTAATGTTCCAGGATTTACAATAATCCTGGTATTTTTCCAGAAAAGTTGTCCGCATATCATCCCATGTGGAAATAGTGCTTCCTCCAAGGCCCATGAACCATCGCAGAGCCGTCCCCTTTAATGTAGAAGGAATTTTTTTTAACTTTTTGGCTTCCATCGTGT
Organism: Picea engelmannii; assembly: GCA_009831015.1. NCBI lineage: Eukaryota > Viridiplantae > Streptophyta > Pinopsida > Pinales > Pinaceae > Picea > Picea engelmannii. Next base: position 157,037 of record ML776868.1, read on the forward strand.
AGTCATACCCTTAGGATACTATGTCGAATTCAAATAGAAATGTGTCGGGATCTTCTGAAACAAGCCCATGAAAGTTTGGTAGGGTTGCTAATGGAATAGGCTTATTGGGCGCACCAAATCCCAGGTTTCCAATTGGAAACTCGATAGTGGAGGTTGTGGGAGCCATAAATATCTTCCAATAATCATTGGGTATTTCACTAGACTCTGTAGGAGATGGTTGAGACTTCCTTATCCCTTTGATCTGAGTTTCTTTAGTAGAACTTCCCTGATCCCTTGGCGATGCAAATACTCCTTCGATCCCTTCTTCTGTGTTCTGATGACTTGATCTCTCTGCTACAACCTTCTCTCTCTTATTAGAGTGGTTTGACTCTGTCGAGGCTCTTCTTGCGACCTATTCCCCCTCTGCTGCCAGCATAAGATTTCCTTGTTCAGGTATGCCACTAGATGTTTCTTCAACTACTGGAGGGACCTGCTATGTTGTATCACCCCAGAATGTTGTAGATATCACTAGTTGATCTACTGATTGTCCCTCAAACTTCACTCTTCATGCCCTTGGTCTCATGGTTGCGCGAGATGATGTTTCTGATTCAACCTTTTCTATAATATGTTGGATGAAGGTCTTTCTTCCCAAATCTGGTCCTCCCTTCTTTGGGGCTTTCCCTCTGCCCCCGTTATTCGGTTCTTTGTTCATACAAGTGAGGGTCTTGGCATGAACCTACAATTCTTTATTCTTGAAGTAAGGTGTCAAAGGACCATTCCTTCCCCAAGATAAAAGATCTTATGAAAAAGAAAGGTAGTTAAAAAAAAAAAGAATCTAAGGTTTAGGGCCCAGAGCAGGGCATCAAAGGACTCTTCCCTCCCCTGGACAAGAACAAAATACACCACAAAAAAGACCTAATAATTTTCAAACCTGAAGTAGGGAGTCAAAAGACTCCTCCCTCCCCAGGGTGAAAGCTAGGGTTTCAATAAAAACACAAGGGTTTGAAAGAAATAAATCTTAACTCAGGATCTAGAGCAGGGCGTCAAAAGACTCCTCCCTCCCCAGGACAAGATATTGACAACATGAAAAAAAACAAAAATAAAAACAAGCAGAAAGATCATGTATGCTCAGGACCTGAAGCAGAGTGAGGAAACTCGTTCTCTCCCTGGGAAGAAATATTGACCCTCTGGTTGGTCCAGATCATTATCTTGCACCTTGTCAGCCTCCCCGACAATAGTGCCAAAATGTTGGGGTCTAGGTATGAATGATTTATTCACCCTTTTCCTACATTAATTTATCAATCCAAGTGCGTATCCTTTCAAGGAAATGCACAAGTTATATGCAGGGGCAAGAGTACAATTCGTTCTGGCCAAGGGTTCATGATTTAAAATTCAAAACATTACTGTCAACTGGATTAACTACAACTTCCGAAAGGCACTCATAAGAATCACACGTTGTAACAACAAGCATAAACCAAGAAATAACATTGTAACAACAAGCATAAACTGCTAAATAACATACTATAATAGCAAGCATAAACTGCTAAATAACACACTGTAATAGCAAGCATAAAAATGATAAATAACATGCACAAGAAGACGCAACACCTGATCAAAAGAGTGGGCCTAGCTCTCTGATCAAGGTTGTGCTGGTTACAGGGAAGATGAAGATAGAAAAATAGGTAGTGCTTTATAAATCTGAAAAAGGTTATTACAATCTCAATGGGGACATCCCCAGTTATAGGAATAAACTGTCTTTTATACATTAAAAGGGAGAACAACCTCTTCCCCAAAAACATGGTAACCTTATCCCCAAAAATATGCACTAGTTGGAACGACACCGGTACCAGATGGATAGGATCAGTGAAATTCCCAAGATGGTTCAGGGATCTATGACTCCAGCTGTGTGGCCTCTTTATGGTTTGGTTGTTGTTGTGAAGGGCAGGTCTGCTGCGGGATGAAGCCCTGGTCCTGTTCTCCAGAAGCTGCGATCAAATGTTCGTTTTAGTGCTGGGAATAGGTAAAACTCTGCGACTTTTACTTCATTAATATAATATTCCAATAGATAAGTTAGGGTTAATTACCTCATGGATTTAGCATAGTAAACATAGGTAAATAAGTGTAAAAAGGTCAAAAAGGTAATGGAAATGTAGCAGAAAGATTGCCCGATTTGGTGCCCAACACCACACAATCTCACAAATTTGAAAAATAAATTGGTTATGTGAGTAGCATCATTGGTTTTTTGGAATGGTATGAAGTGTGAAATATTTGAAAATATATCCACCACAAAAAATATGGAATCACTCCCCCTCTGGGTTCTTGGAAATCCCAACACAAAATCCATGCTTATCACATCCCATGGCTTGTCTGGAATAAGAAATGGATGATACAAACCAGTTTTTTGTTGCTTCCCTTTTACATACTGGAAAAATCAACATATGTCCACAGATGTCTTCACATAATATATCATACCTAGCCAATGGTATGAAGAACTCAGCTACACATAAGTCTTGCCATGGCCAAAATGTGCAACCAATCCTCCATTGTGTTTTTCTTTCAACAAGTTGTCTCTCATTGAGAAATTTGGAATATAGAGTTGGATTCCATTGAAAAATAGTCCATATTGAATTAGATACTCTATCCAATGGATTTTTTCCATTATCAAAGGGTTCTCACATGCTTTATAAGCCTCTTTAAAATATGTATCTTCATGATACATTTCCTTAAGGTGTTCAAACCCTAAGGTCTCCACTTGAAATTCCTGCATAATTAGACATCTCATGCTCAAAGCGTCAACAACGTTTTTAGCACTACCACTAATGTTATTAATAACAAAAGTGAAATTATGCATGAATTATACCCATTTAGCATTTCTTTGGTTCAACTTTTCGTGTCTGGTTATGAATTGTAAATATTGATTATCATTGTACTAAACAAACTGCTTTGGAATGAGATAGTGCCTCCACTTTTTCAGAGCTTGTATTATAGCATACAACTCCTTATCATATGTATAATATTTTCTCTTAGTTTCATTCATCTTCTCACTGAAATAAGAAGCAAGTTTCTTGTCTTGGCTCAATACTACACCAATAGATACTCCACTTGCATCACACCTCACTTGAAATATCTTCTTGAAATATGGAAGAGACAAAATAGGTTGTTCTGTTATCTTCTCCTTCAATACTCTGAATATTTTTTCAGCTTCCTCTATCCAATTAAAAGAATTATGCTTCTTATTTATGGTGTTCATCATAGGTGCACAAAAGCCACTAAAATTCCTGATGAATTTCCTATAAAAACTTGTTAATCCCTAGAAGCTTCTCACCTCAAATATGATTCTTGGAGAAGGCCATTCTTTGATTTCCCTCACCTTCTCTAGGTCCATATTCAACTCATTTTAAGATATAAAAAAACCCAAGTATATGAGTTATGTATTCATGAAAGAACATTTCTTCAAATTTATCAACATCTTCTCCTATTGCAACCTCCTCATCGCTAATTTCAAGTTCCTTAAGTGTTCTTCTTCGGTTTTACCGAAGACTAGGATATCATCCAAATACACAATTACAAACTTACCTATGAAGTTGTTAAGTACCTAAACCAGATCTGTAAATATACTTCAGAAATAACCAAGAATAAACCATAAACCATTCACCATAACAATGAACACAAGAAATATCCAAAACCCTTGAGGTAGGGCAACACCATACAATGGATCCTATTATGGAAGGGGTCATCTCCTATTCACTTTCCTCTTCGAGGGGGCATCCTCCTATTGAGCTACCACTCACAATACAATAATTCTCTTCATGTCTCATTACATTGCTTGAACCCCTTTATATAGTGCTACCATCACCTAAGAACATTCTAGAGGAGGAATCTTCTAGAAGTAGAACCTTCTAAGAAGTCCTCTTACATTTATTATATCTAACTACCATAGTGGGCCTTATTTAATAATATAGTGGACATAGTCCACCTTACATTGAATGACCTCCACTATTATCACTATGGGCCCTCTGGCCCCCCCCACTACCCCCACTACCTCTCTAGCTACCTTACATTCCATCCCCCTTATGAAAGATTTGTCCTCAATGCTTGATGTACAACCATATACCAGGGTCCCATG
>ML776868.1:162422-205694 GCA_009831015.1 Picea engelmannii
TATCTAACTACCATAGTGGGCCTTATTTAATAATATAGTGGACCTAGTCCACCTTACATTGAATGACCTCCACTATTATCACTATGGGCCCTCTGGGCCCCCCCACTACCTCTCTAGCTACCTTACAGAAGTCTTTGAGTACTTCATTCATAAATCTCATGAATGTGCTTGGGGAATTTGTTAATCAAAATGGAATAACAAGCCATTCATACAACCATTCATTTGTCTTGAATGATGTCTTCCATTCATTTCCTCCTCTCATTCTTATCCAATGATAACCACTCTTCAAGTCTATCTTGGAAAAATAATTTTCTCCACTCAAGCAATCCATCAAATCATCCATTTTGGGTAAAGGGAATCTATACCTCATGGTAATCTTGTTGATGGCTCTAGAATATGTGCACATTCTCCATCCTCCATCCTTATTTGGACTCACAACAGTTGGTATTGTGCATGGACTCAAACTTTATCTGACCAAGCCCTTATCTAACAAATCTTGGACTTGATTTCTGACCTCTTCATTCTCTTGAGGTGTCGACCTATATGATTATTTGTTTGGTAAAATTGATCCTATAATAAGATCAATGTGGTGATTGATACTCCTGATTGGTGGAAAAGAATGAGGTAATTCATCCACCACAATATCAATAAAATTATCCAACAATTCATGAATCTCTACAGGCAGATCATCCACAAAATTACTTGTAAGGATGACTCTGGGATTTCTCACCACATCAAACTACATCTCTTGTTCCTTCTTGACTTCATTCAAGAGTTCCTTCCCACTCATGATAATTATGCTTTGGATAACTTCTTCCTTCACCTTCTTATCCTCCATTGGTAGCAACATATGTGTACGACCATTCTTCTCAAGGGCGTACGTATTCTTTCTCCCATCATGTATGACATTTCTGTCAAATTTCCATGGTCTTCCCAACAGAACATGACAAACATCCATGGGGATTACATCACACATAATATTCTCTTTATAACCTCCTATTTTGAATTCAACATTGCACTATCAAATTACCTTGACTTGGTTTCCTTTCTACAACCATGATACCTTGTATGGGTTCGGATGTGTAGTTTTCTCCAAATCCAACTTTTCCACCATTTTTGTGGATACCAAATTATCAATTCTCCCATTGTCTATTATCACCTTGAATACCCTTCCCTTGGTCTTGCAAGCAGTCTTGAATAGACTGTTCCTATGAACTGTCTTTTCCACCTCTTTCTTTCGCTTTAAGATAATTTTCCTCATCATGAGGGATTTCCCATATTCCGCTACTTCTGCCTCAACATTCCTTCTTTTAGCTTCGGAAATGTGAGCGTCTCCACCTCCTTATTTATTTTTCCTCTTAGGAAATTCCCAAGACATATTTGGTATCTTTCAACAGACATAACATATCACTTATTCTCCTCTACTTCTTCCTCTTCCTCAAGAAAAGAGTTTCTTCCACCATTCTATCCACCTCTGGAACTTCCTCCTATTTCTGTATGACTATGATACTTCCCTGCTTCAAGTTTGGGTTTTGGTAACTTCTCTCTAACAGATCCCATGCCTCTACTTGGACTCTTTCCTCTATTTCGATGGCTTTGTTTCCTTTCTAGCTTCTCCTCTACCTTCAGTTTTTAATGATAAGCATATTCCACCATTCTCATGGTCATCATGCTGATTTCCTCTTGGATTTCATATATCAGACCATTGATATACCTTGCAACCTTTTCCTCTTCACTCTCTCTATGTCATGCTCTAATGTTAAATCTATAAAACTCCTAAGTGTATTATTTTAATGAGAAAACCTTATGTCTCAGGTTCTTTAATCTCCTGAAAATATTGACTTGATTGTCTTTGCGTATGAACTTAGCTTTCAATTTAGCTACCATCCTATCCCAATTTTTAATATTTTTCTTACCCTTTCTTCTTTGTCAGCCTGCAATTCATCCCACTATGGTGTTGCATGTCCCTTTAGTTTGGTAAAAACATGCTTCACCTTCTTTTAGTCTTCGATATATTCATAATAGAAGTACTTTTCTAGGGCTCTTATCCAATCCAACAAATCTTCAACGTTGTTAGGAGGAAAATCTCTCTATGGATAGGGGAAAACCACAACACACGAAAATGACTGCAGAAATCAAATCTATTCTCAAGTATTCTATATAAACAAATATGCTAGCAAGACAAGATAAAAGGCCTACCTCGTCTAAATGTTCGATGAAGTCCATCGTTGAGCACTTGACCCAAATCAATACATCTGCAATTAGTCCTCAACAACCAATAAAAGAAAGCATATGGTGATAATATAAGATGTTAGCACATTCAATAGAATAATACATTAACATTCATAACAAATACGTCGATGGAATAATAATTCAAATATTTGAAAGATATCAATTGGACAGGAAAATATTAGTTCTATTAAGATATGATCAACATAAGTGAATAAGTTACAGACTTTTGTGTCGGCATGGTTCGTAACCGAGAAACTAAGTTCCTTCCAGTCGGGCCTCCACCACTTCAATCCTCCACCAAATTCAAGCTCATGTAAGAAAGACAATGGAGTTCTCAATCAATAAGGGAAGATCTTGGGGGATGAACATTGTGTTCATAATTAAAGGACAAAGGGATGTAGACTCAATGTGAAGTGAATAATTCCTCCAGAGTAACTTTTCTCTCAAATTTTAATTATTTTTCCTCTTTTCCATAGCTCGAAATTAGACCATTTATATCCTTCAAGTGCAACTAAAGGGTTGAGTTAGAACGTTTCCAGTATATGGAAGGCCAAGGATCATTGATATCCTATCGTGACATCGAAACCCAACACCATATTCCAATTTTGGGCACAATTCTCGATGTACGTAGGATGTAGTGGTGTAACCTGTGTATACACATGATGTATAGTAGGCAAGGTGCATATATGTGGAAAAATGTGTTTTTATCTCTAGGATTTGCAAAAAGCGATGACAAGTCTGCACGGGGAAATGGAAAAAGGAATTATGTGCAATATTGCATAGGGTGAGGAAAATATTGTTATAACAGATGCCCCCTAATGTGTGAGGTTAGAGGAGTATCTGCAATGGATGAAATACATTATAAAAAACTAGAAGTGGAGTGATGGAGAACCAACTAGAAGAACTAGTTGCTCATTACAATCTATACTAACTTTGCATACATGGCTAGGAATTTGAATTAATCTGTAGATCCATGTGAAAATATAATAAACAATTGTTCGTGGCCATGAATAGGAAAATACAAGTGTGGTTACATGCCAAAGGATTTCATAGTCACGAACAACACCCAATAGAACCAATATAAAAAATCAATATAAATATATTTGTATACAATGGACTACAATATGATCTCCCGTGATCACAGAAGTCATACAGGTACTGGTCCAATGAAAAGGAAGAAACAACTCAGGAAAGTTGCGGCCATATATTGATATCTTCAAGTATTCTACACAATATGCCAAAGCTGCAAGTCTACATCATGTGAATAAAGAATTTGAGGTCAAACACAATGAGACTTCATTTGATTACTTGGTATTGAGGTATACCGTTATCAAACGTGAGACAACCTACCGATGATGAAAGCAGGTATCAAGGCACCAAGTACATTCTTACAAGTGTGAATAAAGGATTCGGGGTCGAACACTTGAAGAATCCATCGATCAAGAGACATTGATGTATTCCCAACTGTCGATGTTGAGGGAACCTTCCATTAATGAATACAAGACTCAAGGTACTCATATGAATCTAGGTCTTGTTTCACGAATAGATGAGTTGAATTCGATGGAAGGAGGCCCATTTAAAGGAAACAATTAAGGAATCTAACATTATTTAGCACGAGGTACAAAGCATGAGCTTCATGATTTGGAGGAAATTGGACGAATAACATGTTCACGAATCAATGATCTTGTGTGTCTTTCACGTCTGCCAAGTGTAAGAGATACACAAAAAAGACCCTCTTATTACCAACCAATGAGGAAAATTGCTGACAAAGGGGAGGAAACAACAAATAAGGCTAATGGAATCCAAGAAACTACATGAATCCCAATGTGTGAATAGATGTCTTGTTGTCAAACATAAGGGAAACAACCTAGTCAACGATCGATGATGAAATGTCGATGATTGGATTCAAGGTTACCCACCAATCATGAAAGTAGGATCAGGATGTATGATAGGACTACACCATCATGTGATTTTGAGACAAACTAAGGGTATATTCAACATGTAAAGTCAAGGGTTTTGAAGAATGGCCGAAACAGTTTGATAGACATCCTTTGAACAAGATCATGAGACATATGGAAGACTTTGGCAGAATAGAATCAATGATGAAACCATGAGATGCAGGAGGCATCAATCAAGTTCTCCATAGGGACTGGAAGAGTAACCAGTCGCGGGAGAAAACTCTCTCTAATGATCTCAACTTCCTAAGGCCATGATAAACCCTAAATTATGATGAAAAGTGGACTCAATAACTTTGTGCCTTATTCAAAGGTGACACGATTGTTGATAATAGAAGATAATACTCCCTTCTTGCCTGTCTGTTTTTGTTTTTTCATAGTCAAATGAATGCTATGATACATAGGATGAAATGAGTGTCGCAAGTAAGAAAAACTAGTTCCGAGAGTGGAACATACCTATGCTCAATGCAAGGAAGTGCATGCAGGAGATGGAAAATCGGGGGAGTGTTCCCTCTTGGGTATAGGGTGTCAAATTGTGAAGGATATAAACGAGGCTCTTCTTGGTTGAGGATGAAAAAATATTGAGGCAAATGGTTTATAACGCAAAACAAGAACCGACTATACGCTCAATACTGCAAGCAAGGGCATAAGATGCAATCACAACTTGATGCCAAAAAATGTCATTTTTCATAATCTTAGTCTACTTGGTGTGAAAAAAGGGATAAACTTGTACCAAATAGACATCCTTTCAAATCCAATTTACGAGTGTGAAAGAGACAAGTTCGCTTGGTAATATTTTCACTTTTTGAAAACAAGTTGAAAAAGAGCTTAATAAAACTCTCCTAGGAGTTCTCTAGGTATAGGTTAGCATGTTTATGAGTGAGAAATGAGGCTCAAAATAAATCCATGTATTACTTATAAGGGACTCTCGGTCCTACGGAAAAAATCTTTGCATGGGCACCAAATGGAGAAGAGGATCTAGCTAGGGTACCCATGTTTGGTAAGTCTCTACCACTTAATAATGACACATCTTGTAGAAGATGGAGGATTCTATGTTGCAACAAATGGGTTCGTACCTAAGGCTTATGAGTGAAAGTTATAGGACAATGCAAATGTCCATGGTGGAATGGATACCTATCCTATATAATGGGTAGAGAAAATACCTTCTCATAGTTACGAATGGTCAACATAACGCTAAAAAATGCAAGAATTCTAAGTGAAACTACAAAAACCAACTCAATCCACTATTGTATTAGTCCATTAGTATAAAATACAATTCAAAACTATAGAAAGTGGGTAAAAAATGCTATAAATAGTAACAAAAACCAAATTTTACTATGTCATTTTGATTTTTTACCCAAATAGTGAAAATTGGACCAGATTACCTCTGATCTTCAACTGGTGATTGCAAGAGCGTCGAGTGACGAAATCAAAGACCGTCTGGACTAGGTGATTCCTCTTCCCCTCCTCTTCCTTTCTAGTGTATTACATTTTCCATTTAGGTTTCAAAATTTGAGTTAATTAAGGTGAAAATTAGTTATTTCAGTGTACGCGACCTACCACTCATCGAGTCTCGTATATGCGAGGTTACACGTGACTATGTAAAATATAGACCACGTGTACTCAACCTATACACAACTATGAATTCTACAACCTGCATACAAGTTCGTAAATAAGGATTTTGATGGTTGCTAACTAAAAAATTGATGTTTCTCTGGAAGGATGGTGCTAGAATGGAGGGAAAGGGAACATGAGGAGGTAGGTGTTGTTGTGGAAAGTGATCCAGGGGCCCAAATGGCCTTGAAAATATGTGGGTTGTACAAATTTTGGGCACTCAAAGTGATGAGGGCCAAGGTGAGGCTGCTTCAGTTACTCATGGATTACTGGGATCCAAACAGTGAGAGCTTCAACCTCGATGGGAAACCATTGAGGATTGAAGTCAAGGATATATATTTCTTGATTGGGTTATCACACTGAGGTGAGGTGGTGAAACTCAAAGCCTAGGGATCTGGGAGAGGTATGAATATAGAGGAGTACATAGACACTCATTGTATAGTAGGGAATGATAAGGTCGAGAGTAAACTCCCCAGCCGAGTGATAAATAATCTCAGCCTAAAGATTGTTGTCCTCATTTTGACCAGGATCACAAGATCAACCTCGTTGCACCAAACATCGAGGCCTCTCATGTTTTATTCTATAGAGTGATTGAGACTCGTGATGTATGATTGGTGCATCTCACTACTGGCTAATACGAAGAGCCAGTTGACAGAGTGAAAACAGGGTAATAAGAGAAACTTTCGGTTTGCCTCTATATTGTGTATCTTTTTCTTCGAGTGATTTCCAGGTTTGGGACCTAGAGTCATGATCATTCCTAAAGGATATCGTGTTCCATCCATGGCATGGTGGACCGAGTTAATGAGACGACAGATGGTAGTTAGGGTGCCCACACCCCACAATGATGATTTATTTTACTAGTGGAGGAGACAAGTCATTGCTCTGGATGACTACCCCTATGCAGGGATCAACTTCGGAGGGGATCCTGACTTTCCATTGCCACCAGGGACTGCCTAGGGGGACATAGGTATGTCAAAGTTTTTAAATATTTCATTTTCTTTTGTATTTTCCTATAGTAAAATAAAATATTTTTGGATGATTCGTGACTACCAACTAGGTACTTGTGTGATGCAGATGTAGGTCTGCAATGGCTAGACATGCTTCCACCACATCATCGGAGGCAACAGGGAGATGAGGCATTGGGAGGAGAAGTAGCGAGAATTCTTCAAAACGTGCAGGTAAATCTGTCTCGTTTGACACATACGATTTCGATAATTTGGGTATAGGACCTGTCGGAGGTCATGCAGCGACAAGTGGTTGGTGTGCCCATATCTTGGGTGTGACTCTTTCAACATCTCATAAACACCGTATTTTTTTATCATGATACACATCGAGCATCACAGGCGTAGATGTCGTGGGTTTTGTATTATCGATTGTATATGTGTATTAAGGGTGTTGGCTCCAATTTTTCACTATAAACACCATATTTTTTGAAATATATATAAAACAATGTTCTTCGGATTTACTATATTACAATGTGTACATTGATGAGATTGTTTTCTTTTCTTTAGTTATGTTACAAATTCCAATATAAAACAAAATTATCATAATCATCGGATACATAATTAGAACTCCTAGGTATGTGATGATAAGTGATAAAATCAAATTATCACTCTAAACAACGTACCCATAGGAATAATCAGAGTAAAGTAGGATCGCGCACGCGGTAACTATCGTTCAACTGACATACTACTAACTGGAAATCCAGGCGAACTTTTAAAGAGAGAACACCATGTGAGATATCATCGCGCAAAAGTTCTATAACAACGCTATATTTGGCCACATTATTCAGGGATGTCCCTAAGCATACACCACCTGAAGACACTAGTAGAACCTTGGGTCAGTAAACCACCCAAGTGACGGAAGCCAATTTTTTTGTATGATGAATGGATCTGTCTACAAATCCTAAGTAGACCAAAGACTCCATTAACATCTTCCAACCAAGGGAGAACTTCTATAAGCAAGTTGAAGACAAAAAGTAAAGGGAAAATATATATACACTAAATTACATTAGTATACAAAGAGTTATGCCCAAGATTGGGGGTCAAGCATAATATTGTTTCAAGTAGAGCCCATCCCTAGGCTCGGCCAACATGTTCCCTTCATAATATTCTAACTCATAGGCTCCTTTTTTTAATACACGTCACATGATATAGGGACCATTCCACATGGGTTTGAACTTTCCTATCCCCAACGATTCTTTGGATTTATCATATAAAAGGATGAAGTCACCCTCAGTATAAAAATGAGGACAGAAAGACTTATTGTACTGGACCTTTACATGTCTTTAGTTTTCCTTGATAGTTGTAGAGGTGTCTCGACGTTGCTAGTCAAGACTCTCTATGTGTACGAGGCGTCACTTGAAATCAAAAGTGTCAGGGAGGAGCGCAACTTCCAATTTAAGAGAAGGGATTTTTCATTCAATAGGTAATATCGACTCCACACCGTGTACTATCTAGAAAGCAGAAAACTCGATGGCAGTCTTGACCGAGGTTTGGTATGCCCAGAGTGTAGGATATAGAATAATGTGCCAGTCAGATTTACTATGGCTGACAATTTTATGGAAAATGGTCTTGAGAGACTTGTTGATGGCCTCTAAATATCCATTTTCTTGGGGGTAGTAAGGGGAAGAATGAACATGATTAAACCCCATCTTGGATGCTATCTCTTCCATCATTTCGTTTTGAAGGTGACTTCCATGATCAATGACAATATCAATCGGGATATCGAACCTGGCGATAATTTGATTGAATACGAAGAAGGCGATAGTATTCCCATCGTATTTAATTGTAGGCATGGACTCGCCTTAGTTAGTAAATTAGTCTATGACCAAAATAATGTGTTGATTCCCCCCATTTGAAGTTGGGCTGCAATCCACAAAGTCCACCCCCCACTTAGTGAAGGGACCAAAGGTAATGACTGTGTGAAGAGGGGATAGATGCGAGTGCATTTTCCAAGTGAACACCTGGCAGGGGTGACACTTCTTAACTGCTTCAATAGAATATTTAAAGATAGATGGCTAGAAATAACCACCTCACAAAATTCTATGGTTTTTTGCAAGCCCTGATAGATTACCACCACAAGCCCCACTATGGCAATTGTTTATAACTGACTTGGATTCTTTTTGAGTTAAAACATGACATGGGATATTGTCTATTCCTTGGATATACAAAGTGTCGCCGATGATACTGTAATTCTTGGCTTGTTATCATACACGTCGTCAGTCATCTTGTGAGAGATGCCGAGGGAACTTAGAATTTTTAAGATAGAGAACAATGTATCCATACCAAGGGTTGGATGACATGAAAAGGAATATGTGTTCATCCACAAATGAATAAACATGGATAACATCCTCATCCAATCATGGGAAGTCGAATATTAACTCCCTAAACACTAGTGATTTCTTGGATTTCACTGAAGCGAAATCGAGATCAAATTCTTGTAAAATGACAACCCATTTACCATATTTTCCACCTATGATATGCCTCGTAAGGATGTATTGAAATGGATTGACATCGACAACCACGGTATTCTTTCAAAGCAATATATAATGGCGTAAATTTTGGACTAGGTGAACAAAAGACAAGGCTAGCTTTTCAACGTGAGAATAATTGAGCTTAGGACTGACTAAGTTTCAAATAAGATAGTAGATGACATTATCGCAAAGATCATCATCCTCCTGAACCAAAACAATACCAATCGTCTCTTCGGACATGGTGACATAGAGCAAGTAATCCCTATTGTAGTCAGGAGACTTCATCAGATGCGTCGATACCAAGGATTTTTTCAAAGCATCGAAGGATTCTTGGGCTTGCGCATCCTAGATAAAAGTGGTGTCCTTCTTCAAAATATGCATGAAAACTTTAGTAATATTGGCATAGTTTACTATAAACCGACGTAAAAAGTTATCTTTCCCCTATAAACCTTGAAGTTTGTCGAATAGTACAATGGGGAGGAAATCAAAGTATTTCCTCAACCTTTAATGGATCTACCATGATCCCAGTATTAGAGACTAAAAATCCCAAAAGACATCTAGAACTAATGCAAAAGATGCACTTATGGGGGTTCAACTGGATTCTATAATGATGACATCTTTCAAAAACTAGCAGAAGGTGCATAGAATGATCCACTCTCTTATGAGAGTGAGCATAAATATCATCAATATAATCTTCGACTATATGCTTAAGATCATGGAATGCGAAGGTCGTAGCATGTTGGAAGGTTTCTCCAACATTTTTAAGGCTAAAAGGCATATTCCGATATGATAAAGTACCCCAAGGACAAATAAATGTCATCTTGTGTTGATCCTTGGGTTTAATTTGAATTTGGTTATACCCTGAAAATCCATCCATGAAACAAAACACTTCGCTTCCCACACACTCGTTGAGAATATGATTGATGAAAGGTGTCGATAAGTTGTCTTTAGGATAGGCCTTGTTCAGGTCGTGAAATTCCATGAATACATGGATGGTTCCTTGATTCTTATTCATAGGAACAAGATTGGATACCCATTCAATCAAGGGAACTGGGTAGATAAAGCCAACATTAAGTAGTTTCTCTACCTCTGCCTTAGTAGAAAGGACCTTTTTGGGATTGACATCTCTAAGACATTGTCGAATAGGATTAGAATTCAGATAAGTTATAATCTCATGCTCAAAAATTTGAGGGTCGACTACTGGAATCTCTTCATATGACCAAGAAAATACATATTGGAATTCCTTGAAGAGTTTGGTGTAGATCAGGATTTCCTCTGGTGAACAACCCGCACTGATGTGCACCATTTCAATCTTGCCAGGGGTACGAGAGATATCGATCATGACAGTAGGAGAGATACTCACCATATTTCCTTTGACATAAATGTCATGTGTATCAAGTGGAAGTACGACGTGACCGACTATCTTACTCAAAGTAGATTGAAAGTCATCTTGTTCGATTCTAGAAAGATCTGGGATTAAATAAGAGAGATGATGCATATCATCCCAAGGTTTGTCAGAACCATTCATGTCTTCGATGATGACTTCATCCAAGGGAAAATTCTCATCGAGGTAGTCGTTTGAACAAGACAACAAAGTGTCCCACATAGGCTTAAGAATAGGATCCTCCTTGTCTGTCGGTGAGGTAATAGGATCAGGATTAGTAGAAGAGTCAAGAACAACTTGATATGTAATCTTCATTACTGATAGTGGCATGACCATTCCAGTATGTGACTGATCTTCACAAGACGATGTCGAGGAAGGTAGGGTACATAAATTGTTAAAAAAGGATGTTCTAAAAGGAAGGAACCTCTCTGACGAAAAGGGCCTACTGGACATGGCATAAACATTATGAATCGGTTCCATGAAGTTGAAGGTACCCGTAAGGGATGAATACATTCTGACACCGATATTCTCAGTTGTTTACTGATAATTTTTGACCACGAGGATTGACGGTCCAACAGATGCATTGGGGCTATCATACGCAAAGGAAAACTGGTCAATCATCACGATATTCCCATCATGACGAAAAAAAAGTGTGAAAGATGGACGATACGACGAGCATCATAGCATAAGTCCAATTGCATCCTAGCAACAAGTTATAATAAAGGGGTGCATCAACCACCTCGACATCCACCTCTACTGTATTCCCATCTAAATGGACCAGAAATGTGGGAAGAATACTGTGAGGGTGTAAGGAACGACCGTCAAAACCAGACAACATGGTCGGTGATTGAAAAAGAGTCGAAGAGCCGAGAGTTTTCCAATAGATCAGGGACATCACACATGTAGAAGCACCTTCATCAACAACCGCATGTTTGATGGTATACTTTGAGTACCCCACATGGATTTTGAATGCCACATGGTAAGGAAAGAAAGGCTTCACATATGTGATGTCAAACTTGATAACTTTCGAGCCACTAGGGTCTACAGCTCCTAAAACAGATAGCAAGGAATTCCTCTGTGAAGGAAACGTCTAGAGTACCTCCAGAACCGACATAGAACAAGGGGTTTGACCTATGTCCTTAATAATAGAGTAATTCTAGGTGGCTCTAGCATTTGGATAGTGGTTAGAGAGCTTGAGTAATGCATTCAGAATAGGAGGCAGTGGCTTTGGTTTTTTTATTTGTAAATTTGTCTCCATAGGAAGAGGAGGAGATTCTAAACTAGGTATAGTTTTTGAAGAATTGTAATCGTGATAATGGGTGGCTACATTAACCTAAGAATTGACCATATTCATGCACAAATGGTCACCATCTTATGGCAGTGGGTTTTGAATCTCATCAGCCGCATTTTTGGCATTAGAGGAGTTCAAGGCCAGGTGTTGGTTATGTGGGAAAGGATTCATCAGCACGACAGGCGGTAGAGATAAGAGCCTCACAACTTCTGCAAGTTTGGGGCATAAATGAGTAAGGTGATCATCTGTACAAATCTTACAAGGAAATTTTACCTTATTCCTTTCTCTCTTTCCCTCACCATCATTATTATTCCTCTTCTCATTATTACCATTATTCTTGTGTTTATTATTATTCTTCCCACCCTTACGATTATTATTATGTCCTTTATTTGTATTCCCTCCTGGTTGTTGGTTACCATTTCAGTCAGTCGATAATTAAACGGAATGTACATCTGCCGACTGAGTGGGATTGGAAGACACAAACGAAGTTGGCCCTCCCACGGGTTGGTTTAGAGACAACTCTTTCAAACAACTTGTTAGTTGTGGAGCCTGATTATCTTCTTGATTTAGAGGTCTTTTACTTTCAGCCATGTTTATACCCCATGAAGTATTTACACCCCAGAAGTATGTACATTATTCCACGCAGTGGAGTGCAGAGGGGGGGTACCCCCTCTATGGGGTCTGGGGGCAAGCAGGCCCCCAAAAGAAAAATTGCCCTTTAAATGTATATTGTAATTTCATTGTAAATCTAGACCGTTCATTATAAGGTCACAGATCTAATGATAGAGATTATGTTAGGGGTTTTTCCCTAGAATAAAACCCTCGTTTATGAGGGAAATGTATTGCAACGATGGTTTATGGCGAATATTGTATTCTGAGATAGGAGACCATGAGAGAAAGAAGAGGAAGATACAACGAGTTTGTTGTAGGTTGTATCCCTTCATATGTTGGATAATAATAAAGGAAGGACATGGAAATTTCTCTAGTAGATATAGCCCATACTGGGTGAACCACATAAATCTATGTCTCTATTGTATTGTGTATCTTCTATGTTTTGTTTCCGCATTTGTTTTATTTTATTTCTCCACGGTCCTATTTTTCTAACATGACTTGTCACTGAATCTGTGGATTTCACATTGGCGAAGCTTACAATGCCATTAGCATGAGGTCCTAGGTTTTGTCTAGGGTCATAGTTTGACCTCGGTGCATTTGGAAGAATATGGTATAATATCCCAGACTGAGAATATATAAGATCTAACTGTTGGGCTTTGAAGATTGCTTCTTCCTCAGATCTAACCCTGGATGTAGAAACATCCTTCGAGATAGGAGGCGACAAGGACTTAATAAACCATTCTAATAGGAAATTCATGGGTATGCAGGTCTTGATAAACCTATTCCATCTATGCCACTCCTGGATGTTATCTGAGATATGTGTGGTGGTGTCCTAGCGTAAAGTCGACAAAATTTCTATGCCACCATCATAGCGAGCTAGAAATTAGAATTGGTTAAGGAAGACTAGAACCATCTGACTAAAGGTCCCATATGCCCCCTTAGGTAGCTCGATATACCATTTCGCAACAACCCCAATAAGTGTGTGTTGAAATAATCTTAACTGAATGGAATCATCATTAAAGGAATTCGAAGAGAACCATAGGCAAAAGGTGGTAACGTGATCACCAAGATCCTCGCCATTCTTACCTTCGAATTTTGGAATATCCTAAGGAAGCTTGGTGGGGATGGGGGGCCATGTAGGATCATGACAGATAGGTTCATTTATAAACTTAGAAAAGTCTAGCAGATTGAGCATGGCCAAAAAAGGGAGACAGGGTTACAACATCTAGCCCCAAGCTCCCTAGAAAGATTGTGTTTGGGCAACTGTAGCCCATCCAGGGTTCTGGTAAGAACCATGGCCCTGTCCAGGATTGGAATATCCTCCTCTAGGATGATTCATAAGAGGTTGGTTGGGAATCATTCTAGTAGGAATGTTCTAATGGGGGTTATAAAAATTTCCCCTAGCTAGAGTGGCTCCGGGTTGGGGGTTGCCGAAGGTGTGAAAATGACCTCCTCCGGGTGTGAATCGGGAGGATAAAGGTGGATTTCTCATTCCAAATGTGTTGGTTGGAATTGACACTGAAGAGGTGAGGGTATAGGATAGAACTTGAGTAGAAGCTTGTCCGCCAGGTTGGTTTCTCCACACAGAACCACCAAGATTATACCAGGGGTTAAAAGAAGGAATTCCTTCCATAGTAGGAGTCGTTTGAGGGATCTGAGAGCCACCAAACAAGAATGGATTATAAGGAGGAGTTGTTCCCCCAAGTCCAATGTTATCATTAGGGCCAACAATTGGGATAGATTTTGAAAAATATGAGGTAAAATTTGACATACCATAGGAAAAAGGACTAGAGACCATAGGGATGGACTGAACGTTATAGCCCAGTGAGTGACCAAGAGACTCAAATGGGTTCGTGGCAATAGGTTGACCATTCAATATAGGATGGGAAACAGTGATGATAGGTGCCTCTAACACTACAACCATTGTGGTTGCAGGATTCAAAGGGGTGCCATTAACTATATTAGGTGTGGAAGTCGAGGGGCTCCAAGTATTTTGATGACTCAATTCAGTACTCATCCTTTTAGAATCACAAGTATGAAAAGTGGAGGTGTGTGTACCATGTCTAATAAATGTGGGCCTTTTATAAGGAAAATAATCGAAATCTGGTGGTAACTGTAACAAGCGACGAGACCTAAGAGGGAACTGGTCCGACACCATGATCACTCAAGATATAAAAACAAATCCTAAGGCCAACTAGTAGTCAAAGAGAACACCAAAAATAATCAAACGAAGAAAATGCACACAAATAGGATAAAGTGGTTGAAAGGGGCCTCCCTCCCTAAAGTAGGTATGCCTTTCCCAAGAGGGTCCTCAGACTCCCTACTAATTATCGGAGGTAACAAAAACATTTATAAGGGCCCTAGTGGGCTTAACAAAAAGTCAGTCAGATCCCCCCATAGAGGTAATCCTCCATAAAAGATATGTATTTTTTTATCCTTATCTGACCCAGGGTACCTGATGAATAACTCTTGCAAGTAACCTATGTGACACCTAAGTCAAGAAACTAAGCAATCATTGTACAACCGATGCAAAAATGAGTAGTTGTAAGTCAGGTCCACCGTATGGGCAGGGTAGAAAAGCCCGAAACCTTGAAAGAACAGCCTCTCATGAAGGTAAGGGCACTAGCAAGATCCCTATATATGAATATATCCCCAAAAATATCTCTGACGCTAAGAAGGTATCGGGGGGATATCCCTTCATCCAACCTCGTGTGAACTCATGATTAACTCCAGTGTAAGTGGAGCCTCTTGATATTACTAATTATACAATGGATTTATCCACTCCCTTAGTTAGAAAAATATGTTTATTTAATATCCTTTCAGAAGTTTACTCACAAAATCCTATTCCAAGGCACTAAATCCTAAGCTAGCTTGTGCACCCTAGAAAATAAAATCGTTACTAATCAATTTTAAATTATAGTGTTAATTTTAATGGTCATGTTTAGTCGAAAGGTGCGGTCATGAAACTAGTGATGTTATGACTCAACAAGTAAAGTAAATGAATATGAAACAATGAAAAGTCCTAACTTCAATTTCCAATGAATGATATGCTTCCTAAAAATGCAACTTTCAATTCAATTCTACAATTCTGAATAAAAATGCAATCTTTCTTTACATGCACTAAGATAAATGAGAAAGACTCAAAATATCGAAATGCTAATCAATGAAAAATGCCTAATATTTTTGTATTTTCAATATAAGAAAAATGAAAATGCATGGACTGAATAACAAATTGATACATAGAATCTATTGTGTATAGAAAAATAAAACTCAAGTAGGATACCAAGGAGAAAAACACCTAGCCCAATGTACAAGGACAATAAAAATGAAAAAATGATGATAAAGGCACCGCCCAAAAATTCAACCCAAGACAGGTTTCCTGTCATCCCACAGACACTTAACAGTTACTACAGAGACCCAAGAAGCCTCTACAATCATCAAAATCTACCCAGGAACCACCAAAACCAGAAAAAAAGTAAAAGAGGTTGATGTACACGAATGTTCAAGGGAACAATGCATATGTACACAGCTTGAAAAAGGACAACACACATATATACACATCTATCAAGCAAAAGACCATGTGTATGTGTCAAAACACAACTAGGTAAAGGAGAAGGCTGAAAGACTCAGACGCAGAGTGAACAGAGGTTGTTAAGCAATGATACGACAAGAAACACAATATGAACGAGAGAAATCTAAGGATAAAAACACTCCAAACCCTGAAAAAAGAAGATTCAATCCTCAGTGTGGTCGCCAATTCTGTTACGAGGAAAATCTCTCTATGGCTAGGGGGAAACCACAACAAATAGAAATGAGTGCATAAATCAAATCTATTCTCAAGTATGATATATAAACAAATATGCTATCAATACAAGATAAAAGGCCTACCTCATCCAGACGTTCGATGAAGTCCACCATTGAGCACTTGACCCAAATCAATACACCTGCAACTAGTCCTCAACAACCAAGAAAAGAAACCATATGGTGATAATATAATATGTCAACACATTCAATATCATAATCCATTAACATTCATAACAAATATGCCCATGAAATAATAATTCAAATATTTGCAAGATATCAATTGTATGAGAACAAATCATTTCTATTAAGATATGATCAACAAAAGTGAATAAGTTATAGAATTTCATGTCAGCATAGTTCAAACCTGAGAAACTAAGTTCCTTCCTACTGGGCCTCCACCAATTCAATCCTCCACAAAAGGAAAGTTCATGTAAGAGAGTGTTGGCACCAGGTCGAAGTGGAAAGAAGGACGATCGTGGGAAAGAAAACGTGCAGAAACGGAAGTAACGACTGGAGAAATAACAACACACACGCATGCAAGAAAGCATGCACAAGGAAAGCGACATCTGGAGGAAGAAAAACAAGCATGCATGGGATGAATACCTAATGTCAGTAGGTTTAGGGTTTTTGTAATGATTTGTAAATGGTTGAAGAGACTGAAATGTATAAATATAGATGCGTAGGTATCATGTAGAGGTTCAACTGTTTAGGTTAAAAATTTGTGTATTAGCTTGGGGTGTTAGTATTGTTATCCCATATTTTACTACAGTTACGCATGAGAAGATGTGATATACGATATTGACTATTATGCACCATTTTTGTAAGTTTTTAAGCTAGAAAGGAGAATAGAAGGTAGATCTGAGGATTAGTACGCAGGATGTAGAGCCTCATGTGATCTAGTTCGCCTCATATAGATCTTACCCATCATAGGGTAATTGTAAGCACGCGACATTGAAAATGAAGAACTACCATAATAAAAGAGACAAGAGACAAATATTTGTGGACATAGCCGAGGAGGGGGTGAACCATGGTAATAATTGTGTAATGTGATGAATGTATGCATCTCTTTATTTTCTTTCAGCAGGTTATTGCTATGCTTAATAAATGAGTTCATAAATTGTTATGGAACACGAATATGTTGCTTGGGTGGTAATCTATGTAATGGGAATGTGCACCTGAAAGAATATGTAGATTACACTCATAGTTTGTAGTGCATGGATCTGATTAATAAACCCCTATCTTATACTCAATCCTAGGTTGTAAACACTTGAGTCTTACATCCACCCATTTAAAGCTATCTCGGGTGAGATTGCGCAGTGCATTTTGTGTATTTTGTTTCCTTTTGGTTTACCAGAAGGGCCGATAGTTTTAGAGACTTTGTTGGAAACCCGAATGACATGAAACCTAAGTCAATAACTCAGATAGATAGGTTGGGAAGAATGACCACAGAATGAAAGATAAACAACAAACAAATGGTTCCATTGTTGTGTTAAGAGGAACAAGAGAGGACTTGGTAGATGAGATAGAGCGCATGAGAAAAGAATGAGTGAAACCAGAATACCATTAGGCTATTAGAAAGTAATGTTGAGACTGTGGAGCCCCATGAAAGAAGAAATCGAAGGCTGGTTGAGAACCAAAGAGCTATAGCTTGCCCATAAAGAAAATAGGAACCCTAGCATCACACCTCACAAATATCTGGATAAATACATGTTTACGTATTTATATGAAGTCTTTTTTCTGTGGTTTTCCCCACTTATTGCAGAAGTGGATACTAAGGTTGAAATATAACCACGCGACGAATTGGATCCGACAGCTAGATTGGACCCTAGTACAGGTTGAGCAGCTACAACAGGTGAAAAACAAATTCACTCATGCAGACGACTTTTAGCTTGACAGTATTATGGCAGGCTTCATCACAGAGTTTGTAGTCGACACATCGAAGTCATACAGTGCAACAAAGGAAGAATCTCTACGCGGACCTAGAGGAAGGTACATTCGATCATTGTATACTTCTATGAAAATATTGCTATATAAAAAAGGTGTAATGAAATTGGAATTAGATAGCTATACTTCCTTGCATGCATGGGGGAAGGGGGGAAGCATTGACAGAGAGAGGATGAATGGAAAAAGTTCAGGATAAAGGAAAGAAGGGGGAACTCTTGGAACCGATCTTGATGGATGACAAATAGCTTCAGTAGATCCTGACATCATCAGGAATGACGTGTAGTGGAGTACCCTACCAATATAAGGTGAATACCAAGAAGAGAGTCGTAGCCGTGAGGGAGGGCTTGGAAAGTGATGAGGAAGAGGTAGATTATCCCCAGGCTATGGAGCATATTGAGGAAATCCTACACAAAACTTATGAGAGGAAAACAAGAGGCCCAAGAACGGGAGGAGAAGGAAGCCATCCTATCCATATTAATGTCAGTGTGGAACCCATAAACCTGTGTGTGACTAATACACCAAAGAGAATACCACCGTTTAGACAACTGAAGTTCGGAGGAAGTCTGACAGTAAGAAGTACATATACCGTAGGAGAAACAACTAGAGGAGCTAGTTGAGGCAGTACTATTCAAGTATCTACACTACATGGCGAAGGTAGCAGTTCAATATTTAGAATGGAGGGACACGATCCCACTATCAGATTACCAGAATTTCGAGGAGAAGAAACAGAAGATCCTAAGAAGCACTTATTTATTTGCGCAAATATCTGCGAGGAAAAATAGATCATTGATGAAGACACCAAACTCACATAGTTAGAGATCACACTAAGAGACCGTGCACTAGATTGGAACATGAGTCTAGACACAGACAGTACCCCTGGGATGACAAGGACACTCATAGACATTAAGAAGCTATTGATTAATGAGTTCTAGAATCCAAGCTCAGAGGATCAGTACCTAAATGAGATGATTGAGATAAGACAGAATCTAGGAGAGTCTATATGGGATATTCATCAGAGATTCAAGCAATTGAAGGGAAAACTAAAATACCTTATGACCAAGATGCAACACCGGCACCTGTTTTTCAACTCACTACTCGCACATCTAAAATATCCCTTATGACAATAGAAGTTTCAGATGCAGGCCGAGGCTCTACACGAAGACTTGTAGCTGGAAGAGAACCAATACCAGCAGACAGACCTAGCTATTGAAGAATTGAAGGAGGATTTGAAGAATCTAACATTTCAGTTGAACCAAAATAAGAACAATGACAAACGAGAAGTCATTTGGTGCACCACATGTAGAATAGAAGGACACCACAAGAACGAATTCCCAACATTCGAACAATATATGGAATAGGTATGACTAAACCACTACCACAGGGAGGATTATGGTGTGAAATATGAAATAAACCAGGACACAACCCTTACCACTGCATGATGATGAAGAAATATTAGACAGTTCCAAATAATTCATATTGCACCTTTTGTAAGTCAGTGGTCCACAATGACAAAGATTGCAGAACTATGGATCTGGTGTGGGAAAGAAAATCAGATGCACATAGAGTACAAGATGAAATGATGACTGGGCAAGCAGCACCCGAGTTCAACCAATCCCCAACCCCATACAACATTGCACAGCAACAGTATAATACTACGCAACAACCCTACAACAACGTACATCCACAGTATAACCCGGCACAACCCCAGTACAATACCATGCAGTATAATCAGAAACCATAGTATAACGCACCGAGAGGTTATCGCGCAGTCTACAGAGGAGGAGGACAAGCCATAGGAAGTTTTGGGCATGGTAGAGGCCGAGTCACATGTCACAATTGTCAACAACCAGGAAATTATGCATGAGAATGTCCACTTCCGCCAACGACTTGTATGTATTATCTCACATCAAATCACGAGACAGGGGAATGTTTGACACTCTTAGTAAATATCCAAGAAAAGAGGAACCAAAACAATTAGAATGTTCAATGGATTTCAGCTGAAGCAAGGGATGATGGGTGAAACATCAACATAGTCACTCGTGGAGGAACAAAAATAGGAAATGACGTAGTTCGACAGCAACCAGCATAGAGCCAATCGATAAAGAAGAACATTGAACCAAGGAAGCAGTTCGACGCACCCAAAGAAAAGGACACTTTTGAGGAAGCTAGACAATAATGTCAAAAGGTGGGTGCAGCATCCACTTCAACTACACAACCATTCAAGGAAGCCCCAAAATGCGAAATGCCACCATCATTGGATCATATCAATGGAATGTAACCCAAGGGACAAGTAAGTACTATCAAAGACTTTTTTCAATCATGCGTACAAGTATTAAGTGACCCTTCATCTGTGAAAATATTACAAAACATACCAGAGAAATGTGGTAGTGAGACAGAAGAAAAGATCCAACCAAAAACCGTCAATTACCTACACACCCGAAGAACAACAAGTAGGGAATTTAGACTAAATGTTAACATTGGGGATTTCAATATGGGAGACATTATACTATACCTAGGATCTGAAGTGAATGTGCTACCCAAGAATACCTAGCAATGCATGGGAGAGCCAACATTGGGATACTCAAATGTCCAATTAAAACTAGCCAACTAACATAGAGTCCTACCAATAGGTAGACTGAAAGGATTAGCAATATATCTTTATGGGGTGCGCACTACAGAAGACTTTGAAGTCATCGAAATAGTATATGGCACAACACCGTACCCAACACTACTCGGTCTGGATTGGGCATTTGAAAATCATGCCATAATTAACTTAAAAATAAGAAAAATGACAATTGAATATGGATATTACAAGGTCATAGCACCACTCGACCCATCAGAATGGGAGAGGTTTGTAGAACCCACTTGCCTGTACTTAGAAGATATCGACCAGTTGTACAAAACAACTGCGCACGATGAGGATTACGTAAACCCAATTTCATATGGGGTACTCAGTCCACGGACCATTACTTCATGTGAAACAGACTCAAACATTGGGTTAGAAAGATGGCAGCAGAGAATACATGAATTATCCACGATAATATGTGAAAGGATACCTCACGCGGTACGATGGATAGGCATAGAAATCAGAGAACCACTCAGTTTCAATGAACTAAATGATTTGGAAACATTCTTGACACAATATGAAGACAAATTATTAGAAAACCAGAGGCTACGAGCATTGGATTTATCACTCAAAGCCACACATGTAGGATGGTGGGGAACACACAAGGAGACTATCACAAACTGGTATCAATGTAAGCGGTTACTACGCAAAAGGTTTGATGCAGAATAGAAAAACAACAAATAGAAAAACTACGATGGAAACAGAGCACCATCGAAGCACTTGGAGGTGTGTAGAATGCTATGGAAAATGACACCACCTGAGGAATGGACTCATCACTTCATACATACTTTAGAGGGCATACCAACGAACTGGTACATAGACTAGGAATTGTGCAAAGGAACTACAACATGGTGAATATTGTTGCAGAACTTCGCAGTCACTTTCTCATTTGAGCATCAGAACCCAAACATAGATGCATCCCTTAAATGGATAAGAGGAGTAATATTCATCAAAGAACCAGAAATAGAAACCATCAAAGAATAAGAACAACGGAATAAGCAAACAATCAAGGAACTACTATCATGTTACTATGTACAGGAGGAAGCACTAGACGAAGATGACCCACGTGATATTCAGATTGAAGAAGTAGAAGGTGAAAGAGATGTAGAGGGACCACCCATAGAATACGAAGTGATTTCCGTGCCAATCAAGGTAAAAAAAGTTAACATCGAAAAAGATGAACATTTCAAAAGGACCAACATTGGAGACTACTGGGATGAGACAAAAATAGAAAGCATCATAGAGTTGTTGCACCAATACATTGACTTGTTTCCTACTACATTTACAGATATGAAGGGTATAGCAGGAGAAATGGGAGAGATGAAGA
The DNA here is from genome assembly GCA_009831015.1 of Picea engelmannii. Lineage (NCBI taxonomy): Eukaryota > Viridiplantae > Streptophyta > Pinopsida > Pinales > Pinaceae > Picea > Picea engelmannii. Next base: position 184,687 of record ML776868.1, read on the forward strand.
TACCACTCAGACCTGAAGCGAGACCGATTAGACAATGACCATATAGAATAAAACCCATATATAAACAAAAAGTTAAAGAGGATATTGATGGAATGCTCGAAGCTGACATAATCGAACCAGTTGAGGAATCCAAATGGATAAGCCCGATGGTAGTATAGGACAAGAAACAAGGAAGAGGGATTAGGATCTGCGTTGACTTGAGGAAGTTGAACGATGCATGCCTACATGACCCATTCCCTACATCCTTCATGGATGAAGAGTTAGATAATGTGGGGGCACATGAACCTTACTCATTCACTAATGGATTCTCAGGCTACCATCAGATTAAGATAGCACAGGAGGATAGATACAAGACCACGTTCATGATGGAATGTGGATATTACCAATATATAGTCATTCTTTTTGGAATGAAGAATTCACCAGTAATATTCTCCAGAATGGTTATCACAACATTTAAAGTATTCATTCATCAGTTTCTCGAAGTACACCTGGATGAATGGACAATATATAGTGTGTTGAAAAACCATGTGGAAGTTTTACGCCTAATGTTGGAACAATGCAGACAGTGTCAAATATTACTGAATATCAAGAAATACATATTTGGAACATCGTTTGGGATACTATTGGGCCACATAGTATGGAAACAAGGCTTACTAGTGGATCCAACAAAAATCACAGTCATTGTGAACTTACCAGCACCAAAAATAGTCTGTCATCTATGAGCGACATTAGAACATATTAGATACTATAGGAAATTCATCAATTTATATGCGCAGATCACAAAGCCAATGGAAAATATGTTAAGGAAGGATACAAATTACCAATGGAACGATGAGTGCCAACACGGTCTAAATACATTAAAGGAAAAAAAGGTTACTGCATTGATATTAGTATTTCCAGATTGGGAAAAGGCATTCCATGTACATGTAAATGCATCATCGATAACACTTGGAGCTATCTTAGTGCAACCAGGAGCAGGAGACATTGATCACACGATATCATTTGCAAGGAGAAAACTATCAAACTCAGAGAAGAATTATAAAACGATGGAAAGAGAAGGTCTAGCTATGTTTTATGCACTCCAAAAGTTCAGACATTAACTATTGGGAAAACATTTTAAGATGATTATAGATCACTTAGCCTTGAAATACCTAGTCAACAAGCCAGTGTTAGGGGGGATAATCTGTCGATGGTTAATGTCATTTCAAGCATTTGACTTCGAAGTAATAGTCAAACCAGGAAAATTGAATGCAGGACCTGACCACCTATCACATATCACAAATGGAGAAGAACCCACAAACTTAGAAGACAACTTTCTGAGTGCATAGTTATTCTCAGTACATATTACTAACGACTACTTCACAGATATCATCCAATGCTTGAGAATAGGTACCGCTCCACAAGAATATACCATCGCACAGAAGAAGAACCTATTAGTCTACACAACCAACTATCAACTGATAGTAGGACATCTATACAAGATGGGCGCAGATAACATCTTACGAAGGTACATGTTAGAGCACGAACGACCAAGAATTTTAGCATAATCCCACAAGGGAATGGTAGGAAGACATTATGCAGGAAACAATACCATGTAGAAGGTACTCCACATAGTATTATGGTGGCCAACGATCCACAGAGACTCGAAAGAGTACTGCTGGAGATGCGATGTCTATCAACGGGTAGGCAAACCCAACAGAAGGGATGAGATGTCGTTACAACCGAAAGTAACATTACAAGAATTTGTTAAATGGGTAATATAATTTGTGAGACCAATCAACCCAACAACCAAAAGAACAGGGGAAAGATACATCATCACCACGACGGAATACCGAACAATATGGGTGGAAGATGCACCAGTAAAAGACTGCAGCATAGAGACAATTTCACACTTCTTATTCGAACAAGTAATTACTAGGTTTGGGTGCCCAAGAGTTTTGATGAGAAACCAAGGAACGCACTTCATAAACAACACCATCTGCACGATTCTCAAAGAGTTTTAAGTTCATCATTAGAAGATCACAACATATCATCCAGAGGCAAATGGCACAGTAGAATCCTTCAACAAAATTCTCGAGAATGCACTAACAAAGATTTGTAACATCAACAAAGACGAGTGGGACCTCAAATTACCTGCAGTATTATGGGCATATAGGATGACATGCAAAAAGTTGACAGGGCACACACCATTCAAACTAGTCTATGGTCAAGAATCAGTAGTGCCATTAGAATTTTTAGTACCAATCCTACGCGTAGTCGCTATCACACAAATGACAGAACGAGGTACAATACAAAAAAGACTGAATTAGCTATTGTCAATGGAGGAAAACCGAATCCTGGTAGGATTCCATAAACAAGTGAAGAAGACCATAGACAAAGCTTGGCATGATCGATACATCAAGAAGAAGATGTTCAAGGAAGGAGATCTAATATTTCTCTATGACAACAAATCGTTTCAGCACCTAGGAAAGATGAGAATGATTGGTTAGGACCATACGAGGTAAAATATGTAACAAACAGAGGCATTGTATAGTTAGTATATTTATCAAGCACAGAAATTAGAGGAATGATCAACGGGAGCCGACTGAAGTTGTACAACAATAGTCGACCACCCACCACGCAGTTAAAAAAAACAAAACAAAGCACACCAGAGATAGAAACGTCGCATAACATTTGAAACACGAATTCAGTGAAGGCAAGGACAACGGTTACATACCAAATAAAAGTAAGCAGGAAACAGAAAGTCGGCAAAAGCAGGATGATAGGACAACACTACGCGAAACTAAGGCACGACAAGGATTGATGGAACATCACATTAAACATGCCAACTGGAAACAACAAAGTAAGCGTAATGGAAAGTATGAAACTATCGCATATGCATTGAACCCACAATTATGGTGCATTAATCGCATCATGGAGGAAGCATCCCTGACAAGCTTCATGGAAATCCCATACAACATGCGAGAATGGAAGAAGCTAGTCTATTCATGAAAGGAGAACAAAGAAAGAGCCATAGCAGCCAGAACGACTAGAGAGAGACCATAGAGATCACCAAAGTCATTCAAACTTAGAAAACGTTCGACAACCACCACTATGGAACCACCGAATCCCACAGAACCATGCCACACAGCCAGACCGACCAAGGTTCAAACTAGGTCATGAGGATCGCTGGAAGAAAACGAGCAGAGGTAGTCGGAGATCGTCGATATCGATGAAATCCCATCCCCATAGATGATATCAGTGAAATCTACACTGATACTGGAAGATATTTAGCCGCCAAAAGAAGATTCCATGAAAGAGGATACGCCAGCAGTGGAGCAGGAGCTTCAGAATGAGGAAGAGGAAACCCAAGTGGAAGTGCAACCAAAAAGAACAGAAAAATCCATGGAAGTTAATGAAACGACACAAAATCTGGGAGAAACAATGCAACCAGACGGGTCACAGGTACCCAACCTAGGTCTACCAACAGAGGATACTGCTAAAACTACCTCGACTTGGCCAGCGTGTCTTACAGGGGAGAAATCAGCAGTTGCAGAAACTTCGAACCAACCACTATAGCAGGAAGACATATTTCTGATACCAAGCTCACCCCGCAAGAAATCGACAATAGAAATTGTTCTACCACTCATACTAGATGGAGTACAGGTAGACCCACAGTTACTGGGTCACGTCAGGAAGCTCAAGTATTCTTACCATGATGTATCATATGAAGCCAAGTACCCAGAACTTGCGCTGAGGGTTTTTCTGCAGAACATAGTGGTAAACCAACTTGGAGAAATGATCAGCCAACTGCATCAGTGGGTAGTTGGACTGGACATAACAAGAATTTTAGGGTTTCTGAAACTTCCACATTTTGGCTGAGGCCAGTACATGACAACATGCATCAAGTAGTTGTTATCATTCATGCACAGAGGGGACATATGGCTAGACAAACCCATTCCGATAAATGTTGAGCTTATCATGCAGATAACAGGACTACCCAACCGAGGCATGGATCCCACATTAATTCTAGATGATCAATCCAAGGAGAAAGCATTAGCATAGGAAATGAAGAAGAAATATGGTACATACAGGGGAACAAGAGGCATTATAATAAAAAATATCAACAATGGAGCGACACAATTGGGTGCAAATATCCTAGCCTGCAAATTGTAAATAAAATGACGCAAAGACGAAGTACCAGCTGGAGTCATTATAGTTGCAACTTAGTGCATAGAAGGAACCTTCATGAGCTGGGTGCCTTATCTATTAAACTTGTTCCAAGTGGACTACAAGGATGTGCAGGACCTTGGTATAGAGTTCCATTACTCATGGCTTCTCACCCTCATAGCCTTCATGAGATGGCGAGAACTAAAGTATGTATTTTTTTGTACTAGACCACATCCAACGGGAGAAAGATATCTATTACTAAGATCTGGGCCACAGGCCAGGCATAAGAGGAGTAATGGAATTGTATTTGAAGCATACCTATGGGACATGCAGGAAGTTATCAATCGACCATGGAGAATAACACCAGAGGTTGTCCCACGATATGGGGACATCGCTAACTTCTGGGCTACACGTCAATCCATCTGGATACAACTAATGAAGGATCCAGATAAAAAGTGGATACCGATGCGCTACTGCATCACAAAATGTGATATATACATGGTCATCAACAAATGGCCTAATGAATGGAGAATCCCATCCATTCCCCGGGATGTACCAGAAAGAATAGAAGAAGGAGAGGGAGCATAGGCGGAAACATAGCCTTTGCAAATCCTTGTGCCTAAGAAACCAAGGATAGGCCAAGACAAGCCGACTTAGGAAGATGAAGGGTTGAATCAGATAGGAACCCAGAAGGGGCATAAAGTGACCAACGGACAACCGAAACAAGCTAAGGGAGCACAAGAGACCACCCCAAATCCCAACACATAGGAACCACAGGGAACGAATATACCAGTTGTGCAGACAGTAGGCATGCACAAGAAATCAAAGGCACAATGAGAATCACCGGACTATACGATCACGGAGGACGATGGATAAATGATCGCCAGAATGGTCCATGATTGTCTAGGAGAAGACTTCGATCATGCATCACATCACAGGGATAAACTGCAAAAAGAGCTGGCAGAAATGGAACAACTCCTTAGGACACTCGGGAAGGCCTAGAGAATAAGTAGTGGTAGAGGCATAGAGCCATCAACAATGGATACCAATGAAATATTGGAGGTAGAAGAACGAGACCCAATCCTTCCAATGCCACACACACATGCAATCATCTACATAAAACCTAGCATGATGAGAATGGACGAAATCTTAGGACAGAAACCACTGAAGGATTTGGACCACATCTAATTGGTCTTGACGAGGATTCTATCAAGGGAACTATATAAATTTCAGGTTAGCATCGACCACGAAATGCACTCTCGGGCACATAAAAACTTATTCGAGCTACAACAAGCAACGAAGAAGTGAGAAGCGCTAAAAAACAATTGTGAGTAGGCCAAATCCAAAACTCGGAAGGAGAAACAATGTAGGAACGAACTCGAACAAAGAGTGGGAGAAATATTTGGGAAATTTCCAAGCACTTCGCAAGGAAATGAACTCCCAGCCACAGAAAAGATCGACCAGATTGCGCAGGTAATTAATTGATATGAGAAGGAGATTGAGGGGCTCCAATATTTTCTCACACCAAGAACTCCACCAGTGGTGAAGGAGAAAAGGAGGCAGGCAACAACAACACAACTACAGGAAATAGAGACATAGGTTAGCACGACAACTAACTTGTGCGATAGAGAAGCGCAACTTTGGACAAGACATGAGGAGGATCCATAAGTCCGACACTGGGACAAGGAATAGGAAAGGATCAATGCAACGATCCAAGAACTCAAATAGAGGCAAAAGACCATACCAATCCCAAAACGCATCAAGGGAATGCAAGAGCTGAAGAAGATGCAGGTAGAACTTATCATTGCGCAAATGAACAAAAAGGAGTGTCAGGCTCAAATAGAACCACTGCAGAAATGGGTAGCATAAGTACTTGCATAGGAAGAAGGAGATAGAACACAGATAGCACAAACACAGGCATAATGTGCAGGATTACTAAGAAATGAAGTGGCAGTTCAGGTAGTAGATACCATTAAGGAGAAGACCACACAGGGACTGACAAAAGCAGCAGAGATGAAGTAAAAGTTCCAGAAGATCACCAAGGAGATCAAGGCAGATCAGAAAGATTAGGTGACTCGGGATGCATCACATGTTAGTGTTGGGGTCCTGTTGGCACCAGGCCAAAGTGGAAATAAGTACGATTGTGGTAAATAAGGCATGCAGAAACAGAAGCAACAACTAGAGAAAGAACAACATGCACGCATGCAAGAAAGCGTCCACAAGGAAAGAGACAGCTGGAGGATGAACATCACACGTGCATGGGAGGAAGACCTAATGTTAGTAGGGTTAGGGTTTTTGTAATTCTTTGTAAATGGATGAAGATCCCAAAACCTATAAATATAGATGTGTAGGTATCATGTAGAGGTTTGATTGTTTATGTTGAAAAGTTGTCTATTACCTTGGGATGTTAGTATTGTTATCCCATATTCTACTATAGTTACACATGAGTAGATGTGATATACGATATTTACTTTTATGCACCATTTTTGTAGGTTGTTGAGCTAGAAAGGAAGATATATGTAAGATCTGAGGATTAGTTCGCAGGATGTAGAGCCTGTTGCGATCTAGTTTGCCTCATATATATCTTACCCATTAGAGAGGAATTGTAAGCACACAACACCGAAAATGCTGAACTTCCATAATGAAAGAGACAAGAGACAATTCTTTATGGATGTAGCCCAGGAGGGGGTGAACCACGGTAATAACTGTGTAATGTGATGAATGTATGCATCTCTCTACCTTCTTTCAACAGGTTATTTTTATGCTTAATAAATGAGTTCATACATTGTTATGGAACACAAATATACTGCTTGGGAATTAATCTATGTAATGAGAATGTGAACCTACGAGGAATAGGTAGATTACCCTCATAGTTATTAGTGCATGGCTCTGATTAATAAACCCCTATCCCATACTCAATCCTAGGCTGTAAACACCTAAGTATTACAACCAACCATTTAAAGCTATCTTGGGTGAGACTGCGTAGTGCATTCTGTATACTATGTTGCCTTCTGGTTTACCAAAAGGGTCGATAGTTTTAGAGGCTTTGTTGGAAACCCGAATGACATGAACCCTGGGTCAATAATTCGGATAGACAGGTCGAGAAGACTGGCCATAGAATAAAAGATAAACAACAAACAAAGAGACAATGGGTTTCTCAATCAATAAGGGAAGAGCTTGGGGGTTGAACACTGTGTTTAGACTTAACGGACAAAGGGATGCAGACTCAATGTGAAGTGAATAATTTCTCCAAAGTAACTTTTCTCTCAAAGTTGAAATCTTTCTTCTCTTTTCCATAGCTCGGAATTGGCCCATTTATAGCCTTCAAGTGGAATTGAAGGGTCGAGTTAGATCGTTTCGAGTATATTGAAGGCCAAGGATCATTGATATTATGTCATGACATGGAAACCCAACACCATTTTCAAATTTTGGGAACATTTCCTGATGTACATGGGCTATAGTGGTGAAACTTGCATATACACATGTTGTATAGTAGAAAAGGTGAGTCTATGTTAAAAAAATGTATTTTTAGCTCTGGTATTTTCAAGAAGGGAGGACAAGTCTGCATGGGGAAATGAAAAAAGTCCTTATGTGAAAGATTGCATAGGGTGAGGAAAATATTGCTATAGAAAACGTCAAAGTTTCCTTCATACATTGGGATTTACATTTTTGATCTGGCTCCCATTCTTGCAACATCTTTCAACAAGCGTTCCTCTGCACTGTCTTCTCCTGCAACTCCTTCAACTTACATATATTCACTCTCAGCTTCAATGAAGTCACCAACATCAGGTTCTCTTCTCTACGATAGCTCCATGGCATCTAATATTGCATGAAGTTTCCTCATTTATTCTTCTATGGCTAGATTTGGTACAAGTTTGTCCCTACGTCTTCTTGGTGGCATGGTTCCAAATTTTATCCACACAGAGCTTAAGTATGTCTTTGATACCAATTGATGTAGAACCCACCCTATCATAGAGTCTGTGCGACCTCTCGATCTTGGATCATTCTAGTCGAGAGATGAAATTAGCTCACAGGATCCCTTAGAGCCCAAGACCTTAATGCATGGGTCTTTAAAACCTTTTTCCTGAGTGTAAATTTTCCTTTTCGGTAGTCCTTAAGTGCTTACACAGCCTTGTCAGAGACTGAGGGCCAAAACCGTGGGCCAAAAAGTCAAAACTCAAAATTTTCGAGACTTCGTGACTTATGTGTCCCTTTTTATCTCCCACTACAAATTCCCCAAACTGTTAAACACTAGGTGGCTAGATTGACTATCCAGAAGAATCGTCGAGATCAATGGCCTAGAAGAATCATCGAGATCAACGACCCAGATTATATCTTCTGGCTTCGACAATTTTCTTACAATGCCCTTTTTCTACAATTCTCCTGGATCACCAAAAACGCGCTTTACGTCAAGTCTCAGATCGACGGTCCATAATATCCACCCAAATGAATGTTCCATATCAGTTCCCTTCAATATTTAGTCATTTTCGTTGGTCATCAAACGACACAACAATTTATATCCCCCGACATCGAAATGTCGAACAAGATCTCCTGCCTCCACATGTCCTCTCCTAGATCGACGACTAGGATGCCCTTTCGGGACTTCGACAATTTCCTCCTTGTATGCACCATGCTTCAATTTATCCAAAGCGTTAATATCCCGGACCATAGGATATTGCGCCACACATCATTTCCAATAGATGGTTGTGATTAACTATGGGGCTTCGAACCTTCATGATATTCCACAACACTACTCTATTCTCCCCTAGAGGGCCATAACTTTGGACCTCTGAATTTTCTTCCATGTACCCTTCCTAGAATCAATGATCCAGATCTACTCTGGACTTCAGGACTCTAGAGAGATCCACCTCCTATGCTTAGTATTCTCCCAGAGTAACTGTCCTATGAACTGATTGATCTGACGATACGTGTCCCTTATGATGGAAGACCTGGATGAAATTCGGCCTATGGAACTTTGATTTTCCTCCACTCCTACTTCCGTCGAAATGTTAATCCATTGGAGTACACGATCTACTGACATGTGTCCCCTGTTTTTGAACGACCATGATTCACTGTAGATTTCAAGACATTAGGGATCCCGACTTCTCCACACGCTAAATTATTCGAATGAATGAATTCTAAAGGACTTAGCTGATTAACCAGCATAGAACTCCTCAAGATATGATGACTGTGCACACTCCTACAAACTCCCGAATGGATTTTGACCATATATCTTTGATCTTTGATAAATCCTCCTTTAAAATTGCTTTAGGATTCCTCCAATTGCATGAAGTCTTAAAGACTTACAAGGTTAAACCCCATGCCACCTCTCTAGATCTAAGGGTGATAAAATACCCTGGATCCTCTTGATCAAATCTCCACCGTTCAAATTTCAAATAATGAATCTTCCCCTTCTTGAAGATTCTGACTGCTATCCTTCCTAAGCTTGATTGTAAGAGATCAATAGAATTTATGACACCCTCCTGTGTGCTTCTCTGATACTTAAAAAATATTGACTTAGAAGTTTTCTAAGTCTCTCCTACAAACTCTTATGATCGCTATCTCTCCTGAGCTTTGTTCCTTGAGGTATTCCATACCTCTGGTGCGACCCTTGCATCCCTGAAACTTCTGATGAATTTCAGACTTAGATATTTTGAAGAAAATATCCCTTATGAACTCCTTGCATTCATCTCCTCTGAAATTATTCAACACTTAAAGAAAGTGTTGGCCCGATGCACTCCTTACAAGGGTCTTCTCAAATCTTTTCTCTCCTCTTCAATAATTGTGAACTCTTTTAACTTCAACTAAACCATTGTATACTCCTTTCACTTCCACTGTAAATTCACGTTATCTCTTTTGAGCTTTTAAGTCTATCTCGACCTAGCCTACACACTCCTTGTGAGATATGTGCACTCCTTGAACCAAGAATATAAAAAGAGAAAACAATGAAACTTACAGAAACATCAAATGTTTCCACACTCAACCATGGAAACCATATTGATGCATAAAATATACATAAACAGATAAAACAAAGAGAACATAAAGAAACATCTCATGTACTCAAATAACTCAAATGAACAAAACACCATACAATTCGAATCAAACCTCTCTTCTTGTATTCATTCAGTAAAATATGTACATGGAACCATACAGTTCTCTGCAACTCCTCATAATCTTCAACACCTCTCTCAGCAACAATAACAATGACATTCAACCTCTACAATAACATTCAACAACCTCATTTGGGCATACAATACATATATTTATACAACGAGGGATTCTCGAGATTTCCTTCCAGACTACCATAGATCTATCCTATCAGAGTTAATTCATTCATTTATTAAGGACTATTACATTGAATGGTGATTACATTCATATATGAGTTGATACTCAGTATTTGTACAACCTTAAATGCTAATTAAAACGATTACAATTCTTGGTGGCCTTATGTGATGGCTCTTGCCTCAAAACATTTAAAACCTTTAAGTACAATATTTTCAAAACAAAAAGGCGCGTTACTCTTTGGAATTAAAAAAAAACTTCAAATCTGCATGCTAGGTGCTGAGTTATCCTCCACCTAGCCTCTTTAATGCTCATGACGATTCTCCTGCATCATAATATATGACTTGTACTGAAATTGAACTAGTGATTTGATTATTCTTTTGTTCTATATCACTCAGTTGTACATTATTTACATCCACAGGGACATTATATACAATACAAACTTTATTATAGGTATTTCTAGTGATTGGATGTAGGATTCTCTACTACATTTGACTGTGAAAATAAATAAAAGTTAAGGAGGCACACATAGTTGGATTCGATATGGCTCACTATTGTTTTCACACCATACCATATTTACTTGATTGGTTAGTGATATTCTTGGAGTTTTTTTAACTTTCCACCAACCTATTTATCTTTCTTTATATATGTATTCATATTTCCTCGGTCTCGATGCCTTATTTTAAATGCATGAGGAATAAATTATCCTTGTTGCTGAATTTTGTGGATTATTAATCCCTCTATTATGGATCATATGGTATCATAAAAGGTTTGAAAGACTTGGACAATACTTTCATGGTAAACTATTGCAATAGGTACAAAAATAATGGAGAATCATTCCTCCAAATATTATTGTGGAGAAAAAAATCCAAGATGGAAAGAAAACCTCATGAAGAACACTAAATGTAGGATATATAAGCCATTCTTTCCTAGTTGGAGAAAATCATTTCTACATTGACATAATTGGCAATGTAGTTTTTGGTGAAGAAAGATAGGGAAGAAAAATCAACAAAGACTAAAAATGAAGAAGAAAACACAAAGTGAGAAGATTCCATGTACAATGATTTGGGTAAATCTCTCAAGAGTGCATTCCCTCTCACCTGAAAAAAATTAGAGGATAAATTATATTTATTTTCATCACCTTTTGAAAGCCAATTTCTTTGGTCGATTAGTCGACTAGTCAACACCTCTCCTTAATATTCTTGACCTGATCCTCAAGGTCTTTGGTATTATTATAGAAAGCCTTCTCACCATGTCCCACCTTACCATCGTATTGAAAATTCCTCTTCTTCTTACCTTTATTAGACAATGGATCATCATCATGTGAATTATTGTCAATTTGGTCAACAATATATTTATCATGATAGCAATCAAAATATTTATCCAATACTTGACCTCGTTCTCTTTAGTTCTACCAATGTTTTTCTTTTAGGAGATGGTCCTATTGCGTATTCTCAATTTTACCATCATCAATAAACTTTTTCTATCCCCTAATTTGAAAACCATATAAATAATCCAAGTTATAGTCCTATCTTCTTCTTTCTTGGAAGCCTAACTAGCATGGAATGACAAACAGAAAAATTTATTCACGTGTCTTCATATTCATTAATATTTTAGTTATATAAGTTGTTTGTATTTCTTTACAAAAAGTTCACTTTCCACATTCACGTAGTTTTAATCGATGCTCCTTCACGTGAGCCAAATAGTTTTCAATACTATCAAAAAAGAGAGGATTAAGATAGATCGTTTATTTCTTGATTTGCATAACTTAATTATCATCTATCTTGTCCAACAAATTCTTCCAAATGTAATTCAAATAGTTGATTATTCTTATATTGGACTGAATCTCCCTAGAGATATAGAACAGAATGAATTTTACAACCTCGTCATTATTTCCACTAAAAATGAATTTATGAAGTTCTTCCTTAGGGTCTCAAACCATAGGTTTTGTAAAATACCAAAGTTTTTTACTCTTTAATAATGTTTCCATGCATTGTTCCCACATGCCATAGGTATGGCCATTCAAAACCATATGTTTTCGTTTAGAACTAATAATCACTATGTAAAACTCTAATCCAATATGTAGGGTGAAACATGCATCAATATAGAAGAGAGACCTAGCTCAATAGCAAAGTATATACAAGTGTCATCCTCCAATGTCTCAAATCAACAACATTGATTCATGTCTAATACCTAAGGAAGTGTAGAATTGAAGAATAATGAATTCCAAGGTTAGGTGGTGTCAAAAAAACACCATTTTAGCATTGAATCAAAACTGGGAATATCTCAACATAAGAGGTGGAATTTGCACACCCCCTTGTAAGGGTATATTCCTAAAGTCTAAGCATTTCCTAAAGTTTCATAATATGATATTATGTTACTACTTTAGTAAAAATATCAACAAATTAGTCATAATTCCTATAATAGAAAACAAGAAATTTGTTTCCTCTACCAACTATCTCAAATAAATAGCACGAGTCTCTAAATTATTCATCTTAGTGTGCGCACCAACTCATAATAATAAATATATATCATAATAATAAATATATATCTTGATGTGTATGATTCTCATTCTCTATAGATTTTCTTTTCTAAAATTACTTTGGTTCTTTCTTATGTTCCATATTGAATTTTTAAATTCTAACTATCTAGGTACTACAATAACTAAGCCACAACATCAATGACTGAGAAGTAATGACACTTTTCTACCAAAGAGATTGATAATTTGTTTTATAAAAGGGAACGATCTATGATAATAAATGCTATATCTAATTTTTGTCTTATCATTATGGAAACTATATTATCCTTTAAGTAGATTTTGATCCTTTAAATTTTTCTAAACAAACCAATATCATCCTTGACACTGTACCATATTGAGATTATTTTATATACACCAATGGGTAAATGTCCTAAGTTAACTAGAACAAGTACTAAAAGATTTGTCATAATTTTTAGAGAATCAATTTGACATAAACATTTTTGGTATAAAACAATGAAATGATGATCATGTTCTGTTTTGTTTTTTTGATAAAGCCTCACTTGGGTGGTTGATATTATAATTTCCTAAATTGATGAAAATATGGTTTAGGTAACTAGTTTAAATAGTTAAAGTGAGAATAAGATGAAATTTTGTATTGAGTTAAGAACTAGAAGCTCTAGGGTTGGCTAGGGTAGATCAAGCGTCATCTGAGGTAGTTGAAGCTTCATTTGGGGTAGTTTAATAATATAGAAGATTGAAGGCCAAGAGTAACAAACTAAACTTATAAATCCTTTGCATTTAGGTAAAATGTTATCTTTTATGCATTGTAAGATATCTTCTTATGTTGTTAAAGAGATTGAAGTCAGATAGTTTATTTATACTCATGTCGAGTTGTGTTTAGTCATGGGACTATTCTCTCATTTTTTAGTTCTCTTGGTTCTTGTGGGTGTGAGCATGTAACTTCCAGAGTATTCTAGTGTTATCTTATTTACTTTCATTTGACTTATGCTTGATAACACCTAATATGAAATAGGCATCTTCTTTGTGACTTGGGACTATTATAATTTTCTCAAATCTATCATTATGCATGTACCTTAGATGGACTATTCTTTATATCATAGCATGTCTAATCATGTTTCATTTCAATGTGGTTACTAAGTAGTTTTGTGATAGGGAACTATTCTTAGCAATCAAATCATTTCAATTTAGAAGGAAGTTGGAAGGGTCTAATTCAAGTTCATTTTTTATAACAGAGTTGGACTATTCTACTTACTACTAATTGCATTTCTATACATTGTTCTTTTAATCCTTTCATTAGGATGTTCTTAATTGCATCTTGCATTTTAGCATATTGTAATTGTTTCCCATCCTCGACTTTCACCCCATCTTCATTTGCATTTATGCAATTTACATTAGTTACTTAGATTAGATTAGATGGAGATAATAATAGAATAAATTACCTTACATAAGAAAGTTGGGTCATAATTGTAGGGCTTGGAATTTGAATTGAGAAATGTCTAATTGGGCCCTTATGTCAGTTAATCCTCTGTGGTTGTTGGGGATCATTTTTTCTTGCACTAACATTTTGGCACTAGAATGAGGATGAATGGAAAGCCAACCCATGTATAGTCATTATTTTAAATTTTGGCACTCATAGCTCATGGCTTTACCCTAAATTATTGTGAAGGAGGACAACATTTCTTTGTACCTACAAGGACATTTTCATGACCGCCCAACAAAGGTAGTAAGTTTCTTTCCAAAGTTCAATGGTGAAGGTGACATAACTGCATTAGAGAGTATTTATATTTATGAAAATATACTTCACCTACTAAACATTATTGAAGAGAATGGCGCAAGCACATTATTTCCCTTCACCTTTGAAGGAATATTCCAATATTGGTATTATTACTTACCGTCCAATAAATTCACTATTGGAATCATTTCAATGAAGTTTTTGAGGATGCTTATGACAATTATGAAATAGAGAAGGTGTATCAAGAGCTTAGCAATATGCATAAACAATATAATGAACCTATTTGGGACTTCAATATGAGGCTAAATTGTATGAATTATCAACTACATGAAAATCCTAGACCTTCACTAGAGGTAACATGTGAGTGGTATTTAAATGCTCTCATCACTAAAATAATCCACTTCATTAAGAATAAAAAATATTTAGCATTAGCCTACGAAGAAGCTCAACAAATAGAAAAGGACTTGCAAATATATCAAGAGTGCATTCCCTCTCACCTAAAAAATCAAATATCTCAAGAGATCTTACTCAACTTGGATTGGAATTGAATTAGTGATTCAATGATCCTTTTGTTTGTTGGACAATTTATACATCCACATGCACATTATACAGAATATAGACATTGTTAGATGTCTTTATGGTGATAGGATGGAGGATCCTATGCTACATTTGAGTGTGAAAATAAAATTTAAGGGGTTTCTCAAAGGCCAATTTCACAAGACTTACCACAACTTTTATATCGTACCATGTTTATCATATTGGTATATGATGTTTTCAGAGTGTTTTCAACTTACCATTAACTTGTCTATCTTTCTAAATATATGCATTTGACTCTCTTCATCCTATATGGTTGATTTTAAATGCATGAGAATTGAATTATATTTTATATTGTGGTCTTCGTACAAATTTATTTGTTGTCTTCAATTGGAATTTTTTATAGTGCTTCCCCATTTTGTTTCATTAAAATTGATATCTAAATCTCACATGCGAGCACTAAATTGCAACTTAGATTTTCTTTTTCTAAAACTTTCAAAATGATTAGCACTGTGATATTTGATAAATTAATGAGCTATAGTTCTTACAATAGGTCTTCATGGTCTGTGTCAGATTGGCGAAGACGCTAAGAAAAACATTAAGAAAAACTTAAGCTTAGGGAAATTGCATGGAACAATTGAAGAAAGATAAAAGTGAATGCAACCTCCATTGGTTTACCAGCTACCTCCATCTTGGTTATTCATATTTTTATAAGTCGTTTCCCTCTTAGTTTGTAATGTTTCAACCATTTTTAACAATAAGAGGAGATACATTACCAATTTCGACGACGTATCCATGGGCTTGGCCAGATGGGGATATTCTTCCTCTATTAATGTCCAAATAGGGATCCTCTACCTCTTCCTCTATCGATGTCTGGATAAGGATTATTTTCTCCTTTGCCTCTGTCAATGGATGACTAGGGCTCCATTTCTCCTCTTCCTCTTCCTCTGTTGATGGTTGGATAGGGAAACTTTGCCTTTGCCTCTGTCGATGGATAGACAGGGATCCTTTGCTCCTCTACCTCTGTCGATGGGTGGATAGGGATCCTAATTTGCTCCTATGCCTCTGTTGAGCGACATTTTTCTCTCTGAACCTCCTGAATTAGGGTGATCTCATTGAAGTCTAGGGGTTTTGCTCCTCTACCTTTATTCTTCGACGGGGTTTTTCTCAGCTACTAGATCATGCACACGAGATCATCAACCTAATTTTGTTTGTAACGAATGGGTGCAGGCGTATTTGACATTTGTGTTTTTTCTTTTTCTTTTTTCTCTTTTAATGTTTAATTATTATTATTTTTTAATTTAACTAAAATATATTATATAATATAATATTATATTATATATATATTATTTATTTTATTTGATTTATTCATTTATTTAATTAATTAATATTATATAATATAATAGTATATATATATATATATATATATATATATATATATATATAATTAATATTAAACCTTTATATATATAATTAATATTAATTAACCTTGTCAAAATTGGTATGGACAAGTGAAATATGATTGTTTAATTAAAACAAATCATTGTGAGGGTCATTACGGATGCTAACACAATGTGATTTATGCCCAGTGCTCTACATGTCAAAGTGAATAAATTCAACCAAGTGTGGGTAAACGATGGGAGTAACTATGAATCTCTTAAGGTATTCATATGCCTCTGCATCATCTAATTAGTGACGTGCATGAATGGATTAATGAGATTCCAACTGTCCCAGGCTACTATCTAGAGAAACCACAACCAAAGGAACAATCTTGGCATAATTAGAGGGGAAAGAAGACCCTTTTCAGCTTGAATCTAGTCCAACTTTGTGAAATGACTTGAGAGGTGTATAATAAGTGGGTGTTGTTTTTCAGTGCAAGTGAAATGCCACTAATTTTAACGTTATTTTACTTATTTTGTGGGGCAAAGATGAGGAATTTCACATATGTTAAAAGATAATGCACATTTCCTCAAAGTGTTTTCATTGATGGAAATGGTTGAAAGCTAATTATTCACACACTTGATCACAATGAGTTTAGGAAACTAAAGAGGATCATTGTTTTTAAGGATGAATAAAGTTCCTACAATCCCTATGTTTTTAGCCAACATCCCCCTATAAGTATCTATGTTATGGTTCCTCCTTGTAAATTGATGACTTGAGTCCTCATAGGCTTAGAGAGTGGGTGGCTTATGATGCCAAATTCTTTGTCCCTTGATAGCATTTAATTTTACATTATGTGAGTGTTTTGCATGATCAATTTAAAGACACATTGGAGACATGGATTCCCAATGGTTCTCAAGCATTCCAAGATATATCCATGCAAGAATAATTTCATGGGTATTACCATAATCAATTCATCTTTGTAAACCACTTTTTTCTCAAATTCACATTCATGGTCAATTGGACATTTTTCTTTGAGCATGTACCATGTCCAACAAACTATGCTTACAAAACACTTTGTGCAATGAATCGACCAACATTGATTATTATAGATAATTATTAATATACTTGAAAAAAATAGAGATAATATACTTCAAGATATGACATGAGATTAATGAGGTATTTAATATCCAAACTATTAAGTTCCATGTGGAAGAAACAAACTTAGATTGGTAAAGCATACAAACTCACCTCTATTTCTCATCACCCAACAATCCTTTACTTTATGGTAAGAAACTAATAAAAACGGGAAATCTCCATAATTTATTAGTAGTATGTGTTGTTGTCCAACAAGCCAAAGAAGACAACATATGGAATATCCTTCCTTCAGATATTCAGGATAGCATATATTCCTATTTAGATGTTTTTGAAGAACCTTCAAGTATAATTGTTCCCCACACAATACATTAACATAAGATCTATCTAATTCCAAGATCTTCACTTCCCAATTGTTCTTTATATTGCATAACAATTTATAGATCAAGAAGAAATCAATAAAGATTCTTTAGGATGGTAAGGATAGTCCAAAAAATTCTCCTTGTGGTACTCTAGTTATCATTGTACTGAAAAGGGAACAATAAGAATGGAGATTATGAACATGTTAAAAAATCATTGAACAAGATCGATCTAAAATATTGGTACTCGCTACCCAACATTGATGATATCATAAATTAGTTGAAAGGAGACAAATATCTTACCAAGGTTGACCTTAATTTTATTTATCAGTGAGTACATATGAACCCTTGTGATTATTTGGAAAAAATCTCAAGACCAAATATGGTATCTATGTCAAGAATAGACTTTCAGGTCAATGATAATACGTTGTTGTTATTTACCATACTAATGTTTAAATCTCTATATTGACATGCTTGTGTTAGTATGCACTTTTTCTCACAAAAATGGGTGTGGCTAGGTCCAAGCACTACTACATTTGTACCCAAAATCCGACAGCTAACTTGTTTGAAATTCGATAGTTATGTGGCTATAATATGACGACATTATTTTTTTCCCAATATAGGCTTGTTGTTTGATTGTCAAATTGTTTGTGTGAATCATGTTTGAGTCTGGAAACCATCCCATAGCATCAATGCATGCGTCTAGTCTAACCTTGTCAAATTTCAGTCCATATAAGTAAAAATTGAAAACATTTCAACCTTGGCCCCATTCACATGTCACTTATATGCATTGGTTTCAGGTACATGAGCATGAACACATTGTTTTTGGGTTATTATCAAATAACCAAATATTTGATGAAATAGGATTAATTATTCTATAGGATTTTTGTTTGATTTTCAAATTGTTTTTGTGAGTCATGTTTGAGTCCAAAAACCCTCCCATGCCATCAATGAATGCTAAGAGATATAAATATTTTAAAGGATGGCCCCCATGGGCAATATTATGAAGGGATATATGGGTAAGGATTTCAATTGTATACACATTATAGGGATTGGCCTTTATAATTATCATTTAATTTTAGAGTGGTTAATGATTAGGTGTTTGAGGTTAGGGGTTATAAGTATTGGGTATTATTGGTTATATGGATTAATAATTACAAGCATTAGTTGTTATAGGGACTAGTTGGTTGATATGGGTTATAGAGGTCATAAGTAATATTATGGTCACTTTTTATAGTGGTTTGGGAATAATGGTTATAGAGGTCATGAGTTATAAGGGTTAACAATTGGTTCTTATATGAATTATGGGATATAGTTATAAGACTTATAATATTAAATGTTCAAGGGTTTAAATTTGTTTTATTTTTGCGGTTATAAGGTTTCGACAAAGATGCTCTAACAATGATGAACATAATGTTCATTGAAACTTCGTTAATGCAATACTATGACAACAATGATGAAATTTAAGATGATGAAATTCACTGGTCATTCTAGGTGGGAATGGATTCCTATGGGCATGAGTTCTAACCCACCCAAAATATGACAACATCCTCCGACGCCAGCCAAACTATTGGCCTTGATGTCGGATTTTACCTTTAAAATTTGTATTTTGTTTTTTCAAATTAAAACCTCCCATACTTTCATTGCATGCCTCTAGTATAATGATGTCAAATTTTAGTCCATCCAAGAAAAAATTGAAAAAATGTCAACATTGGCCCCATTCACATGTCACTTATAAGCGAGGTCAAGTACATGAGCAAGCGTGTCTTATTTTTATGTTTTGATAGAATAACCAAAGAATATTTGATTTTCAAATTGTTTGTTTGAGTCATGTTTGAGTCCATAAGACCTCCCATATTATCAATGCATGTGTGTTTTACCAACATGTCAAATTTCAGTCCACACAAGCACAAATTGAAAAAATTCAATATTGGCCCCATTCACATTAATTATTCTATAGGCTTGTTGTTTGATTTTCAAATTGATTGTGTGATTCTGGAAACCCTCCCATACCATAATTGTATGCGTCTAGTCTAACCATGTCAAGTTTCAGTCCATACAAGCACAAATTGAAAAAATTCAACGTTTGCCCCATTCACATGTCAGTTATAAGTGGGGTCAAGTACATGCGAAGGCGTGCCTAGTACTTTGCCTCTACTCTATTTCCATAGATTTATTCATTTTTCAATTGATTATCAAATGGATGGTGTAAGAAAATACTAAAAAATATGATCTAGTTGCCTAATATAGGACCTTGCATCATTTGAAAGAGAGGGGGTTGCCTCGGTTTTCACACCTCACGAATGACCCACAACAAATAAAAAAAATTAATCAGTGATCTAGGTAATCTTGTAGTGGTTGAGGTTTTGGGTAGTACTTTGAACTCCATCTATTTTAAAAGGTACTCATGGGCCAAAGTCCCATGTATTCTAACCATTGTTGACATTATAATGTGGTAGGACAATTTTGGTGGCTAGTTTTAACCATGTCCAAAGTAATTTCCATGTATCTGACATGTGAAACACTATAATGCTTGGATGATTTTAGCATCACACTTGGAAAAAATGGTTGATAAAAGTGCCATATGTTTCCAACAATATAGGGTAAGTCATCTTAGTGTGATAATGAAGAATCATGTTTTGGTTGTCTGAGTTAGTAATGAAGTAGTCATTAGGTATGTTTATTTATAGTTACGTGTAATTAGTCATAATTGGTTCCACGATATTCATCCTTTATAGAAAGAGGTAAGGTCAAGATGATAAAGATAATAAAAATAAAAGTAAAAGACTCAATTGAGAAAGATTTCAATGACATAAGGATGCCACCAAAGAAATATAACCAATATTTATGAAAACAAGTGTTAATGAAATTATTAAATTACTATATCACTAATATGTAGCTAAAAAATGAGCATAACATAATTTCAAATAGTTAGAAAACTAAAAAAAAAATGCATGACATGATTATGCAATGATAA
>ML776868.1:205748-220548 GCA_009831015.1 Picea engelmannii
TGTCAGTTTCGATAAAGTCATCATCGATATCATATTCATGAACATTGTCTCCTACATCATTTGGTTCAACTAATTCTTCAACATCTTCCTCTGGAACATGATCATCTAACTCATGTTGATCATCTACATCATCTTCTTCTTCAATACCCTCTTGATCTTCCTCTACATTATACTTCACTAGCCTTCCTCTTAGATCACGTCTAATAACAAATGACCAACCCCCTCTACCTGAAACGTCTGAGTAAAATACATGTTCAGATTGACTTGGAAGAACATAGGGATCTGTCCTTGACTCAAGTGACCTTTTATTAACCATGGTAAATCCATTATCATGTTCAATAACAATTCTATCAGGATCACGTTGATTCAATCATACCATGTTCCATTTGACAATGAATAGAACTAATTTGAACGATTTAAAGTCACACTCAATAATATCTTCCAAATACCCATAGTATCAATTTTATGACAGTTTTGGATTTCTTTCACTTCTAGAGGAAACCTTTGACACCTCAAAGACTACAGATATCCCATAATCAAATGTTTTCATTGTTTCATCCAACTTTTTTATGAAAAAATTTATGACCGTTGCACCACATAGCCTTATGGTGTTTTATCTGCAATATGCCAAACACATAAAAATAACATCATCAATTGATAGCTAAGAAAATATTATATGTTTGGAAAGTATGCAAAGAAAAAAAAAACTTGTACATCAAAATAATTGAAAATAATTAAATAGTATGTCATATTAATATGCTCATTGCTTGTCTGTTTATGTTTTAAACCATATGCTAAATCAATTTTCCTTTTTGTAATATTGTTATCTCCATTGTGATGTGTTTCTTTAACCAATACATCCACACCTTCCCATGATAATCCTTGACCATATTGTTTACATCGTTCAATCCATACCTTCATCCACTCTCGACCAGTTGCATGAGAATAAAATTACAACATTTCAAAAATGTATAATTAATTAACATGATATACCATCTTTATAATTGATGTATATTGGAGATTAAATATGAAATAATTAAGTACGATATATACACAAAAACCAATAGTCAAATGTATTATAATTAATCTACACCATCTAATAATTTCCTTTCACCTTCCTCGATCTACCTTTCCCCATCATGTACTCCTTTTCAAATTTGTTAATGGAGTTTGGATCACCAATGCACTAGTCTAAATCGATCTTAATAAATGCTAACCCTGGAATATATTCAGTAATATACACCATGGTCTGGTATCTCATATATCCCTCCACCATAGAACCCTCAGGACATTCTCTTTTTCTAACCGATGCCTTAAACAATTTCAAGTGTCTCTCAACCATCCACATTGACCTTGTGTGCATAGGTACACACAATTCAATATCCTCAACTTGGTGTATGAGGTAGTGTTCTTGTGCATTGAAAAATGATGACGGTAGTAACTTTTGCATTTCACATATTAGACGAGGAATTTCTCTCTTCCAATACTTTATATCTTCTTTATGGATTTATTTATATGACAACCATATACAATTGATGCAAGCAAATCATGAAATTTAACGCAAATAAACAATATAATACATAAGTACAATTATTAAAACAAATGTCAAATATAAGTTCTACAACGAATTAAACAAACACTTTATGCATGCAAAATATCACCACTTACCTCATGTATTTTCCAAGATCATATATAACTTGTTTGACATTGTTGTCGAAGTTGTCTGGGAGAGATAGAGGTATAACATACTGTAACAATAAAAAAAATTCATTTATTTTTTCAAAAGTAGACAAAAACGTACATCAACATCATGCAGTATAAAAATATAAAAATTTATAAACCATAATAAGTACCTTAATGAAGATATGACAATCATGCATTTTTACCCCCCCCAAAAAAATCACATTTCTTTGTTAAGATATTCTTTATGTTCGAAGAAAATCCTGTGGGAAATTTAATTTTTCCTATGACTTATTTTACAACATTGCTTTGTTACTCCATCGATAACCATGGAAGTGAGCTTATATTAATTTGGTCTCCATCATTATTTAATTCAATGATATCTTTCATTGCATGATTGGCTTCCTGAATATCACTGCAAATTTTGACAATTTTTTCTTTGTCACTCCATCCATCCAATATTTTCCATAATGTTTTTGCTACATTGTTTCTGATATCAATTGTATCAAACAAATGAAAAATTTGTAGGTTCTCCTAGTAGGGAAACCTACTGAATTGTTCGAGATAACTTTTCATTCCTCATGGAATCCCATTAACACCTTCATGATCATGACCATCATGAATCATAGTTAAAGAAATTACAAAATTCGTTGTCAATTATAGTAAATTATCAAAACACATTATAAAAAAAATAAATTAAAAATATTTCATATAGATGATCATATATAAGCAACTTGATCCATACCTTGATGATTTCTATTATATTTCAACTTCCATAGGTGAGGTATCATTCTCTGTGTTTTTAATGCGGCCTCTTCTTTCCCATTGAAAAGATGCTTTTCGATAGTTCGATACCTATGATTATTAGAGAGGAAGTGCCTATACTCATCAAACACCTCCTTTCCTAAACTTTTTGATTGACAAGATTTCATTTTACGACCACAAACTGGACATGCAAATTTTACCTTTGTTTGAAGACCCGGAAGAGATGGATTAAGTATGTCAATTATAATATATTATATATAATGAATGAATTATTTTAAAAACATGCATGATTAATATATCAACTTCATAAAATTAAATACTATGAAAGTGCATGTTATAATTACATACCACAAAAATGTGTTAGCCCTGGAGCATCATGGATTATCCATGGAAGCATTGCATGTGATTGAAATTTCCTTTTCCCTATTGGTCTACAAACATCATGCATAGTGATGCCATTCCATAGATTTAGTAGCTCGTCAATAATAGGCTCAATATATACATTCATATCTTTAACTTGGTACTTACCCAATTGATTAGAACATATACAATACATAATTATTACACCATTTTACATACATAAATAATATATATGAACAAATGAACAAAATATATGACATTATGCAACAAATACGACAAATGAGATGCTACTGCATTAAAAACATTGTTGTAAACAAATACCTGGAATAATCATTTCCAACATTATATGCTCCCTCTTTATTGACATCCATAGAGGAATGTTATTGTTGATAACAAAAATAGGCCACACCGATTAAATAGAGCTCATCTCTGCAAATGGATTGACACCTTCTGCTACCAAAGAAAGCCTAACATTATGAGGTTCTTCTTTAAAGTGTGGCCATTTTTCCTCCATGTTTCTAAATGTAGAACCATCTGCAGGAATTCTAAGAAAGTCATCTTCGCTTATATTTCATGTATGGTAATCCATAAATTGTGCTAACTTTTTGCACCTAAATAGTCATTGCAAGCATGGAATAATGGGAATATAATGAAGAACCTTGCAACACACCATTTTTGTTTCTTGATTTGTTCAATATCTAATGCTATGACATTCAAGAAATTCTATTTCAAATTCATATTTCTTATAATATATAATATGATCATTGGGACATGCATCATTTGCTTGATGCTCTATTCCAATATCTTTCATTATGGAAGATAAATCTCAGTATGTGTGAGGTAAAATATTTAATGGTGGTAACAAATATTCAGCTATCAAGTTGCTACAACAAATTAAAAAAAAATGGTTAATATAATATCAAGAATATTAACGACAAATATTTCATCCTTATTGATTTTACTAATGAACTAACAACAAAAAATTTAGAGGAACAAATATGACCTTTATCACGATGATCATTTATATGTGATCGATGAAATATATTACATACCTTAACATCTGTGTGATCGATGTGTTTGAAAAACCATTCTTAAATTTCAAGTTCATTATCAACAATACAACAAAGAGAATATTTATGTTGGAGCCTTCATAAATGGGTTTGTATGCCTTCTCGATTATAGGTAAATCATGAAAATCATCAAAGTCATCATTTTCATGATCATCATCATCCATTCTAACATTAAATGTATCATGTATAAATGTGTTTGTACCATTATCCTCAACTATGTTATTAGCATTATCATCGTCTTCCATATGATCATTAACTTGATCTTTAGTATTCACAACTCCATGTTCCTTCGACACTTGTTCTGCAACCACATTCTCCATGTGCGGATATGCCCTAGGATACCTTTCCTTTATAATCACAAACCATTGAAATATAAATTAGTGTATATATAAAAAAATATAAAAATGATACATACATTTACAAAAACAATCAATATAAAGACATATATAATGAACAAATTACCAATGGATGATATTCATTACCCCCCTCAACGTTTCCATGATCCCTACAATGTATTTTAGCTGTTGAGATATTTAATCTTCTCTTATTAAATCCCCTGCATTGACTACAAGGATAATAACATTTCTCGTCACCCTTTCTTTTCACTCCATCCCACAATCTAGCAAGTAATTGCCAATTTTGTTCTTGTGGATCAAGAATATTGTTATGTGACATTTTCTTTTACCAACCTTGAGTGATGATTATTGATCTTACAAAATCAAGCTCCACACTTCAAATATTTATAATGATAGTAACAAACAAAATAATTATGTTTTTTTGCAGGAAAAAGGGTCCTTGTAACCTTCACAAGTCGTTGTAAGTATAGCAAAAATGTTCGAATGTTTCTAGCATTCCGGGTTTTTATAAATAAACAGACATTGGATTTCCAATGTATATTGATTATTCACCATTAGTGTAATAAATGTGAGGAATGGTTGACTAAGTCCAGGCTAGGTCATCCCCTGAATGAAAAATATTTGCTGGAAAAAAATATTCTACCTTTTCCACTCAGACCTATTAAAGTGGAAGAACCTTTTCAACAGTGGGGATTAGACTTCGTTGGGGAAATAAATCCAAACTCTGGTGGTTAATACAAATGAATGTTGATAGAAATAGACTATTTCACAAAATGGGTTGAGGCTATCCCTATAAGGGATACCATTGATTCTGTTATCATAAAGTTCCTTGAAGAGAATATTTTGGCTAGATTTGGTTGTCCTAAAAAGATCATAACTGATAATGCATAGGCATTCAAATATTCTAAGTTGTTATAATTTTTCCAAGACTAAAATATTTAAATTAGGCATTCAACTACATATTACCCATAGGGAAATGGATTGGAGAAGTCGTCAAATAAAATTCTAATTAGAATCATTAAGAAGATGCTATCACAAAACAAGAAACCATGGGATTCTCATCTCAAGTATGATTTACGGGTTGATAGAATAAGTACAAAATGATCCATTGGAACCTATCCTTTCAATTGGTGTATGGGGCATATGATATTTTTCCAATTCATCTAAGTTGGCCAGTGATGAAATTACTACAAGATGAAGAGGAAGAACTAGATAATGTGTAGAGAATAATCCATTGGCTCATAGATGTTCAACAAAATAGGGAATTTGTATTGGTTAAATCACAAGACACCATGACAAATGTATTTGATAAGAAATATAAGGAAATAAATTTTACTATTGGAGACTTGGCTTTAAAATGGGATGCAATAAGAGAATCCAAAGGAAAGCATGGCAATTTTGATAACCTTTGGATGGGACCTTTTCAGATCATTGTAGTCAAGGAAAACAACACTTATGAGCTAGTCTATCTTGATGGTGATATAAATGGATATCTTGTAAATGGGAGGTTTCTCAAGAACATTTTTCAATGTGGATCTCTAAGTGTACATTACATGTACAATATTAGTTTAGTTTCCTTCCTTTAATTTTTTTGTTAATTCAATTTTTGTATATTTTTATAATTTCAAATAATTTAAAATGAATTTGGGGTTATTTTGTTAAGTTGTTGAGAATGGAAGAAGATCTATCCTTTCATAGAATAAAAGGGTGCATTATAGGTTTCAATATCAGACTCTATAGCCCAATGGAAAAAACCACTAGTCTATTGTTCTCATCATATCATAGGGATTTGTTGTCCCCGTTGGAGCCAATGTTAGTGCAGGGTAATTGTTTTTATAGGAACTTTAAAATTAAGGATAGTTTCACCCTTTATTTATGTCTTTATGGAGAGAATACACCACTTGGGGCTTGATAAATGAGTAAAAAATCACCTTACCAGTGATTAAGTTGAAGGAGAAGGCTTTAAATGAATAACATGGCTTAGTTCTACAAAAGGGCACATAGCGCGAGCCACTGGCGGGGCTTAAAATACATTGTAAATGGATCACACACAAAATATAGAGATTATAGTAGAGACCAAGGGATTTGACCAAGTGATATATTCCATTTTACCATGTGCATCAGCAAAATAACAATATTGATGCTCCAAAGTTGAGCGCATATCTTATCCCAAGATCTACTGTGTATAACGCATATCACATCCTTAACTTTTTTTTCATTTAATGAGACTTGGGAATGCGAAGAGTGATTTTTAGGTGATATATGTGGCCATGGTTTATGTTTTTGGCACCACTCTTATTTGTTGGGAAACCACTCACCAGGCCATGCGATACCACTTGTGGTATCCTCAAAGCCGCGTTGTCATATGTTTACTCAGTGCTTAGTTGGATGACAATGTGGACCACTAACGAACAATCTATATCACACCTGGATATCTATGTGGACTAACATGCAACAAGAATTTGATACGTAGTCATTCTATTCCATGCAATCACTATGAGATGACCATCGTTTATGGGGAGACACATGGCCCAACTAGACGCAATCTAGCTCTGAAAGAGGTACCACATAGGAATCCACATGGACCAATCCTAACCTTCCACATATCCATTGTACATTGATGATGTCATCCAATTTTTCTTTCATTCCTATGAGTTTGAAGTGCTATCTAATGTGAAGGTTCCACGTGTCAAAAAAATTCAAATATGGATAAGGCTAGATATTAAAGGATTTTTCCGCGTGGGAAGACTATCAAAAAGCTTAGAGTATCATTTGGAATGATCGATTAATATTATCTAAGGTTAATCATTGATAATAATCACATTCTCATATATATATGGTGGGTATTGAGATCATTGGTCATATCTAGCGTGTTGCAGTATCCAATCTCGAGTACTATGGTCATATTTAACAAATTATTGGTTTTGTCAGTAAGACCTTCCATAAGATATTCAAATTCTATAAGAGTAAGACATAAGTCACATTACAACCATATGCAATAACTTTCTCCTCAATGGATGCTTATTGTTTAGCTAATCTTTGATGAATGGTGATCTTCCTGAAGGGGTTTCTCCCCCAGGTAAACCTTGTTGGCCATCTTGGCTTCAGATGTGCTATAAATTCCAACTATGTTTACAAAGGGGAGGAAGGTTGATTCATGTTCTTTATGGTTCACAAATAGTAGTAGTAGGACACTAGGTATTTCATCTTAATATGTAGCTACAGTTTCTAGCCAGTATCCAACTGAAACAAACGACAAATCCCCCAAAGGCCAAATCAATGTTACACCACATCATGAGGTGACAATAGATAAGAGGAAATGGCTAGCCATTCTTCCAACTACCTAAAAAACCTCAATTTTGTAGCAAGAGAAGGCACCAAGACTATCAACTCTATATTACTAAGCAGTTCATATGGAAGTGTAACGACCCTCCTTGTCACGAAAACAACTCCGAAAACAGGTGAAAATTGTTTTTTTTGTTTGTTTAAAGTGTGTGGACACGTGTATAAGAAAAAAACCCCTCGACTCTACGTCACCACTCGAACCAACAAGACACAAGTAAGATGAATACAAACAAGACGGCCCGACATATCACAGTGACAACAAGAATAAATGCCCCTGGACATAAGACGTGAAACTTGCAGCTGTGAGCAGAAACAGACACCAGGGGTGAGGTACAGCACTATCACAGAACGAAGGAATCCAACAATAGAGTCGCAGTAGTGGAAACTATGCCTTTAAACAGCCCGAGACTACTGATACGGATCAGAGTGTGTTGCAAGAGTGGAATTGTGCCTTTAAACAACCTGGGACTCTTGATACGACACTGGATTCCTTCCACCGGATTTACCCACAGACATAAACACTAAGCTACAAGAGGTGTCTAGATCCCACCCGACACGAACATACTACACAATACAATACCACCAAGTACTACAAAATCAGGGACAATCATGACCTCTACGGGAGACGCAAGTCAGGAGGACTCAATCGACCAACCACTATTGGGACCTGAAGACATCAATCAAGACCAATTGCTCCAGTAATTATCATTAACTGACGAGGACTTTATCAAGGTAAAGATCTATAATCTCAACCCCAATGTTTAGTTATAAGGTCAATTGGCGCTAGTTCAGGGACAAGCAATAATCACACGTGCATTGCATTTTTTTTGTTTTTGTTTTGCTAAACGCCAAGATTGGGCAACGATATCAATACCATACGGTAAACCCTCGAACATTTCAATCTCCTTATTATCTTGCCTTTCCTTCTAAATTATTACCATACATTGGAATAACCTATCCACTATTGCATGGCAGTAGACCTTATCATTAGCACTTCACTTAAACGAGTAATAACTTCGCAATTCAAACTTCATCCTAATATTCAATTAAACAAAAATAACATTGCAATTCAACCATTATCATCAACATTGCAACTTAACGACAATTATTATTATTGCAATTTAAACTAGAATCACCATTGTAATTAAGCAAATATTAATATTGCAGTTAAGCTTCATCATCAACATTTCACTTAAACGAATAATAACTTTGCAATTCAAATTCATCCTAATATTCAATTAGACAATAATAACATTGCAATTCAACCATTATCATCAACATTGCAACTTAACGACAAATATTATTATTGCAATTTAAACCTGAATTACCATTGTAATTACACAAATATTAATATTGCAATTAAGCAAATGTAAACACTATTAATATTTAATGCATATAATCCTTGCAATTTGACAAATAATAAATATTCGAATCGACATCATGCTAACCATAACAATAGTCCTTCTAGTTAAAAAGACCATAACAATAACACTGTTTAATGTTACACCGTTTGAAATACCAACATCTTTAAAGGCAAAAATATGTAAACCTAAAAATGCTATTTATCAAAAATGAAAACATTTTAAGGGCAATATCAATAACAGCATAATTTAATTAATATCATGTTTAAGCACAACATTAAACACCGCTATTTTAAATTGGATCTAATGAAATCCTAACCCCATATTTAGGAGGTATATTATCCGAATTAAACGCTACCATAAACATCCCAGTTTTAAAAGGTCCTATTGAACCAGCACGCTATTCATTATGACAAGGTTTTAAATGACCCAACTTTGAAAGGCGCGTAGGTATAAATAAACAATTTAAAGGATATATATAAATATGACAACGTTTTTCTTTATTTTAATGCTGGACTTTGAAAGGCGCATAGGTATAATAAACAATTTAAACGTTATATATAAATATGACAACGTTTTTCTTTTTTTAATGCTGGACTTTGAAGGGCACGTAGGTATAATAAACAATTTAAACGCTAATATATAAATCTGACAATGTTTTTTTTTTTGACTTGAGTTAATTACCATTAACACACAGGCACCAATAACACACAGACGGACTATCATTCCACGACAATGTAGGGAAAACGGATTAGAGTATTCACATTATTATGGTAATTACCTGGCGGTTATGAACTGATTACAAGCAATCTTCTACCAATTGTTATGAATGCAATCTTCTTCTATATTTAAAAGTGCAAAATCGGTCCAACTGGCCTTAAACTGTAATTATGTCTAAGAACGCACGGCATACAAAATGCTTTTCGGGTGTCAGGGTTCCTTCCCTAATCGTTTACTTTTCTGGTGCTTTTAGATCCTCATTAATTACACATCTAAAACGCCAGGTCGGATATATAATAGTTAAGGACTCAGTTTTAAATGTAAACCTGTATGCACGCGTTGATATTCGGCAATGATTACCTTTACCTTGACCATGATATATATAGGTAAATTAAACTATCATTTAAGACTGTCATATAAAAACTGGAAAATCTGATATATATCATTTTAAACTGTCATTTAAACTATCAGTTAAAACTATGCAATTTGAACTAGCATTACAACCTGGAAAATCGGATATAACATTTAAACTATCATTTAAACGAGACTACTAATCTTTTAATCAAATGGAGCTCTGAACCGAGTTGTAAATAACCAGGAACACATCCCTCTATCTTTAAATTACCATAATATTCAGCTCAAGGTGAGGAAATTTCAACGCAAGATTAACACTGACGCCTGGGAACTATGACGAGAAGACCAGTGAATAGCTGAGCGATTACCTTATAACGTAATGCAGTAAATGTGCAGGGACCCTATAGTGTAGAAGTGAAGGGTTATTGCACAGGAATCCCACCAGGGCGCGAGCAGGGAAAACGGATACCGAACCACAAGGAACAGCGAGAGGAATATGAAGCAGAGTAGGAATCCTAGCTGCCCGAAACCCTAGCCCGAGCAGAGGAAGTGACCAAATCGCACGTAGGGATAGCCGTCATTTATTTTGAATTCCTCCGGTTGTGTGGGTGAGTTTGTAGCTTGATCAAGGAAGAGAAACCGTGTTTCTTGGGTCAACCTTGACGCAGAGGAAAGAGGATCCATTTTTGTTTTTTTGTTTTTGGGGTGTTTGCACGCAGAGAAAAGAAGATTTCGTGAAGCCATCCGGTTTTCTAGTGCAATCCGCACAGAGGAAAGGAGGGTTCGTGAATACAACGTGTTCCTGTCTGCACAAGGGTTGGATTGTGACACCGCTATGTCTTCTGGTTCGCGCGAGGATAAAGGGACAACCCATTTGCAGAGGAGGTAGTTGGTCGAGCAAAAGAGAGCAGGGCAGGTCGAGAAGGTCGTGGGGTTTCCTACGATTTACAGTAAACAGAGAAAACGCCCAGTGAGGAAAAAAAAAGGGAGTATTGTTACAGGTATGAACTAACTGAGAGGGGGGGTGAATCAGTTAGTGTAGATTATTAACTATTTCTCTTATTTTTAACTTTGAATCATTAATCTTAGTGACAGTGAGTCTTTACTGTGAAATTCAGACTTATAAACATAAAGCAGATAACATAAAGAATAGAAATCACACATCGCATTCACTCACAAGTATGAGACACAGATTTTTCAAGAGGAAACCCAACCAAGGAAAAAACCTCGTCTTCTTAAGATGTTAAGCAAGCTCCAACTGTGTTACATTTCATCTTTTATGAGAACCAACTCATAGAGGCTACAACCTCTGATTGCCAGCACCAACTGGCTAAGAGCACCAACTCCCACAGAATCCCAACACCCACTCGGTGGAAGCACCGACTTCCTTTTTACTTCAGCACCAACTGAGTGAAGGCACCAACCTTTAGATTCTACAAGCACCCACTTGCAAAGAAAGAGACATTCGTCTCCCTAGCACCACCCTACCACCCTTATTTTCCAAAATAAATATTGCTCAAATCAACTTGTTCATTCTGATATAGCTTGCTTACCCTTTCTGCTGATCTACTCTGCATTCTTCACTGTCTCTGATCTGTTGCTCTGCTTCACTGTCCTCTGCAACCCATTCTCAGCTTCTTCTCCTGTCATGCAGATTCTCCTCTCCCTCTTCTCACCTACAGAGCTCTCTCTTCTTCTCCCTTTATCCAAACTTTCATCTTGGTTCCAGCGCATTATATTGTTATTCCACATGCAGAGGTTTTCCTTGCTTTTCTCAACTTCAACTGCAGTTTCCCTTTCTTTCATTCTTTCTTCTGCTTTTCGCATGCCAACATTCTTCCTGATTTTCTGAACTGGCTCTTTGCATGCCTCCTCTACGCATGCCACATCATGAAACTGCAGTTTCCCTTTCTTTCATTCTTTCTTCTTCTTTTCGCATGCCAACATTCTCCCTGATTTTCTGAACTGGCTCTTTGCATGCCTCCTCTACTCATGCCACATCATGCAACACTGTGTTCTTCCTGTCTTAACTGCCAGTCTAAATTTAGACTAAAAGACCTTCCACCATCCAGAGTGATTAGAGACACCCAACTGGAAAAATCTTCCAGACTTGTCAAAGCAGATGAAGGACCCCCGCCAAACTCTGGATTTAGCAATGTTAAGCTCCGTTGATTGTGCATTATAGCCGTTTGATGCTGGCCACACCAATTGTGTTGTGAATGGCTTTATTCATGTGTTTCTTAAAGAGAATGGTTGGTAACTGTTGTTGCTAGTCATGGCTGTGGCTAAGGCGTGCGTTTTGATCAGCAAAGATCCAACGCTATTTCAACATAGTTTCCAGCACTGTGTTTCAGCCCAACACTGTGTTTCAACATATGTAACATTACTGTGTTTCAGTTGTTACAGCACTGTGTTTCAGCATAAGTTCCAGCTCTGTTTCAACATTGTGTTTCTGCATCTATGTTTCAGCATCTGCATTCCAACATTTGTGTTCTAGCATTTGTGTTTCAGCATTTGTGTTTCAGCTTCTGTGTTCCAGTATCTGTGATTCAGCTTCTGTGTTCCAGCTTTGTTTCATCATTGTGTTTCAGCTTCTGTGTTCCAACATCTCTTGTGCGTGTTCTATAACCAACCGATTGCCATTTGTGTTTCAGCTTCTGTGTTCCAGCATTTGTGTTTCAACATCTGTGTTCCATCATTTGTGTTTCATCATCTGTGTTTCATCTTCCGTGTTCCAGCATCTGTGATTCAGATTCTGTGTTCCAACTTTGTTTCAGCACTGTGTTTCAACTTCTGTGTTCCATCATCTCTTGTGCGTGATCTATAACCAACCGATTTCCATTTTTGTTTCAGCTTCTATGTTCCAGCATTTGTGTTTCAGCATCTGTGTTCCAGCATTTGTGTTTCAGCATCTTTGTTCCAGCATTTTTGTTCCAGCATCTGTGTTCTAGCTTCTATGTTCCAGCATTTGTGTTTCAGCATCTGTGTTCCAGCATTTGTGTTCCAACATCTGTGTTCTAGCTTCTATGTTCCAACATTTGTGTTTCAGCATCTGTGTTCCAGCATTTGTGTTCCGGCATCTCTTGTGCGTGCTCCATAACCAACCGATTGCGATCAATGACAACCTTGACCGTTTGCATCATCTCTTCTATAGCCATATTTCCAACAATCTCCCCCTTTGGCATTGATCGCAATATGTCTTTCATTGCTCCCCCTTTGACATCAAGGGAAAAGGGTTAAACTATTCTCCTCAAGCTCCCCCTGACTTTGTGCACTCAACTGTAATACCTACTAAAAAGGAATGGAATCCATGAACACTATCCACTAACCTGACCACAACGCTCCACCTGAATTGATGCCAATTTTGATGCATTCTTGTCTTGAGAGTTTAAACTCAAAAAGGTATCAGCTCTGATCTCTATGTATTTTCTCTTGCTGCAGCTCTACCAAGTTCAGTAACTAGGCTTCTTGTGAAAATATCCTTTGGACCTACACTCTTTTAATCAATCATCTATGCTATGTCTTGTACACATCTGCTCCTACCAATTATTACCTAAGGTACATTCGGTCAATCGTGACTTCATCTTCCAATCCTATCTTTGCTTCTCATGACCAAATTCAACATAGCTACACTCATATATTCAATACTGGTATAAAGACCAAAAAGTCTCTTTAGGCGATCTGTTAAGCCCACGCTCCCCCTGACAAAGTGCAGAGGTTAGTTAGAGAAGGGTAGGACACCCATCTTCTGTCTCAGGTATTCAAACTGTGCCTTAGGTAATGGTTTGGTAAATAGATCAGCAATCTGCTCCGTGGAGGGAATGTACTGCAACTATACCACTTTGTTGGCAACCTGATCTTTTAAGAAATGATACTTCAAAGGTATATGCTTTGTCTTGGAATGAAGAACTGGATTCTTGGAGACACTAATGGTACTAGTATTATCACAGTGAAGAGGAATGGGTTCTTCATATGTTACCTTCAAGTCTGCAAGAGCTTGTATCATCCATATTACCTGAGTACAACATGCAGCAGCTGCAATGTATTCTGCTTCTGTGGTAGACAAAGCTATAGATATTTTCTTCTTGCTTAGCCATGCAACTAATGAATCACCCAAGAAGAATGCACCTCCACTAGTGCTCTTTCTCTCATCTATACAATTGGCCCAATCTGCATCTAAATATGCCATCAGCTGAAAATTTTGATTTCTTGGGTACCACAAACCATAAGACAGAGTGCCTTTCAGATATTTGAAAATTGTTTTGACAACTACTAAGTGACTCTGTTTAGGGGCATCTTGAAATCTTCCGACCATCCCAACATCATGCATTATGTATGGTCTTGTTATAGTGATGTATAGAAAACTTCCTATCATAGATCTGTACAGCCTTTGATCCACTTCTGGGGTAGTATCATCTTTGCTCAGTTTGTAGCCACAGACCATGGGTGTACTCACATGTGAGGCATCTTCCATTTGAAACCTTTTCAACATCTCCTTTAAATACTTCTCTTGGGAGAGAAATAAACCTTCATCATTCTGAGTAATTTGAGGACCAAGGAAGTATGAAAACTCTCCAAACATAGACATCTCAAATTCAGATTTCATTGCATTAGCAAACCATTGAACAAAGGAGTGGTTAGTACATCCAAAAGTAATATCATCAACATAAACTAGCACAACCAGTAAATCAGCACCTTCAGATTTGGTATACAAATTGCTATCTGTAGAATCTTTCTTGAAGCCTTTATCGTGTAGATATTTGTCCAGTCTCCCATACCAGGCTCTTGG
>ML776868.1:230014-272215 GCA_009831015.1 Picea engelmannii
AATTTAAAGAAGCAAGAAGTGGTTTTCACACAAGGACAACGAACTATAAATAATCCACGAGGCTCGTGAGATCATTTTTATCATAAAATAGAGAGAAGAAGAGTGTTTAAACCTA
The DNA here is from genome assembly GCA_009831015.1 of Picea engelmannii. Taxonomy (NCBI): domain Eukaryota; kingdom Viridiplantae; phylum Streptophyta; class Pinopsida; order Pinales; family Pinaceae; genus Picea; species Picea engelmannii. Next base: position 230,130 of record ML776868.1, read on the forward strand.
AAAGATAGAGATTATTCCAACTTAAGAAAAACGTCATATTATGAGAAGGAAGACATGAGGCTTGTAGGGATCCAATTAGTATTTGTTGTATTAATGTGCAATTCTCATCTCTTATTCTTCTCCATTGTAACAAATATATCTTCCATATCTATAATTTAATCTAATACATATGAATAAAATATTTTGGCTCCATATGTGTGGATGCATCAATGGATGAGATTGATTCTAGTTTGTGGCCAATCTTGTTTCATTTTCTTGTTTTAAATATTCATAATAATGAAAAGTATTTATTATGTGGATGTATCAAGCAATGATCTATCTAAATGTATGTAATTTAAATTAGAATGCATAAATTGTTATAACTTATGAATTCTTGAATGCTCAACAATTTCTTCTTGAATTTAATCATGGAAAGAATTATTTGAATTGGGTACCTTACTTGTGCACCTTCCTTTCCATATAGTCATGTATTCTTTTACCCTCGAAATTCTAATACGCAAAGGAGAAATTTCCCCTATTATTTGAAGGCATGATATCATCATCCTCTCTGGAAGGTGAAGGAGTTGTTAAAACAAGAAAATATGCATATAGTCCTTTATAAAGAAAGGTAACTCTTAGACCCTCTTCTGAGTTTTGGCTCGAAGGACCCTTGGCATCATTTTTATAACAACTGAGAACATTTATAGGACTAACAATATTGATTAGTGGTTGTATTCCAACTAAATTCATTATTCTTAAAGAGGGAAATGAGTGGGTATGTAATTTTTCCATAATTATGAAAAAACTTTCGATATTATCCAGTTAATCCTTGGAATACTCACAAAATTTTATGATTTTTATGGTGGGGCCTATCCTTCCTAGATTATATTTTCTTAGGATCTATATGGGCACCATCCTTACTAACAATATGGCCCAGGTATTCTACTTCAGAATATCAAAAGGAACATTTAGAATACTTGAGAAAGAGTTGATGTTGAGACAATTAGTTTAATACTTGATCCACATGGGAAAGATGGGCTTGCCAAGTTTTAATATAAATGAGGATAGTACATAATAATGAAGGAAAGGTTGGAATACACGATTCATCAGGCTTTGGAAAGTGGAGGGTGCATTACATAGGTCGAATGGTATGACCAAGAACTCATAATGGCATTATTGAGTATGAAAGGTAGTTTTGGGAATATCGACCTCCTTCATACATAGTTGGTGGTATCCAGAATGTAGATAAGGTTTAGTAAAGAATTGATCACCTCTCAGTTCATCCAAAAGGTCATCAATGATGGGAATGGGAAATTTACTTTTGATGGTAATTTTATTGAAGGATAAACAATCGAGGCACATGCACCATGTACTTGTTTTCTTGAGTTCCATGAAAATATAAGAAGAAGAATGGCATGTACTAGGGTGTATGACACCCACAACTAACAATTCTGGAACAATTTTATGGATTTCATTTTTTGGGGAAAATGGGTGATGATAAGGATCAACATTGGGAGGAAGACTACCAAGGACAAGTGGAATGGAATTATCATGGGGGGAACAGGAGGGTGCGAGTCCTTGGGGTTTGTCAAAAATATATTGGTGTTTGGAGATGACAATTTTCATGTCGAGATGAGCAGCAGGGGATGGAATCTCAACTATGTGAATGGAATGGAATTGGTTAATAATTCCAACCTTGTTTTAGGAGTTTCTTTATTCGGTGTAAACTACCAATATCATGGGAAACTGCATTGATTCCTTGGAACTTGTACCATTATCCATCATGTTGTAATTTCATGTATAATTTCTTGAATTCCATGATGATGGGGCCTAGTGTGTGTAACCATTCAACATGCATAAAAATGCCACAACTATCTGTTTCAATAGAAAACATGTGCGATTTCAAATTATAATACAAATTTGTAGGCACACATTTTCACAACGAACCCCACATTTCATGGAACCTCCATTATCAATCATGATTTGGAAGTTATGGACTACATGGATATAGAAAAGGGTCTCTTGAAAGATTCAGTGATGAATAAAATTATTGGTGTTGCCATTATCGATGAGGATAATAACTTTTTGATGCTTGATATAGCCATTTAAATTAAGGGTTTGGAGAGATGAGATACTATTGAGAGAATACAAAGAGATGAGGAGTTCACTTTGTAGTGGATCAAAGGGATGGATTTTATCATTGTCTTTGGGAGGGGAAACATCACCAACATCTTTAGAAATTTCCTAAAAAATGGACATATAAATATTTTTCTCCTTACATTTGTGCCCCCAATTTTTTTTTTCATCGCAATTATAATAAAGACCCTTAAGTTGGTGTTCCACCATTTTTGTCTCGGTTAACTTATGCACGTTAAGAGGATGGGAAGGAGGAGTTGGATTGGTGGGTTGAGAACGTGGAAAAGAGGATTGGTTTTTTACATGAGAATAAAATACTTGGTGTGCTTCCTTGGCAATGTGATTATCTTCAAGCCAGGTCTGGGGGAAATCCATTAGGACATGAGCTCAGATGTCATCCTTGAGGCCACTAATAAATAATTTATGAAAGAAGGTGTTTGTTTGGACTTCAATTCAGAAAGAAAATTACTAAAAAGTAGTGATGTAGTCTTAAATTGTACCAAACTATTTAAGCTTGGTTAGACATCCTAAATGATTAGTGTCTGTGTCAAAACATTCATAAAGGTATGCAACAAATTGGTTCCAATAATTATACCCTCGGTGTGAATTTTTATGCCGTTGCCACTATTTCCATATTTTTGGATCCAAATAAAGGGAACTGACATAAAGTTTTATCAAGTCATCAGTGATGCCATGTAATGAGAAATATTGTTCCATTTGAGTGACAGATCTGGGGGTCTAAGCAATTAATTTTATTCACCTCAATTTTAGGTAGATGTAGATCACAAGTAAGGGGGTTATAAAGAAATCCCATGGACTAGGATGAGTCCACACCCTCTTTCTTTGAAGGTTGTTCAAAGCAGATAGTAACATCATATATATGAACCAATGCGATCAAGGTTTTGATATTGGCAGAGAGGATGTCAATTGTAGTGAGCCTCAAATTTATGGTAGCAATTTCTGAAGTAAGTTTAGATATATCATGTTTGTTATAGGATTGGGATACATTAAATGCATTTTCTAGCTTTCTGAAGGACTTGTCTAAGGCATTGATGCAATTGTCAAAATCTTGGTTGCATGTGGCCATCAAGGAGATAAGATGGTAAGATTAGGTTTGGTGGGTCTACACAAAAATGGCTTATGAGAGAGTGGTATCATTGTGATCAGTGTGAAAAGAGGAATCTAATGAGATGGGTCCAAAATAAGGGTGATGGAGAGGGTGGGTGGGTACATAGAAAAAAAGGGATTATGAGAGATGGGTACCACAATGATCAATGAGAAGAGAGGAATCCAGTAGCATAGGTCCCAAATAAGGGTTTCAATGGGAATAATATTGTAGAGAAAAAATGATCAAATTATTCATATTTAAGATTGTGTATGTGATAAAATGTGTAGTTACTACATGTATTCTTCCCCAACCACAATTTGATCCACTTAGTGACACATCATTATGCTTTATAAATTTCAACACATGTCTCTAGCCTAAAAAATGAAATTCTAAAAATATGAAAAGGAGAGGGTTCTAATAACAATTGTAGGGTGCTAGAAGGAAATATGAAAAGAAGAAACACAATTATTATCACAATTATTATAAGAAGAACAAAATAGTAAGAAAATTGAGACAATAGATCAAAAGGATGATACCTTTAATATCTTGAGAGAAAATTTCACTTGCCTCTTCGAGGAGGAAATCTCCAAAAAACCAAAGCTCGAGTATAAATGATTTCACCTCTATTTATATTATTTGTATTCTCTAGAAAACATTCTAGAGGAAGAAATTTCTAGAGGCGGAACCTTCTAGTAAGTCTTCTTACATTAGATGTGTTCACGTTATTGCATAGGTCTTATTTACTAATAGGAACACACCACGCCACCAACAGTCCGGGGTACACTACCTTCAAGCCCACCCTTGGACTTATTTATCTTACCGATATGTTTTTAAATTAATAAGGACACATAAAATAAAACATCTAAATACATGCACAACAATAACCAACAAACATGCATGTTCTAAAGATTCAATTAAACGATAAATAAATACACAATGAAATACATTCATATACATATAAATAATACCATAACGAAGAGAAATTATCTTTATAAAAGAAGACACCAATTGGCTCCATACCAAGTATGTTCCACCCAACTGTAGACACTATTGCTCCAAATATCAACAATAGTGTCACCCCCAAGCCAGGGCTATGAATCCACAAGGACGGTTCTAGACTGTTACTTGTACTTCTGAACAATTCAACACTCAATATCTCACAGGATTTCCCAGTACTCACATAAATCCAAGTACCTAGCTCTCTTCTACCCATCTTGCACCACCCAAAAGAATGGACCTCCACCCTTCTCTGCCATGAAGTCCCTCAGGAAATCCTTTTCCTTCCAAGGCTCCAGCACAACTGGCCCAGAATCTCCATGTTGGAACTCTCAAGATTCGCAGATGTGAAAAAATATGGACATAGGCCAATTCATCTCAGACGTGCAGGCCTCAAGTCATGGGTAGATTACACCAGCGACCTATACAGCCAATGATACCATGACTTCTCTTCAATAGTTCATTTCCTTTCCCCAAGCCAAGACATGGATGAGGAAGATGAATGGGTGATGGAAATGAATGGAGTGAGATCTCCACCCAAGGTGTGAAAAAAAGAAAAATAAGTGAATGAATGTGTGAGGGAAAGAATGGAATTAAAGAAGAAGTGAATGAGCGAATGAACCAACCCCCTAATTAGACCAGGGATGGGTTTAAGTATTTTCGTGGGGAATCAAGAACCTCCTGGCCTTCCCCAAGAATCTCACATAACTGATCCACTCCCTTAGACAAAAGGGTAATTAAAATAGGAATAAACATGTATCCCCTCAAGCTCCCTCTCTCATGGAATCATAGCCCCCTATAACTATAGTCCTTGTCCATCTAGCAAATAGCAAATTATTTATTATTAATAATGATCAAAACATTAAATTTCTTGGGCACACTGTCCTTTTAATAATTTTCCTTGGCACTTTGGTCTCTCAAAATTGTTAACAATACATTATTTAAAATGGGGATTCAAAACCCGGGGTGTTACATCCCCTCCCCATTATTTTGGCACTGTCCTAAGTGCATATACAAAATAGATATCAAAATCTGAAACGTTATTCAAAAAGTTGTGGATAATCTGTCTCCATGGAATATTCATGCTCCTAGGTAGAATATTCAGGACCATAGTAGGTCCACTGAAATTTTACCATCTCTATAACTCGATTCTAGATCATTTTGACCTTTTTGTCCAATACCCGCATTGGTTGAACTTGAAAGTCTCACATTGTCTCTACCTAAATCAGATGTCAATCAATAACATGGTTAGGATCATGTACATATTTATTTAGTAAAGAGACATGAAATACATTATGCACATTCATGGAAGAAGAAAATCCAATCATGTATGCAACTATCCCTATTTTTTCAAATATTTCAAACGGACCACAAAATCTAGCTGCTAGCTTTGTAAAACTACCCAATTTCAAGGATATTTTATTGGGCTTCACTTTCAAAAGTACATCCTCCCCTAATTTAAATTATCTATTTGTCCTATTCTTATCTTCATAAAATTTCTGTCTATCTTGATCTGCCTTCAAATTATGCTTGATCTTGACCATCTAGTCTTCCATATCCTTGAGCAACTCTGGCCCAAGTACCACTCTATCTGTTGGGTTGTCCCAGCTCACTAGAGTATTGCATTTCCTACCATACAAGGCTTCAGATGGGCTCATTCTCAATGAATCTTGGTACCCATTATTATATGCAAACTCAACCAAGTGTAAGTAATCTTCCCACTTAGATGGCTTATCCATCACATACATTCTCAACATATCCTCGATTACTCAGTTGACCCTCTTTGTTTTTCCATCTGACTGTGGATGGTATGTTGTGATAAAGTTTATATTTGTACCAAATCCTTTAAACAATCCCCTCCAGAAATTGGAGGTAAACTTTGTATCTTTTTCCGAGACAATTGTCCTAGGTATCCCATGCAACCTAGCAATCTCCATCATGTAAATTTCTGCAATATTAGGCATTGTATGTGTTGTTTTTACAGGAACAAAATGAGAATCCTTTGTTAATTTTTCAACCACTACCATGATTGAATCATCTTTTCTTGATGGCCTAGGTAATTTAGTTATGAATTTAATGGTTATCACCTCTCGTTTCTTCTCTGGGATTGGTAATGGATGCAACAAACATGTTGGGTGCCTATTCTCATCCTTCACCTTATGACATTCCATACATCGAGTGATGTAATCAACACCATCCATTTTCATTCCCAACCAAAAGAATTAGCTTGTTGTTGTTGTAATCATTTTCTAGTAACCAAGATGTCCAACATAAGGAACATCATGAATTTACTTCAATACCAAATTCCTCAGTTCTTTGGAACTAGGAACATAGATTCTATTCTTATTCATCAGCAATCCATTTTCCTTTATCTCATACTCCTTTATTTTTTGTTGTACATATCCTTACTGTAAGCTTTCCTTTACATGTAGGTAATGTTCATCTGTAACAAGATCATCTAAAATTTTGTTCTTCAAGTCTGACGGATGCATACTGACAACAATAGCATGCATGAGATGCACTCTTCTACTAAGTGCATTGGCAACTTTATTCTCTTTTCCTTTGATATTCTTGATGTCAAGGTCATATTCACTTAAAAATTCCATCCATCTTGTTTTCCTAGAATTCAAGGTTGGTTGTTCGAAAAGATACTTTAGGACAATGTGTTTTGTCCTTAATTCAAATCTCTTCCCCATGAGATAATGCCTCCACATATTCAAGGCATGGACAATGGTAGCAAGCTCCAAGTCATGTGTGGCATAGTTCCTCTCATGTTCCTTAAGATTTCTGGACTCATAACCAATGACATGTCCATTTTGTATGAGGACTCCCCAAAGTCCTTCCTTACAGGCATTTGTACATACCACAAAACTTTCATTTGGGTCAACAATATTTAACACAGGTGCACTAGTAAGTAATTCCTTCAACAGATTAAAATTCTCTTCACACTTAGGTGTCCCTTCAGATTTAGTTCCCTTCTTTTGCAAGGAAATGATGGGAAGAGAAATCTTAGAGAAACCTACTATGAACCTTCTGTAGTAGCCAACTAATCCCATAAAATATATGACTTCTGACACATTTTTGGGTGTTTTCCATCCTCTAATGGATTCGATCTTCTTTGGATCTACTGCTATGCCCTGCTCTGAAATAATGTGTCCCGAGTAATGGATCTACTTTTGATAAAAAGAACTCTTACTCTTCTTTTCATACAATAAATGTTCTCTCATCACTTGAAATGCTAGTCTTAAGTGATGTTCATGCTCCTCTTCAAACTTAGAATAGATAAGTATGTCATTGTAACATCCCTCTCTAGTGCACTGAGGGAACTTATTCTTTGAGGAAACTTGCTTGCAAGTGATCCAAATTATTATGCTATTACAACTTTTGATTTTGATTGAGGCGTTATGGGTTGATGACATGTCGTTTCACTGCATTGACATAGATAGGTGCTATTGACTCAGTTTTACTGTGTGTGTAGGATTCTGGACCTCGAGGATGCAGAGGCATAGATGGAACCCCTTGGACTCTGGATCGAGTCAGGGAGTGTACCATTGGGGTTTGATTGTTTTACTGTGATATTAGTGCATCTGATTAGATGATATGATATGCATATGTTCTGACATGATTTGTTGATGATGAAGGCTAACGATAGCTTTCCAACCAGACTCACATGTGGACTATAGGGGTCACGCACGACTACCAGAGATGTTGAGGTAGAGGTGTGGACATCATCCCTACCACAACCTACTAACACTCCCATCATGGCTCGAACTGTAGTTTAACGTTTACTTAGTTCGAGACGACCCACGATGTCGTGAGGGAAGACTGTGACAGTCGTTCATGATGATTTTAAGTGGCGTGCAATAAGGCAGGGGCCTTATTCCTTAGAGGACCTTAGTCTCCCACAAGTTCACCTAGCGGAGTATTGACTCCAAGGGTTTTTTATGTCTACCAAGTCAGTCAAGAGGCGAGTGGCACCCTTGGAGAATGTAGTGCGTCCTGAAGGGAACGTCGCACAAGGGAAATAGATTAGGGCGAGTGGCACCCTTGGAGCACCTAGTGCATCCTAAAGGGCATGTTGCGTTGTTTTGATAAATGAACGAACCTAGTCGACCTTAGGATGAACACTGTGAGAAGAATTTAAAAAAAAACATTTTCCCTAATAAAATCTCACCCATCAGGAAAATTTAAGGTTTAAGTCTAAACTATGCTAGTGGTAAAATTTTATCTATCTATAAAAATAAATAAAAATAAATAAAAAACAACAACAACAACATAAATACTAATTATGATCTTCGTTAAATATTGTAACACGAAGGGAGTAAGAAATTTAATTGTTTCATAAAAAAAAATATGTTGGATTAAAATTTAAAAAGGGAATTAATTGTTTTATTATTTTATGATAATTTAAAATATATTAATTTAATGAGAAAAGGGGAAAAGGGGGGTAATTTCCACACCTGCCTTTTTGAGTTCTAAATAAAAAGGGGAAAGAGGGAAAAATCTAAAATATTAGGAAACTAGGAAAAGAGGGAAACACAAAAAGAAAAAAGGAAACAAAAGGAAAAAAGCGGAAAGTCAAACTAAGTAAAGTATCTACCATTTAAGAGATTTCTAATTTAAACTGAACTAGCAAATTAATAGTGGGGAAAATTATTAAAACTTGTAAGAGAATTTGGGGACACCTAGGAGCGATTCTAGGAGTAACTCTAGGTGGGTGAGGGAAATAAAGATAATTAATTAATTAAAGAAATTAATTTATGAAGGAATGAAGGGGATGGGTGACACTTGTACGGGGATAAATTTTTAGGAATTAAATTTTAAAAGCTTAACTAGACGAGATTTTTGGAAAGTAAGGAACCATGAAACTCTATATAATGAAGGGAGGAGATGGAGGTTGGGTCTTCTTCTATTTTCATAATGTTACGCTGCAAAAATATCTAGTTGAATGATATAACTTATGGGAGTTGGGATACCTAGCTCGGTGAGGAGTGGTAGCTTGGCCTTGCGAGGTGAGCTGGGAGCTAGTAGAAATCTCTAGATAGTGAGTGTGTAGCCCCTTTGCGGCTCGGGGGGCTAAGGGGGAAGAAGAGTACCCCTAGCATTGGCTGGGAGGTACCGGTGAAGTCTCATCGGTTGGAACACGGGATTTTCAAGGAGCACATGGGACGTCCACTCCAAACAGGCAATGGTACACTTTCTTCATTTTGTATGGTAAATTGTGTTAGAACTTATTCTCGAATCTTCATTTTTACTTGGGTAAGTGAATTGATTGTCTAGATGGTTTTCTGAAATTTTCTTAGCCTAGCTCGATGATAGATTGACTCCCATGGCTTCATTTCCCCACACGTCTTGACCATTTTGCTGTGTTGATTGTGACCTTCATGGTTATTTAGCCTTCATCCCTAGCTCACCAGTCTTCGCCTGAGCAGTCGGCCAAGAGCTTGATCTACGGTTGTCACCTTAGTGTTAAAATACCTATGGATCTCAACGCCCTGGTTTTTTGTGCGAGGATGATGAGCGAAGGACGAACCTATTAGCCAGCTACCCTTGATGTTTATCCCTGGCTGATTGTTGGTTCCGCCATCTGGAAACGACCTCTGCGTGTGGGTTATCTAGTGTCCTGGTTGGTTTTCTCTATGCCTTGACTGATAGAACCCCTGCAATAATTCCATGACCTTTCCCATTGGATCCTTGCATTCTCTTACTGATGTCTGCATTGTATTCAGGTTATAGCAATGGAAGCATGAATTGATTTCCTGTCTGCAAATTTTTGGGTATTCTCGCAATAGAAAAACACAATGGTTTCATGACTGTATTTTTTTCTATTTTTTATTTTGGCAATGGAAAAGAGAAATGATTTCATGTCTGCAAATTTTAATAATTGGCCTTCTGGCAATGGAAAAGAGTAATTATTCTTGTCTGCAACTTTTATATTCGGTATTCTGGCAATGGAAAAACACAATGGTTTCATAACTGTATTTTTTTCTATTTTGTATTCTAGCAATGGAAAAGAGAAATGATTTCATGTCTGCAAATTTTAATAATTGGCATTATGGCGATGGAAAAGAGGAATTATTCTTGTCTACAACTTTTATATTGGGTATTCTGGCAATGGAAAAATGCAATGATTTAATGACTGCATTTTGACGTAGACCTATCATCCCTCGGACCGAGATCCACTCACAGGATCATTCTTTAACCCCTTCGAGCCAGATCGGCTCTTTCGGATGCCCTGCTGGAATCTCCTTTCATTCAATCCACAAGTCCTTTTTCCGCAGCTCGCAATTTCGCGAGTTCGTGAGTCGTGACTCCTGACTCTTCCTTCTCAAATCCGCAATACCCGAGATCACAAAATAGGTATAGCCCTTTATTCCGTCATCACCCTCCTTGCATGACCGCTAGCTAGGCTAAGTGCTAGCACTCTTCGCCTCTCGCGCCTTCGCGAATTCAAAGGCACAGCCTTGGCACCTTTCTTTCCCGAACCCTCGAGAGGCAATATTGACTTTTCTCCTCTCATTCTCACTACTCGCGACTTCACGAGTCAAAGGCTTGAACTTTCATTCCCTTATCTCCCGAGTCCCCGAGATGTGAGAGGTCAATAAGGTGTTGACTCCTCCAAATGTGTGACATGTGTCCACCGGTCTACTTCCTGGGTCCACCTTGCGGTTCTGCCATGTGTTTCCTCCGTGCCTCAGTTCTCAGCACTTTGCAACTTTTGCAATCCAAAGTAAATCCTCTCTACCTCCAAACCCCCGAACACACAAAATGCGATAAGGTTCCTGATCCAACATTTATCCACTCATTCTCTGGATCCAATGGTTATCAATACTCCTCACTGTTAGCATCAAAAGTCACTCCTGGATTGCTTGCAGGAGCAGAGCCCGATGCCCATCAGTTTTTATGTCACGGTTTGATAAATGGACGATCAAATGGGTAGAGACTCGAGGAGATATCACTCTAAATCGGGGACTGGATCTGGTACGTAAAGAACAAAGGAGGTCTGGAATCCTAAATTTACCCAGTGGGTTGATTAAAAGATGAGCAGGTGGAAGACTTAGTAAGAAAGGTGAAAAAACAGCTCTGGGCAACAAGCATACAGTGGTTTGTAGGGGAAAAACTCTGAACGCAGGATCCTCCTGGTTCGGGGCTTCAAGAAACTGAATAGAAGACTTGACTAGATCCTCCAATTCCAAGTCATTCAGCATTAAGGAAATCACGGGACCCGATTAGAGAATTTGTAACTATTACAGTGATCCATTACAACATCATCCTATAACAGCTACAACTCGACTAGATCCTCCAATTCCGAGCTGCTCTAACACAGTATAACAAAGATGTAAAGAAACTGGCATTCATAAGGCAAGAAGTCTCAGAAGTCTAGAAATAACCAGAAAACAATGCTTCATTAAAATTTTACAACCGGGAGCTCTGCTCAACCATCGATACCTTACAAAATACAAAGACTGAGTCTATATACTCAGAGAAAAATGCCTAACAGAGGCATGCCCAGTCGCCCGAGGCTTGGTGTCCCTTTAGTCAAACTCATATTGATATTCCTTGTCGAACACTACCTTAACTGCGCATGGCTCCCGCAGGGGGAGTAGCCGAATCAGTAAATGCCGAAATAGCGTGTGCAGACCTCTTCCGGCTAGTCGAGGACTCGGCATGGCTTTTCTAAAAGAATAGGTACACAGGACCCCCTCGAGTGGACCGCTTACCAGACTCTCCATACTTCACACTTAATGAATGAAGAGAGGTTTCAACCACCCCTTCCTGCTTTCATTTACTTCAAGCAAAGACCGGGATCAAGGTCGGGTCTGATGGCAACTGGAGGTTGTGACGGGCCTCCCTGTGACTGAAACCCGACGCCTTTGGCCCCTTTCGCGCAGCTCTTTTCTTTCCATAGTGACCATGGGCTGTGACCCTGTGTAAATTATTTCCTCAATTTTCAATTCTCCGATGCACCTTACGTGCTAGCCCATCCGAGATATACAATGGTCCATGTGACCTGCTACCATATGACCGCAGCCATATAGCTTTCCATCGGGGTTTCGGGGTTTGCAATGTCAATGTGCATGCATCCTCCAGACTCACGATTCTCCAATCCCCGATGGCTCATGGTCATTGACCTGTCAACGGTCCATTCCCGTCGCGAAAGCCTGCCACCTGTATTCCACTTGCGGTCCCACACGCTAACCGACGGTTTCCGAAATATCGCTTCTCGCGATATCGCAACTCTGGATGCAAATATTTGCAACTCCAACTCACAAACCTTTGAGTTCACGATATGCCGATGCCACTTGGCGTTGTCTCCCTACAAGGATTGACCTTCCGACACCTGTCCCCCACTACGGTCCTTAACTCCGTCGGGAAATCACGTATCGGGATATCACGATTCTCGTTGCCATGTGCACGGGAATTTCAGTTCCCCAATCCCCGACTCTGCGGGATCTCTTGCCACGTGTCCCTGCTAACGGACGGTTCTGATCCAGTTGGGAAATCGCGAATCCCAATTCCTACATGCAAGAGTTTCTTTTCTTCGAAAACTCCGATTCTCTGATGAACTGAACCCCGACTCTCCTCCTCTTCACACTAGGGTTTAACCCCGACGCAACTTCTCGAGATCTAATGGCTGACGGGATTTCGTCGATCTCCTCTGTAAGATTCTGACCGTCGATTTGCTTTGAGGATGGTTCTCGACTGCTGAAGACAAAACTTTGCCCGCTCGCTTGCTTGACTTGCTGCTACAAAATGGGATTCTCTCGTGATATTCTCAGGTGCTTCCCGTGCAAACTGCAGACCTGGGTATGCCTAATCCTGAGACAAGAAATATCGCTAACATTAGGCTCCATGGGGGATAGAGTCATCCCTGCGATGCTCTAAGAACTCATTCCGCAGCTTTAGTGCCTTGTTGTTGGGTTATGGAGTCATTTATTAAGCCAAAAACATACAAACAGAAAATAAACAAAGAAGTAAAAGACAATATTTACAAACAGAGGAGTCATCTAAGGCTCAAATAAAACATTTTTTCAGAAAATGCCCATTCACTGGGCTGTTGAAAACCTCTTCACCCTCTAGATCCTACAACCCATAGGTGTTGTTGGAGAAAATCTCAGAGATTTTAAAGGGGCTGATCCAGAGGGCGTCGAACTTTTTGTGCTTGCCTTTATCCTGTCTGGGTGCGTCCCATTTAAATACCAAGTCCCCGATCTCGAACTTCTTTTTCTTGACCCTTCTGTCAAAGGCTTGCTTGATCTTCTGCTGATGACTATAAGCCGTGTCTCTTACTTGTTCTCTGATATGTTTCACTTCCACTATCTGATGAATTCTTCTTATCATATGATTTGGTTCTCCCTCGTAGTCTTGAAAGAACTTCGCCACAGGTAAGGCGAGCTAAGTAGGGAAAACCGCCTCTGCTCCATAGACTAGTTGAAATGGCGAAGTGCCCAGAGACTTCTTCGTTGTGACACGATCAGCCCACGGAGCAAACTTGAGCTTCGAATCCCAGGCTCTTTTGTTATCCTCTAACAATATTTTGATGATCTTTATCAGGCTTTTTTTTTAGGATTCCACTAAACCATCGCCCTGGGGATAGTAGGGGGTGGAGTGAATTAGCGAGATCTGGAACTACTCGCAGAACTTAATTAGAGGTTCAGATTTGAAAGAAGCAGCATTATCGGTGACGATTCTGTTGGGACAACCAAATCGGGCTATGATATCCTCCAAGAAGCTGATAATTACTTTGTGTGATGCACTTCTGGTGGGGACAGCTTCTATCCACTTGGTGAAATAATCTATTGTGGTCAGGATCCATATTTGCTGACCACTTGAGGGAGGATTAATCTCTCCGATGAAGTCCAACCCCCACTGCTGAAAAGGTGCCGAAGCTACTATGGGTTTCAATGGCAGCGATTTGAGCTGCTGCTTTCCTGAGAACTTTTGACATTTGATGCAAGCTCTGACCTACCTGAAAACATCGAGGAATAGAGTGGACCAGTAATACCCAGCCCGGAGTATCTTGTGAGTCGTGGTTTTCCAGAAATGATGACCTCCACAAAGGCCGCTATGAAAATCAAACATAACCTTCTGGGCCTCCTGTGGGTCCAGGCATCTCAGAAATACCCCTAGAGGGTCTTTCCAGTACAAGGTTTGGTCAATGAGGCAATACCTGACCACCTTGATCTTTAGAGCCCTTGCTTTTCTTTTTCCCATTCCATCGGGGGGCTTCAATTCTTGCAGAAAGTACAAGATATCCTTGTACCAGGAGCATGTTGCTAAGGACAAGGCATCCTGAAAATTCTTGTTGGATGACTCAACTTTCTCATTGATGAAGCTAATCCCTAAGGCTTTGCAATTAGATTCAGCCGACAACTTGTCCAAACCCTGCCCCTTTATCAACTTGGTGGGCTTAATCTCAAGATCAAATTCTAGGATCTTGGCAATCCACTTACATCTTCTTCCGTCTATGTCAGGCTATATAAGAATGTCTTTCACAGAGGCCAAAGGAATGTATGCAGTGCTTTTCGAGTGCAAGACATAGACTCTAAAAGCTTTGAGAGATTTCACCAATGCATAATCTTGTTTTTCCATGATATCGTATCGAAATTCTGCATCTCACAATGCCTTGCTGAAGAAGGCAATGGGCTTCTCTTGTACTTCCTCATTTCTCTGCAACAGGACCGCTGCTACTGTATCATAGGAAGCAAAAGAAAAAATCAGGAAATCTTTGGTATAATCAGGACTGATCAGCACAGGCGCCTCAATCAATGCCTTCTTTATTTGAATAAAATATTCCCTGGGTTCAACAGTCCACTTTACTTCATTTCCCTTCCTGAGCATGGCTGTGATATGTTTCACCAATTCAGAAAAATTTGAGACGAATCTCCTCAGAAAATTTATCTTTCCCAAAAAGGCCTGAACCTCCTTCTTAGACCTGGGGAGTGACAGGTTCTGAAGTGCTTCTACCCTACTAGGGTCAATCCTTACTCCCTCTGTTGACACTATATGGCCTAACAACTTCCCCTCCTTCATAGAAAACAAGGATTTCTTGGGGTTTAAGGATAATCCATACCTCCGTCACTTCATGAAAACCTTTCTCAAGTGGCAGCAGTGTTCCTTGTCTGACCTGGAGAAGACTGTGATGTCATCTAAATAAATTACCACAAACTGATCTTTCTCCCCAATGAAGGCTATATCCATAGCTCGCTGAAATGTTTCCCCTGCATTCATTAATCCAAAAGGCATTTTGGCATACATGAATGTGCCCCAAGGAGTGGTGAAGGCTGGTTTTTCTCTATCCTCGAGTATGACTGATATCTAGTTGTAACTAGAGAAACCATCAATCATGGATATTCTATATGCACCAGTGACCTTCTGCAATATGTGTTCCATGTTGGGCAGGGGATAATTGTCTTTTCTTGAGCTTCTATTCAAGTTCCTGAAATCAACACAGAGTCTGATTTCCCCAATTTTCTTTCTTACTGGAACCAAATTGGCCACCCACTCAGAATACCTCAATGGGAAAATGATTTGGGCATCTAACAATTTCTTCACTTCTTTCTCCATGACAGGTAGCAACATGGGATTTATCTGTCTCATCTTCTTCTTGAATGGTTTAGCTTCTTCTTTCAGCGGGATTTTGTGCTCAATGACAGATGTGTCATACGTCTTAAGGTCTTCGTAGGTCCATGCAAACACATCAACAAACTCTCTCAGCAACTCGGTATACTCAATCCTCTGCTCCTTGGTCAAACTTGTTGACAGCTTGACAAACTTAGGCTCTTCTGGTGTGCCAATGTTGCACTCGGCTGTGTCAGCATCATCACCTGAAACTCTTCAATTTATTGCCACATCATTCCCATCAAACAATATTTCTAATGGGAATAGTCCCCTTGGAATGTGATTGCTAGGTAGCTGAATAATGTCATGCTTTGCTATTTTACTCAGCAACTCACCCCCATTAAGCCCTTTCTCAGGGACGAAATCTTGATCAATATGCAGCTCTGAAAACTCCTCGATAGTCTCCAAGAATTTCTTGAGCTCAAGATCATCCTCAAACACCTTCCAATGCTTGACATTGTCAGGTGTGGAGGGCCTGTATTTTACTTCTACATCATACCTCATTTTGGGCGGCAAGGGTACCTTGAAAATTCTTGCTGATGAAGCCAAGGAATCTACCACTGTGTTTTCTTCTCTTGGGATGAAAGAAATGTTGAACGCTGAGAAGAAACTATCAATTAGGTCCCATACCTCATTTCGATAACTCCTGAGTCAAGGATGCTTGGCCTGATAAGCGCTTCTGACCTGCTGGACTACCAACTCAGCATCTTCGAACACTGCTATCTCCTGGATTCCCATTTCCCTTGTGGCTCTTAATCCTAGTATAAGAGCTTCGTACTCTGCCACATTGTTGGTAACTTCGAATTCTAATTTGTATGACAGAGATGTGGTCTCCTGAGAAGGTGACACAAAAACCACTACATCTCTGGTGCCTTCTCGGGAACAGGCTCCATCAAAAACCATTTTCCAGATTGGGGTGATGGAGGGAGGAACTTCATGGGAAACAGTGGGTAGCTTTCTGAGTTTCATAGGAGGCTCAGGGGCATGGGTGAGATGCAGTAAACTGGAGCCTAAATTAGTATCCAAGGCAAAGATGGGATGATTGGTAGGGTTGGCTTCATCACTGATTATGTAGGCCAGTTGGGCTTCCCTGTATAGTCTTCTATTCTCCCCTCCGAACACTGGGATGGTAGCATACGTGAGGTCCATCTGTAATGTTCCTCCAAGTCTTTTAATCCAAGACCTTTACAACAACATGTCGAAATTGGGAGGAACATCAGCTACCACAATGTCCATGAACATACTCTTCATGGGCAGTTGAAACAGAGAAACCACCAGGTCCTTGATGACTCCCAAACATTGCACCCTCCTTGAATCAAAAGAGTATAAATCATGGTATGCCCTGGTCACTTCTAATCCCAGCTCCTCCATTACTATTTTGGGCATAAGATTATGGGAAGCCCCTGAGTCCATGAGGCAGTTATGCAGTACTTTATCATGTATATTCAGGGATGTGTAGAAGGGAGGGGATGAATCATCTCTATATTCTACCATGGGCCCTAAGACGACTGCAGGCTTCTCATCTTGAAGGTTTATTGAGTCAGAGGGAGCCTGGGGGGATTCAGATTGTAGCAACTTGGAGAGGGACCTTTTGAAGTCTTCATTTTTAACCAGCTCAGAGAGAGGTACAGGAATCCTAATCTTCTGAATCTCATGCTCAAAATTGAAGGAGGGGGTAGGTTTAGGAGCTTCTCTTACCTCAGTGACAGGCTCTTTGGTTGTCGGCGAAGCACTTTGAGTCTTCTTTTCTTTAGCTGTGGATGCTACCGTTTTAGTAGGCCTATCTACTACAAGGGGCAGATCTGAGCTGTCGAAGTCTCCTCCTTTCCTTCTCGACCTGAGATTATATCTGTTAGGAGTGTGACCAACCCTTTCTCCCTTCCCTAACTCATGGATCTGAATGTTCATCAAAGATTTTTCGTACGCAGACTGAGTCAAGTGGGGAAAAGGAGGGGTTTCTTCAATACAGTGAATTTCCAAGCCAAACTCCTCTATCTCATCTCTTTCCTCATGATCAACTAGGTTTTTTTGGAGGGGGGTTTGGACCCTTTGACCATCTTTGTCTTTTCCCCTTTGTTCCCTTGGGAAAACCTGGGGCATATTGTTAGCAGGTCGTCTGAAACCTCTATTATCAGTGTTCTGGGGATTTCTGTACATGGCCTTCCCATCTAATTCCAACCTTTCTATCTTGGCAACAAGCGATTTTAGCGTTCTAGCTGTCTCATCTATCTGATGGGGCAGGGGAGAGGGACTGGATGAGGAAGTTTCAGGTTTGTTCTTGGATGTATTTCTATCATTGGCATTCCTGAGTCGGTCGACAACCAATATGTTGGATTCTACCTCCACGGTTATGTCTTGCATGTGTGCCAATGTAGCAGCTCTTCTCTCCCTTAGCAGTAGGCAGAAATCAGGATCGAAGGCACTGGAGTAAGTGATCTTTGCAGAGGCTTCGGAGGGTTTTATCTCAGCAGGAATTTTGTTGTACATTTTTTTAAATTTCTTGGAGAAGTCAGAAACAGACTCTCCTTCTTTTCTCTTCAACGACCCAAACTCTGTCATGTAATACATGAAGTCTTTTTTATCTCCCCACTGTCTCAAAAAGGCATTATCTAAAGCTCTGATCCCATCAATAGATCCTAGAGGTAGGGCCTTGAACCCATTTCTATCCTCTCCTTGGAGACTATGGACAAAAATTCTCATCCATACGTCTATGTGCATGATAACATTATCATTTGCGAAAGTATAAAAGGCTTCTAGGTTCTCTTCAACAGTTATATCCCCCTCGCCTGTAAACTTGGGCAGCTGCTTAAGGTACCCTTCTGCTGGGAGGTTATTGAGAGGTTGTGGTAGCACGAGGGGAGTGTATCTAGCGGCTATGATTACCTCTATTTCGGTCATAGGGGGATTTGCTCCGGCCATAGGAATATTAGTTGAAGGAGAACTCGGAGGAGAAGGAGTTCGTGAAGGGGCTACAGGGAATGAATCTCGGAGTGGGGTGGGAAGCAAGAGGTGATTCAAGGAGAGGGACACCGATCTCAAGTCAGTAGGTGCTCCTCCTTGTGTAGGAGTGGGGGAATCTTATGTCGTCGTGGGTCTATGCCAAGGTACAGCTTCAGAGGAGAGGGGAGTGACAAGGATTTCTTCCTCCAATCCCAGACCAAGAGGGGAAAACTCAGTAGGAACACTCCCAAAATTCAGGAACAGGGAAACTTGTGAAGGAGGTCTATCAAGAAACTGAGGAGGAGAAAATGGAGTTCTTACAAAAGGAGATGGCGGATTACCTATTTCAATGGTGGAAGCTTCTTCCTCAGAGGCCTTTCCCTTTCTGAGAACCACCTCTGGATCGGTTTCAGGTGTAGCTAGGGGCAGTTGTGGATGAGGCCGCATGTGTTTGCCTCTAAATGCCACAATTAATAGAGCATTTTCTCCCCAGCGAAGTCGTCACAATGGAGTCACCAGGTGCACAGCAACAATCTTGATAATTCTGATTTTTGATGCACCTTCAGAATCAGTTAGTCATTGTCATTCAATCCCGAGGAAAATATTCAACGTCATCCCCGACAATGGAACCAGAAATGTTACCGTCGAACTTCACTCCTGGATTGCTTGCAGGAGCAGAGCCTGACCCCCATCAGTTTTTATGTCATGGTTTGATAAATGGGCGATCAAATGGGTAGAGACTCGAGGAGATATCACTCTAACTTGAGGACTGGATCTGGTATGTAAAGAACAAAGGAGGTCTAGAATCCTAACTTTATCTAGTGGGTTGATTAAAAGATGAGCAGGTGGAATAATTAGTAAGAAAGGTGAACAAACAGCTCTGGGCAACAGGCTTACAGTGGTTTGTAGGGGAAAAACTCTGAACACAGGATCCTCCTGGTTCGGGGTTTCAAGAAACTGAATAGAAGACTTGACTAGATCTTCCAATTCCAAGTCATTCAGCGTTAAGGAAATCACAGGAACCGATTAGAGACTCTGTAACTATTACAGTGATCCATTACAACATCATCCTATAACAGCTACAACTCGACTAGATCCTCCAATTCTGAGCTACTCTAACACAGTATAACAAAGATGTAAAGAAACTGGAATTCATAAGGCAAGAAGTCTCAGAAGTCTAGAAATAACCAGAAAACAGTGCTTCATTAAAGTTTCACAACCAGGAGCTCTGCTCAACCATCGATACCTTACAAAACACAAAGACTGAGTCTATATACTCAGATAAAAATGCCTAACAGAGGCGTGCCCAGTCACCTGAGGCTTGGTGTCCCTTCAGTCAAACTCATATTGATATTCCTTGTCAGACACCACCTTAACTGCGCATGGCTCCCGCAGGGGGAGTAGCTGAATCAGTAAATGCCAAAATAGTGTGTGCAGACCTCTTCCGGCTAGTCGAGGACTCGGCATGGCTTTTCTGAAAGAATGGGTACAGAGGACCCCCTCGAGCAGACCGCTTACCAGACTCTCCATACTTCACACTTAATGAATGAAGAAAGGTTTCAACCACCCCTTCCTGCTTTCATTTACTTCAAGCGAAGACCGGGATCGAGGTCGGGTCCGATGGCAACTGGAGGTTGTGACGGGCCTCCCTGTGATTGAAACCCGACACCTTTGGCCCCTTTCGCGCAGCTCTTTTCTTTCCCCAGTGACCATGGGTTGTGACCCTGTTTAAATTATTTCCTCAATTTCCAATTATCCAATGCACCTTACGTGCTATCCCATCCGAGCTATACAATGGTCCATGTGACCTGCTACCATATGACCGCAGCCATATAGCTTTCCATCGAGGTTTTGGGGTTTGCAACGTCAATGTGCATGCATCCTCTGGACTCACAATTCTCCAATCCCCGATGGCTCATGGTTGTTGACCTGTCAACGGTCCATTCCCCGTCACGAAAGCCTGCCACCTGTATTCCACTTGCGGTCCCACATGCTAACCAGTGGTTGCCGAAATATTGCTTCTCGTGATTTCGCAACTCTAGACGCAAATCTTTGCAACTCCAACTCACGAACCTCCGAGTTCATGATATGCCGATGCCACTTGGCGTTGTCTCCCTACAATAATTGACCTTCCGACACCTGTCCCCCACTACGGTCCTTAACTCCGTCGGGAAATCGCGTATCGGGATATCGCGATTCCCGTTGTCATGTGCACAGGACTTTTAGTTCCTCAATCCCTGACTCTGTGGGATCTCTTGCCATGTGTCCCTGCTGACGGACGGTTCTGATCCAGTCAGGAAATCACGGATCGCGATTCCTACATGCAAGAGTTTCTTGTCTTCGAAAACTCAGATTCTCTGATGAACTGAACCCTGACTCTCCTCCTCTGCACACTAGGGGTTAACCCCGACGTAAATTCTCGATATCTAATGGCTGACAGGATTTCATCGATCTCCTCTGTAAGATTATAACCATCAATTTTCTTTGAGGATGGTTCTCGACTACTGAAGACAAAAATTTTCCCGCTCGCTTGCTTGACTTGCTGCTACAAAATGGGATTCTCTCATGATATGCTCAGGTGCTTACCGTGAAAACTACAGACATGGGTACGCCTAATCCCAAGACAAGAAATATCACTAACACTCGCTACTCACGACTTGGAGCACTCAAGTTTTTGGCTCTCACCTGGCAAACCTCTGAGTTCGCAAGATCCCTAGATCTCTACCACTTGTCTTCCTCCTAACGGACGGTTGTGATTTTCTTGCGACTTTGCTACTCACCCCTTCGAGACTTTCGGGATGAATGCCTCGACCCCTTACCCTCTGATATGCCGAAATGGAAAAATTATGGCACGTCTTCTACACGGGTCCCACGATAGAACTTCCTGCCTTTTTGGAGTTCTCGGACTTCGTGACTTCATGAATCCGGATGCTAAGCCTTCAGCTCCTCAACCCACGAAACCCCGATATGGTTGATCTCGTGACACGTGTCCTCCCAATTGGATGACTCAGATTCTTTCGCTATTTCGGGACTTCGCCTTTCAGGATTTCGCGAATCTTGATGCAAAGGTTTTGACCTTCCAACTCACAAAACCCCGAAATGAGATTTTACGTGGGTGATCCAACGACCCACGTTGGTTCAGATCCTATGGTTTGATACTCCCAAGATTTCAGTACGAAAAAATACCCACCATAACTTCCTTTCTCCTCTACAAGATCTGAAGGCTTCCGGGACTTAGAGAATCCTCCACGGAGGATTCCGACCATCCAATGCCTCCTTGACGATTTTTGTGAAATGAACAAAGTGTTCCTTCATAAAAATTATCCTCCTGCAACCAACGTTGTTGCGCCTTCTTCCAATACCTCAGGGTGCTCTCTCTCTTGACCTTTTCTTTGACAGCTTCGAAGACCCTATCCCTCCTGAGCTTGATTGAAAAGACCTCAAGTACTTTGGGGGAAAATTTTCTACGCACACTCCTTGCAGCAACAGTCTTTCAACAATTTTGCTTAGGTTGCAAACACTGAGGCTTCTCTCAGCCTGCGCACTCCTTGCATGGCTCATGTGCTTGACTTACACTTCTGCGAGGATGAGAATAATGTTATCTCTTCTGAGCTTTTAGAGATTGATACTCTAAACCCGTCAACGCATTCCTTGCGGACAATTTCACTACACTCCTTGAAGGAAATCTCTTGTTCAGATAGAGAAGCAATTGAAACTCATTCCTTACTCTCCCTCTCTTCAGATATCAGACATTAAATATGAAATCAAACATTCACGCATTAAAGAAAATGCATAACAGAGAGTAACAAGCATGAGCATAGCATTCAATCATGCATACACAGAAATTTTTTGAACACCATGAGTCTGAATCAAGATTCATTAATTTCAAAATTTATGTACATGGTTTCTTCTACACAGTTTTCTTCTTCTGCTCTCCTATGCTCTTTTTTTCTGATTATTATGATAATCTTGCTAATGTTACGATGATACAAGTGAGGGTGTCTATATCCGTTTTCCCTCCGGCTCCTAAAACTGTCTAATCTAGGAATTCAAGTTTACCTACTTACATTTACTATTATAAATGCCTCTTAGTCCTTCAGACGAGAGAAGGACGCTCAAGGTCTGATTACAATCTATCGGTACACTCTTTCTTAATTATTACATTTAATTCTGGCGCATCCAACTTCAAAACATTTAAACAATTCATCATGTGCCAAAATGCGTTGGCATTTTCCCCACGTTCACTTGTGGTTGGCAATGCTCCTACATCATACTCCCTCGCTTGAAAATTTTCATGGGCTCCTGTCCATGAGATCTCACACTGTCTGTCCATGCTTCTGAATTTATGCTTCATTCTCCTAGCTGGAATCTTCAACTGGATGTCCCTTCCACTTGACCAAGTATTCAAAATATTCCTTTCTTCTGGTCCTTTTGCTAACTCTTTTGTCCAGTATGCTTTCCATCTGTGGCTTCTCTGTAACTGGAATATGTTTATTCCACTGAACCTCTAGTTGTTCATTACTTGTTCCTGCTTCCTCAGCTTTGTATGGGTACAAATCCGAGACATTGAATATCGAAGAAATTTCGATCCCATCGGGTAAGTCAATCTCATAATCATTTGCCCCAAATTTCTTCAAGACCTTACATGGTCCGATATTCTTCATATTCAGTTTGTGATATGTCCCCTTTGGGAATCTTTCCTTTCTCAGATGTGCCAGAATCAAGTCAGCAACTTCAAATTGAAGTTTTCTCCTGTGTTGATCTGCCCTTCGCTTATACTCTTGGCTCAAGTTCTGCAATCATTCCTTCACCTGGCTATGAAGTTCCTTCATCGCCTCTGCGAAGTCTTCTGCACTAGCGCTCCTAGCTGCAATCTGTTCTGAATCCCTCAACTCAGAAATTCCTCTCGGTCGCATTCCATAAACAATTTGAAATGGACTCTTTCATGTTCTCCTATTAAGCGAGTCATTATAAGCAAACTCTGCCTATCGTAATATGTTGTCCCACTGACTGTGATGTTATGTCACCAATCTCCTCATCAAGTCTCCCAAACTCCTGTTCATGACTTCTATCTGTCCATCCATTCGAGGATGATAAGTTGAACTAAATGACAAGTTTGTTCCCAGCTTCTTCCATAAGGTTCTCTAGAAGTGTCCTATGAACTTAGTGTCTCGATTGGAAACTATGCTCCTTAGTAAGCCATGAATTCGAATGACTTCTTTGAAAAATAGGTTCGAAATGTGAGTTGCGTCACTGGTTTTCTGAAATGGAATGAAATGTGCCATTTTGGAAAATCTATCCACTACCACAAAGATTGAGTCAAACCTTCTTTGTGTTCTTGGAAACCCCAATATGAAGTCCATGCTAAATGCATCCCACGACCTCTCAGGTATGGGTAACAGTTGATAAAATCTTGCATTCTGCCTCTTTCCTTTGGAATGTTGACAAATTTTGCATCTTTCTACAAATATTTTGACGTATGCTCTCATTCCTAGCCAAAAATATGACTCATTCAACTTTGCTAACATCTTGTCATGACCGAAATGTCTGGCCAATCCTCCACTATGTTTCTCCTTCAACAAATTCTCCCTCATGGAGCATTTTGGAATACAGAGTTGATTACCCTTAAACAATAATCTTTCCCGGATCATGTACTCTGTCCATTGACTCTTGTCTCTAAGAATTGGATTCTCAGTTGCTTCATACGCCTCCTTAAAATCTATATCATCTCGATACATCTCCTTGAGGTCATCAAAACCCAACGTTTTGACTCTGAACTCCTGCAATAGCAAACATTTCCTACTCAAAGCATCAACAACTTTGTTAGCAGTTCCAGAAATATGATTAATTAAAAAAGTAAAGTTCTACATGTATTCAACCCATTTAACATGTCTTTGATTCAACTTCTCCTGTTGAGTCACAAATTGCAATGCATGATTGTCACTGTATAAGACAAACTCCTTGGGAATCAAGTAGTGTCTCCATTTCTTCAATGCCTGAATAATAGCATAGAACTCCTTTTCGTACATGGAGTATCTCACTTTCGCTTCATTCAACTTCTCCTTGAAGTATGCTATCGGCCTGTCTTCTTGGCTTAAGACTGCCCCTATTGCAAATCCACTTGCATCACATTTCACTTAGAATGTCTTCTTGAAATCTGGCAACACCAGAATTGGTTGTTCCATAATTTTCCTTTTCAATAAGTTGAAGATTTTCTCAGCCTCTTCTGTCCAATGAAAAGACTTGTGTCTCTTCTTCACTGTGTCCATCATCGGTGCACTAATTCGACTGAAATTCCTGATGAACTTCCTGTAGAAACTAGCCAATCTGTGAAAACTTCAAACCTCAAAGATACTCTTTGGCGATGGCCAATTCTTAATCACCTCCACTTTATCTGGATCCATCCTCAACTTATATGCAGAAATAACAAACCCCAAATAAATGAGCTATGTCTGCATGAATGAGGATTTCTTCATATTTATTAGCAACTTCTCCTGTTGTAGCCTCTTCATCACTATAGCCAAATGTTTCAGATGCTTTGCGTCTATTTTACTGAAAATCAGTATATCATCAAGATACACAATGACAAATTTTCCAATGAAATCCTTCAGGACTTCATTCATCAATCTCATGAAAGTACTAGGCACATTTGTTAAACCAAACGACATGACAAGCCATTTGTATAACCCTTCATTGGTTTTGAATGTTGTCTTTCATTCGTCACCTTCCCTCATGTGGATTTGGTGATATCCACTTTTCAAATCAATCTTTGAAAAAAATTTGGCCCCACTAAAGAAATCCATCAGATCATCCATCCTTGGCAATGGAAATCTGTACCTGATGATTATCTTGTTAATTTCTCTCGAGTCAGTACACATCCTCTAGCCTCCATCTTTCTTTGGACTAAGCATTGTCAGAACAATACATGGACTCAGAATTTCTCTAACCAATCCCTTGTCCATTAAGTCCTGGAACTATCTTTTGACCTCTTCATTCTCCTGCAGCGTCAATCTGTATGCTACTTTATTTGGAAAACTAGCTCTAGGTATGAGATCAACATGATGACTCACACTTCTGATCGGTGGCAACGAATGAGGTAGTTCGTCCACTACTATGTTAGAAAACTCTTCCAACAGTTTCTGAATCTCTTCTGGTAAATCATCTACCCTTGTACTGGTTAAGACAATTTTAGGCTTTCTGACCACAATGAATTGTGGTTCCTCCTTCTTCTTGACCTCTGTAAGAAGTTCCTTCCCACTCATGACAAGTACAATGTTGCTTACTTTAGGTTTCAACTCCTTATCTTTGATTGGAAGAAACATGTGAGTTCTCACATTTTTCTCTAGGGTGTATGTGTTTTTCCTCCCATCATGGATCACATTTCTGTCATATTGCCATGGTCTACCCAGCAATAGATGACAAACATCCATGGGAATAACATCATAGAGTATTTCATCTTTATACCCTCCTATTTTAAATTCAGCTAAACATTGTTTAGTGACATTTACCTGATGTTATTTTGTAGCCATGAAACTCTATATGGGCTTGGATGTTCAATAGTCTCCAACTCCATCTTTTCTACCATCTTCGTAGAAATGAGATTATCTGTGCTACCGCTATTCACGATGACTTTGCATACCTTGTCCTTGGTTTTGCAAGTAGTCCGAAAAAGATTGTTCCTTTGCACTGGATTCTCCACCTCCTTCTCTGGTGTTAAGAGAACCTTTCGCATCATCAACGATCTTCCGCCTTCAACATCCTCTCCCTCAACATTCCACCTCTGTTCTTCGGCAATGTGAGTCTCACCTCCTTCTTTATTTTTTTCTAGACACTCATAAGACTTGTGTCCATTCTTTCCACATGTGAAGCATTTCACCACTCCACCTCTTCCTCTTCCTCTACCTCTGGCACGAGGAAAAATGTTTCCATCAGTATACTACCCTCTCTGCTCGGTATGCTGCCCTCTCTATGAGCTTCCACCTCTTTCAATTTGAGTCTGAGGTTTCTTCCACACTTCCTTGGGTTTTTTACTTCTATCCTGGGCAACTAATTTTCCTCTAGCTTGACTTCTTCCTGGGCCTCTTTGACCTTGTTTTCGGCTCAGCTTCTCTTGAGATTTTAGAGCCATATGATAAGCATCTTCCACCATTCGTATGGTCATCATGCTCATCTCATCCTGAATGTCGTATCTCAGACCTTTCATGTACCTGGAAACCTTTTCATCATCACTTTCACGATGACCTGCCCTGATGTTCAGCGTGTAGAATTCTTCAGTATATTCCTTCACTGCCATCAACTTCTGTCTCAAATTTTGCATTTTCCGAAACAAAGTAATTTGGTAATCCTTGGGAATGAATTTCTCCTTCATCTTCGCGATCATCCTATCCCAATTCTTGATCTTCTGCTTGCCTTTGTAGTGTATGTCAGCTTGTAGCTCATCCCACCACAATGCTACATGTCCCTTCAATCTTGTGACAACATGTTTGACTTTCTTGTCTTCCTCGACATATTCATAGTCAAAATATGTGTCCAGAGCTCTAATCCAGTCTAGAAGCTCTTCAACATCCAAGTTTCCTTCATATACTGGAATGTCCATTTTTACTCTAGAACCCATCCTTGCAACAACCCTAATCAGGCGTTCATTTGTTGCAACTTCTTCTCCTTCATGTCCATCTTCACCTTCACTTTCGGAATCACTGACATCTCCAACACCAGTTGTGTGCCTCTGTTTTATTTCCATGTCCATGACTCTGGCGTGTAGGTCATGTATATCTCTTTCCATGGCTGGATTTGGCACCTGCCTACCCCTTCCTTCTGGCATTTCCCTATCCTTTGGCGGATCGGGTGTTTGCCTGTCTCTTCTTCTCGGCGTCATGGCTGAGATTTTCCTTCTCGCTTTCCTTGCCTGAAGTATACAAATAGAGTCAAGCTCTGATACCAAAACTGATGTAGACCTATCAACCCTCGAGCCGAGATCTACTCATAGGATCATTCTTTAACCCCTTCGAGCTGAATTGACTCTTTCGGATTCCCTGCTGGAATCTCCTTTCGTTCGATCCACAAGTCCTTTTTTCGCAACTCGCAATCTCGCGAGTTCGCGATTCATGACTCCTGACTCTTCCTTCTCAAATTCGTGATACCTAAGATCGCAAAATAGGTATAGCCCTTTCTTCCATCAACGCCCTCCTTGCACAACCACTAGCTAGGCTAAGAACTAGCACTCCTCGCCTCTCGCACCTTCGCGAGTTCAAAAGTCCAACCTTGGCACCTTTCTTTCCCAAACCCCTGAGAGGCGATATTGATTTTTCTCCTCTCATTCTCGCTACTCGCGACTTCACGAGTTGAAGGATTCAACTGTCATTCCCTTATCTCCTGAGTCCCTGAGATGCGAGAGGTCAATGGGGTGTTGACTCCTCCAAATGTGTGACGTGTGTCTGCCGATCTACTTCCCGGGACCACCTTGTGGTTCTGCCACATGTTTCCTCTGTGCCTCAGCTCTCGGCACTTCGCAACTTTTGCAATTGAAAGTAAATCCTCTCAACCTCCGAACCCCTGAACATGAGAAATTTGATAGGGTTCCTGATCCAATGTTTATCCACCCATTCTCCTCATCCAACAGTTATCCACGCTCCTCGTGACTTGGAGCACTCAAGTTTTTGGCTCTCACCAGGTGAACCTCCGAGTTCGCAAGATCCCTAGATCTCTGCCACCTGTCCTCCTCCTAACGGATGGCTGTGATTTTCTCACGACTTCGCTACTTGCCGCTTCAGGCCTTTCGGGAGGAAAGCCTCGACCCCTTACCCTCCGATATGCCAAAATGGTGAAATTTTGACACGTCTTCTGCGCGGGTACCACGATAGAAATTCCCACCTTTTTGGATTTCTCGGACTTCACGACTTCGCAAATCCAGATGCTAAGCCTTCATCTCCTCAACCTATGAAACCCTGATACGGTTGATCTCATGACACGTGTCCTCCCAATCGCACAGATCAGATTCTTTCTCTATTTTGGGACTTCGCCTTTCGTGATTTTGCGAATATTGATGCAAAGGTTTTGACCTTCCAACTCACGAAACCCCAAAATGAGATTTTACATGGGTGATCCAACGACCCTTGTTGGTTCAGATCCTACGGTCCGTTTCTCCCGATATTTCACTACGAAAAAATACCCACCATAACTTCCTTGCTCCTTTGCAAGATCTGACGGCTTTCGAGACTTCTCAAATCCTCCACGGAGGATTTCGACCGTCCATTGCCTCCTTAACGATTTCTGTGAAATGAACAAAGTGTTCCTTCGCAAAACTTATCCTCTTGAAACCAACGTTGTTGCGCCTTATTCCAATACTTCAAGGCACTTGCTCTCTTGACCTTTTCTTTGACAGCTTCGAAGACCCTATCCCTCCTGAGCTTGATCGAAAAATCCTCAAGTCCTTTGGGGGAAAATTTCCTGCGTGCACTCCTTGCGGCAACAGTATTTCAACAATTTTGCTAAGGTTGCAAACACTGAGGCTTCTCTCGGCCTATGCACTCCTTGCACAGCCCCTGTTCTTGACTTGCACTTCTGCGAGGATGAGAATAACGTTATCTCTTATGAGCTTTTAGAGATTGATACTCTGAACCCGTCAACGCATTCCTTGCGAACAATTTCACTGCACTCCTTGCAGGAAAGCTCTTGTTCAGATAGAGAAACAATTGAAACTCATTCCTTACTCTCCCTCTCTTCAGATTTCAGACATTAAATATGAAATCAAACACTTACGCATCAAATCAAATGCATTTTAGAAAGTAACAAGCATGAGAATAACATTCAATCATGCATACACAGAAAGTTTTTGAACACCATGAGTCTAAATCAAGCTTCTTTAATTTCAGAATTTCTGTACATGGTTTCTTCTACACAGTTTTTCTTCTTCTTCTCTCCTATGCTCTTTTTTTTTTTTTATTATGCTAATATTGCTAATGTTACGATGATACAAGTGAGGGTGTCTATATCCGTTTTCCCTCTGGCTCCTAAAACTGTCTAATCTAGGAATTCAAGTTTACCTACTTACATTTACAATTATAAATGCCTCTTAGTCCTTTAGAGGAGAGCGAGACGCTCAAGGTCTGATTACAATCTACCAGTACGCTCTTTCTTAATTATTACATTTAAGTTTGGCGCATCCAACTTCAAATCATTCAAACAATTCATCATGTGCCAAAATGCGTTGGTGTTTTCCCTACGCTCACTTATGGTTGGCGATGCTCTTGCATCACATTTTTTCTATTTTGTATTTTGGAAATGGAAAAGAGAAATGATTTCATGTCTGCAAATTTTATAATTGGCATTCTGGTGATGGAAAAGAGGAATTATTCTTGTCTGCAATTTTTATATTGGGTATTCTGGCAATGGAAAATGAATGATTTCTCTGTCTCCATTTCGTTTTACCTTTGGGATGATTTTTCCCTTGATGAAGACTAAGTTTTTCTTTAAAAATTTGTTGCCATGTGATTCTTGTTAATGCCCACGATTTCGAATTAATTGATGCCATGGTTTTTCCCTTCGAAATTTGACTGAGTTGTTGTTAATACGCCCACGAAATTGCTCTGATAGACTGACTGAGTTGTTGTTTAATACGCCCACAAAATTGCACTAATAGACTGAGTGATTTGTTGATTAATATGCCCATGAAATTGCTTAAAAATGTTGACTGAGTTGTTGTTGAAATTTCCCACGATTTTAGCAATTTAAATCATAAACTCACTTGTTGAAATTGACCACGATTTTTCCTTTAAATTGTTGACTGTGTTTGTTGGATTGGGCACGAAGTTGCCTTGATGTTGACTGAGTGTGTTGTTGCATGACCATGAGTTGGTCCTTCTGCAGTTGGTACTGTCCCTTTTATTCTCCTTCTCCTTGAGTGTATACCCAACGTTCTCACTGCCACACTTTAATTGCCACAACGATGTTACTGGCCATGTAAATACCATGTTAATTGCAATGATAATTGCTATATTAATTGCCTTATCAATTTCCAGAACAATTGCTACAATAATGATAAATGGTCAGTTGTTTCCCTTTCTGCTGCAATTGCCAGGTTAATTGAAATGTTAAATGCTATATTATTGCCTTATTAATTGCCAAGATAATTGCTACAACGTTGTATTTGGTCCAATAATTGTCATGTTAATTGCTACCCTGAGTCAATGGTCAGTCGATTCCTTCTTATTGATTAAATGGCATAGCGAGTTAAATGGTTAATAGTTATGTAAATTGCCTTGTTATTGTGCTATTAATCTTTATGTTAACCATCATATAAATTGCCTTGCTACTATTATATTAATTGTTATGTTAACTAGCATGATAATTGCCCTGTTAGTGCTATATTACTTTTTATGAAAATAGTCATGCAGACTACCCTGTTATTGCTAAATTAATTGGTATGTTAATCATTATGTTAAATGCCTCATTAACTGTTGTAATAAATTGTTATGTAACATATATGTAATTACCTTGTTGATTTTCTACAACAATGTTATTAGCTGGCAGTTTCCCACTCAATGATAATAAACAACTAGTGTGGTTAGTTTGGTCTTTATAGCTAGACTAATGTTGAGGTTTAACTGTTCATACGTGCTAAAGGTAGCATTCCACTTTAAGAATGTTAATGTTGTTATTCAAGTTTATGGCTAGTTGTATGGGGATTCAGATTAATATATTATTGTCCTTTTTGGTTGTAATAAATACTAAAATTAGTATGGTGAGTAAAGACTAGATTGCAAATTTAGAATTGATAATTTAGATATGTAATTGATGTTAGTTGGATTTATAGATATCGCCTAACTGGTAACTCAGACTCGCTAAATTTGAGTCGTAATTCATGTTAAGTTCGATTGGTAACTTGTTGACTAATGGAATTTAGACTGGTTAATCGATCTGTAATTAATGCCAATTTAAATCATAGATATTGACCTTTTAGCCTTGATTAATGGTTGGGTTGTTGATGAAGTCATTTTTAGCTTGTGCTTCCCGTTGAGGGTGTTGTTGTTTAATATTAAGTAATGTTTGTTCGTGGTTTTGTAAATGTTCAATGTGATTGGTTTTGCTCACTATAAGGGTTCTAGTTACTTGTGTAATTAATTTTGGGTGCATTGGGTTGTTAGGATGATTGTCCTTAGCTTAGTAGGCATGGTCTGCTTGTGTCGAGTGGGATGTAGACACCTCCTTTTTCCTCAGAAAAATTGCCAACCTTGAGACCTTAGATGGTCAAAATTGATGGGAACCAGGGCTTGAGCGCTTCTTATGTGTCCTACAGGTCCTAACCATTCCAGGGTAGGACGGGCAAGTAGTGATTCTTATTCTTTGTCGGTTGAATGTCATACACTGCTTTCAGGTGCTTGATGTGCTTTTATGTTAGGTCGTTATGTTGTTGTTGCATGAGTTGCATGCATGGTGTTCGTCATCATGTTGCGATTTTGAGTATAATGTCATTAATACCTTCCTACACACACAAAAAAAGAAAAAAATTAAGAATTCTTTTACCGATTGTTCACCATAGGAGTCGTATCGGATGGGGATGTCAGATGTGCTATTAGAGCAGGTTCAACCCATGACTTGGGATCACTACGACTTTCATTGATATGATTTGATTATAATGTTTCTAATTGAGTTGACTTGTATTTGTGCAGGTAATCATGGTTAGAGGACATCGCGAAGGAAGATGATGGGGTGTTAGGGGAGGAGGCACGACGCTTCCAGTAGCATCCACGCCTAAGGGATCCAATCCCCAGGGAGATGAGAAGGTTGATGGATAGGAGCAGATAACAGTTGGTGGTGTGGTCAGAATGATGAGATATTTTCAGCGCATGTCTGAGGCAATGGTTAGCCATTTGGACAGAGATGAGGGCAGGGCGTCGGCACCCGCTGAGGTTGCACCGTGCACTCCAGTCAGTACTAGTATCATTCACTGTGAACTTGATAAGGTCAAATGTCCTGAGTTCTTTGGTGCCCTGGACGGAACAACCACCGAGGCATGGTTGGAGAACATGGTGATGTGCTTTTCACTTCGCGATTATACCTCCAACATGAAGGTCCATATGGCGGTCTTTCAACTTAAGGGGAGCGCTCTTTTATGGTGGAAGATGCTCCTACCGCAGTTGAATGTGGTTGTAAAAGACGTGTCATGGGAAATGTTCGAGGAACGGTTCCAAGAGAGGTACCTTTCAGAGGAATTCATTGAGCATTAGCTCAATGAGTTCAACACCTTATGACTGGGCGGTCGTATGGTTCCCAAGTATGAGGCTCATTTTATGGAGTTGCTCCGGTATGCTCTGCATCTTAACACTGAGAAACTTAAGGTCAACAGGTTCATGTTCGGCCTTAATGGCAACATACGTGCAAAGGTTAGGAGTTTAATGCCTCAAACCTTGCATGATGTCATCCAAAAGGCCCTCATAGTAGAGGAGGAGCTTATTAGCAGGGTTCATCCCATAACTCCAGCCAAACTAGTAGGGTAGGTGTCATTTGCTGCACAGCAGCATCAGACACTAGCCAGACATATGCCAAGATATCATGGCTTCCAGAGGGGATCCACCTTCACTACACCTCGGTGAATGACTCCTCAGTAGCGGACACCTTATCGAGGACCACAACATCAACAACAATGTCGACCACAGGAGCAGCAGTTTAGGCCTATTCAGCAGAACATATTAGGATTCCATGCCGGTGGGCCATCATCTTCTAATTTGGGTACTAGGTCTACTGGGCTGAAGAAGGGGTGTTGGACATGTGGGGAGCCACACTACCAGCATGATTTCCCTGTGGAGAGGACTAGAGCATCTGAATCAGCTGGACCCACTACTGTGGAAGATATGGGCAAGGCCCCAATAGATTCATGCAGCAGTGAATAACCACCAAACAGAGCATCAGTCGGTTGTACTCGAGATGACAGGTACTGTCGCTAACCAGACCCTTAGTATTTTGATAGATCTCAGTGCTACCGGGAGTTTCATTTTTGGTGCAGTGCTAAAAAGGATTAAGGTAAAGGAAGTCGAACGGGGTGAGTTTAGCTTCATAGAGATGGCCTTGGGAGCCAAACAAAAGGTTGGAGGAAAGGTTACGGGTTGTGTCCTTAACCTAGGAGAGTTTGTCACAAGGGCCAACCTGTACATCACGATCCTAGGATCTTATGATGTCATGATTGGTATGGAATGGTTGGATTTGCATGAGGCCATACTCAACTATAAAATGAAACGGTTGAGCTTGGTCGATGACGAGGGACAGAGATGTGTGATTGTAGGATGAAACCAGGGAGTTTCCCTTAGGTTCATCTCTTCCTTATAGCTATGGAAGAGCATGCGAAGAGGGTGTAATCTTTATGCGATCCTTGCATTAAACGAGAAGGGAATAGCGGAAGGTTTAGAACACCTTCCGGTGGTGAGAGAGTTTGCGGATGTATTTCCAGAGGAGTTACCTAGGATTCCACCAG
The DNA here is from genome assembly GCA_009831015.1 of Picea engelmannii. Taxonomy (NCBI): domain Eukaryota; kingdom Viridiplantae; phylum Streptophyta; class Pinopsida; order Pinales; family Pinaceae; genus Picea; species Picea engelmannii. The sequence goes on from ML776868.1 coordinate 264,377, forward strand.
AGAGGGAATTGGAGTTTACCATAGACCTAAAACAGAGGACCGAAACAATAGCAATAATGCCTTATCGGATGTCGACCCTGGAGTTACAAGAGTTGAAAATGAAATTGAAGGAGTTGCAGGACCTAGGACTGATACGTCTGAGTGTGTCATCGTGAGGTGCGCCTGTTATTTTCATACAAAAGAAGGATGGGTCTTGAAGGCTCTGCATGGACTACCATCAATTGAACAAGGCCACGATCAAGAATCAGTATCCGTTTTCGAGTATTGATGATCAGTTTGATCAAATGAAGGGCATGACGGTGTTCTAAAAGATCGACTTGCGATCAAGATACCACCAGTTACAGATTAAGGAAGATGGCATCCCTAAGACCACCTTTATGATGAGTTTTGGACATTACAAGTTTATTGTTTTACTGTTTGGACTGACAAATGCCCCAGGGGTATTTATGAGTTTGATGAACAATGTGTTCCATGAGTACTTGGAAAAGTTCGTCCAAGTATTCATTGACGATATTTTGATCTACTCTTGGACGACGGAGGAGCATGACGAGCACTTGCACTTGGTACTACAGTGTCTGCGAGAGCACAAATTGTATGGGAAGTTGTCCAAATGCTCTTTTTATTAATCGAAGATTCACTACTTAGGGCATGTCATCTCCAACGAAGGCATCGTCGTGGATCCAACAAAGGTCGAGGCTATTATGGAATGGCCTACGCCGAAGAATGTCCCGGTAGTGCGTAGCTTCATGGGTTTAGTAGGATACTATTGACGGTTCATCAAGGGATTTTTGAAGATAGCAAATCTGATCACGGAGTTGCAGAAGCAGAACAAGAATTTTGTTTGGACCAAGAAATGCATGGAAGCATTTTGGAGGCTCAAGGAGTTGTTGACAATAGCACCGATACTAAAGTTCCTTGACATGGACACAGACTTCTTAGTATGCACTGATGCATCCAAGGAAGGCTTAGGTGGGGTCTTGATGCAATACGGATGAGTGATCGCTTACATTTCGAGGAAACTGAGAAGTCATGAGGAGAACTACGTGACGCACAATTTAGAGTTTTTAACCATTGTATATGCCTTGAAGGTTTGGAGACACTACCTTGTTGGACGAAAATTTGAACTAAAGACTGACCATTATGGACTACAACACATATTTACACAAAGCGACCTGAATGCACGACAACGACGTTGGTCGAAATTTCTTAGCGAGTACGACTTCGAGATTACTTACATAAAAGGAACAATGAAATGAGTGGTGGATGCATTGAGTCAGGGACCACACATCTTTTTGGTGATTCCTCTTTAGACGAATTTGCGTGAAAAGATTCTAACTTTACAGCGTGATGATGACTGGTACAAAGAGGTTGAGGGTTTTATCAAACAAAACACAATGATGGTACCACGATTTGAAGGATTTTCGTTTGATAGCGATGGATTATGGAGGTTTAAAAATCGAATCTACGTATCGCCGAACGATGAGTTGAGGATGTTGATCATGAGTGAGGTTCATAGAGTAGTTTACATGGCTCACCCAGGAGTCACAAAGATGAGAGCAGACCTTAAACCCTTATTATTTTGGAAGGGAATGAAGGAATACATAGTCAACTATGTGGTTAGATGTCTAGAATCTCAGCAGGTAAAGATGGAACATAGACACCCAACATGATTACTACAACCACACACTATGCCAGAATCAAAATGGGAGGTTATTTCGATGGATTTTATTGTTGGATTGCCACTAACGGCAAGGAGACATGACTCAATTTTCATAGTAGTAGACACTCTGACAAAGAGTGCTCACTTTATTCCTATGCGTATGATGTATCAGGCACCTGACATAGCTAGAGTTTTCATTAGTGATATTGTGAGGTTGCATGGTGTGTCTAAGAGGATTATATCTGATTGAGGATCGGTGTTTACTGGATGATTTTGGATGAGTTTCCAAGAGGCCTTGGGAACCGAACTTAACTTTAGTACTAGGTATCACCTAGAGACTAACGGGCATACTGAACAAACAAACCAGACCTTGGAGGACATGTTGTGCATGTACGTGATGGACCAACAAAAGTGTTGGGAAGAATTCTTTCCACTAGTGGAGTTCACTTACAACAACAATTACCAAAGCACCATTAAGATGGCACCTTTCGAGTTTCTTTACGGGTGACCATGTCAGACAGGTTTGAGTTGGGATAGGCTTGAGGATAGGGTCCTGGTGGGACAAGAAGCGATCCAAGAAATGGAAAAGAAAATGAAAAACAATAAGACAAAGGATTAAAAAAACGCAAGAGCGACATAAGAGTTATGTCGATGTGCACCATGTCGACCGTAGTTACGAGGTTGACAATCGAGTATTTTTGTGGGTTAAACCGCATAAGAGTTTGATCAAGTTTTAGAAGGGAGGTAAAATGTCTCCTAGGTTTGTGGGACCTTTTGAGATTGTGGAGAGAAAGGGGCCTGTGGCCTATCGACTAGCCTTGCCATATTCTTTGAGGCATATGCACGATGTTTTTCATGTATCTATTTTGAGACATTATATTAGTGATCCTACACATGTTATTGACATGAGTTCCTTGAAGGCATCGGATGAGGGGGTGCTCACAGCTGAGCCGATCCGTATCTTGGATCATCGCTTTCGACAGCTACGACATCGAACAATAGAGTAGGTCAAGGTCTAGTGTGACCATTATAGTCCACACTCGACGACCTGGGAGGACACATATGATATGTGCCAAACTTTTCCATTTTTGTTTGATAGATAGACATATGATACTGTGATACACTTTATTTTCGGCATACATACTGCGAAACTTCAGGACGAAGTTTATACCAAGAGGGAGGTTGTATGTAACATCCTGCTCTGGTGCACTGAGTGAACTTATTCTTTGAGGACACTTGCTTGCAAGTGATCTAGATTATTATGCTATTAAAACTTTTTATTTTGATTGAGGCATTATGGGTTGATGACATGTTGTTTCACTGCATTGACATAGACATGTGCTATTGACTCGGTTTTACTAAGTGTGCAGGATTCTGGACTCAAGGATACAGAGGGATAGATGGAACCCCTTAGACTCTGGATCGAGTCAGGGACTGTACCATAGGGTTTGATTGTTTTACTATGATATTCATACATCTGATTAGATGATATGATATGGATATCTTCTGACATGATTTGTTGATGATGCAGGCTGATGATAGCTTTCCGACTAGACTCACATGTGGAGTAAAGGGGTCACACACGACTACCATAGATGTTGAGGGAGAGGTGTGGATAGCATCCCTGCCACAACCTACTAGAAATCTCGCCATGGATCGAACTATAGCTTAACGTTTACTTAGTTCGAGATGACCCATGATGTCCCGAGGGCAGACTGCGAGAATCACTCATGATGATTATAAGGGGACTTATTCCTTAGAGGCCCTTAGTCTCCCACAAGTTCACCTGGAAGAGTATTGACTCCAGGGGTTTTTGATGTCTACCAAGTTAGTCAAGAGGCAAATGGAACCCTTGGAGCACATAGTGCATCCCGAAGGGGACGTCGCGCAAGGGAAATATATTAGGGTGAGTGGTACCCTTGGAGCACCTAGTGAGTCTTGAAGGGCACGTTGTGTTTTTTTGATAAATGAATGAACCTAGTCGACCTTAGGATGAACACTGTGAGAAGAATTTAAAAAAATTATTTTCCCTAATAAAATGTCGCCCATCACGAAAACATAAGGTTTAAGTCTAAGCTATGCTAATGGTAAAATTTTATCTATCTATAAAAAAAAAATTAATAATAATAAAAAAAAAACAACATAAATACTAATTATGATCTTCGTTAAATCTTGTAACACGAAGGGAGTAAGAAATTTAATTGTTTCATAAAAAAACAAAACTGTTGGATTAAAATTTATAAAGGGAATTAATCATTTTATTATTTTATGATAATTTAAAATATATTAATTTAATGAGAAAAGGGAAAAGGGGGGAAATTTCTACACCTACCTTTTTGAGTTCTAAATAAAAAGGGGAAAGAGGGAAAAATATAAAATATTAGGAAACTAGGAAAAGAGGGAAACACAAAAGGAAAAAAAGGAAACAAAAGGGAAAAAGCGGAAAGTCAAACTAAGTAAAGTATCTACCATTGAAGAGCTTTCTAATTTAAATTGAACTAGCAAATTAATAGTGGGGAAAATCATTAAAAGCTATAAGAGAATTTGGGGACACCTAGGAGCGATTCTAGGAGTAACTCTAAGTGGGTGAGGGAAATAAAGATAATTAATTAATTAAAGAAATTGATTTATGGAGGAATGAAGGGGATGGGTGACACTTGTACGGGGAGAAATTTTTAGGAATTAAATTTTAAAAACTTAACTAAACGAGATTTTTGGAAAGTAAGGAACCACGAAACTCTATATAATGAAGGGAGGAGATGGAGGTTGGGTCTTCTTTTGTTTGCATAACGTTACGCTGCATAAATATCTTCTTGACTGATTTAACTTGTGGGAGTTGGGATACCTATCTCGATGAGAAGTGGTAGCTCGGTCTTGTGAGACGAGCTGGGAGCTAGTTGAAATCTCTGGATAGCGATTGTGTGGCCCCTTTGCGGCTTGGGGGGATAAGGGGGAAGAAGAGTACCCCTAGCATTGGCTGGGAGGTAGCAGTGAAGTCTCACTGGTCGGAACATGGGATTTGCAAGGAGCATGTGGGACATCCACTCTAAACAGGAAACACTATGCTTTCTTTGTTTTGTGTGGTAAATTGTGTTAGAACTAATGCTCGAATCTACATTTTTACTTGGGTAAGTGAACTGATTGTCTAGATGGTTTTTTGAAATTTTCTTAGCCTAGATCGATGATGGATTGACTCCCATGGATTCATTTCCCCGCATGTCTCGACCACCTTGATGTGTTAATTGTAACCTTTGTGGTTATTTAGCCTTCATCCCTAGCTCACCAGTCCTTGCCTGAGTAGTTAGCCAGGAGCCTGATCTACGGTTTTCGCCTTAGCATTAAAATATCTATGGATCTCAATGCCCTACTTTTCTGTGCGAGGATGATGAGTGAAGAACAAACTTGTTAGTTGGGTACCCTTGATGTTTGTCCCTGGCCGATTGTTGGTTCCGCCATTTGGAAACGACCTCTGCGTGTGGGTTATCTGGTGTCCTGGTTGGTTTTCTCTGTGCCTTGATTGATAGAACCCCTGCAATCATTCAATGACCTTTCCCATTGGATCCTTGCATTTTCTTACTGTTGTCTACGTTGTATTCGGGTTATAGCAATGGAAGCACGAATTGATTTCTTGTCTGCAAATTTACGGGTATTCTGGCAATGGAAAAACATAATGGTTTCATGACTGTATTTTTTTCTATTTTGTATTCTGGCAATGGAAAAGAGAAATAATTTCATGTCTGCAAATTTTAATAATTGGCCTTCTGGCGATGGAAAAGAGGAATTATTCTTTTCTATAAATTTTATATTGGGTATTCTTGTAATGGAAAAACGCAGTGGTTTCATGACTATATTTGTTTCTATTTTGTATTCTGGCAATGGAAAAGAGAAATGATTTCATGTCTACAAATTTTAATAATTGGCATTCTGGCGATGGAAAAGAGGAATTATTCTTGTCTGCAACTTTTATATTGGGTATTCTGGAAATGGAAAAATGAAATGGTTTGATGACTACATTTTTTCTATTTTGTATTCTGGAAATGGAAAAGGGAAATGATTTCATGTCTGCAAATTTTATAATTGGCATTCTGGTGATGGAAAAGAGGAATTATTCTTGTCTGCAACTTTTATATTGGATAATCTGGCAATGGAAAACGAATGATATCTTTGTATGCATTTCGTTTTACCTTTGGGGCGATTTTTCCCTTGATGAAGACTAAGTTTTGCTTTAAAACTTTGCTTCCATGTCATTCTTTTTTTTTTTTAAATAAAAAAGAGGTAGATCTTGCTATATTAGATAGACAAAATTACAGAGTATACATCACAGTAGGTCTAGTGTCACCCAAAATGTTGTCGATTATCGGAAACCAGCATGTAAAGAGGGCAGGTAGCTAATAACATTAGAACATAAAAGTTGTTGGACATTTGTCCTGCCCGGAGGAAACCAGGACAGATGTCTATGGACTAAGTTCATAAAACAGCAGCAAAATAAAACTAAGAGCCAAGAAAACATGAAAAACCTAGATGCTTGGTGATGTGGTCCCGGTCATGACGAACGCTTGTGTGCAGAGGGGGCATTTGCGCTTTGTTGGCATGTTCGAAAAAGTGTCGAGGAACATGTCTATGAGATGGCCCATGAGGAGGGCCCGGTGCTCCAGATCATCCAAGTGTCCATGAAGGTTGAAGATCAGTGCTAGGTGCTCCTCTCAGAAGAATGAACCATGCATGCTGCCACCCACGTCCATCGCTGCGCCAGAACCCTCATCGAACCTCCTTTGCTCCGCTTTAGCCTCAACTCCCTTCGTGCCTGCTTTGTCCCCCTGAGTGTTATGACATTCGCACTGGTCGTCACCAGGTCATGGTATCTCCTCTACAATACAGCCAGGGGTGTAGTCTACCAGAGTCGGTGTGGGTTTTCTTTCCATCCGAGAAGCTTTCATGTGTGTCTCCTCTGTAAACATTTGGTCTTCTGGAACCGGTTCTTCCACCACAATACAGGGGGGAAACTCCTCCATGAAACCAGCTTCCTGTAAGGCCCCCATCACATTTTCCTTGACGCCTCGGCTGGACTCCACTCTAGGCTCAACGACAATGGCGAGCCGTGCCAATTTCTTCGCCCTGGACTCCTTCCTAAGAATTGAATTCGCAAGAGTCAAGGCACGCTCCAGCTTTTCCTTTCGCCGCCTCTGTGCTTTCTTTTCCTCCCAAGCCGCTCCCCTGAGAGGTTGGCCTCTAATGCAAACCATAGCGATGGAGCAGAGCAAATGCAAAAGGAGGCGAATGAGCCAAGGTGAGAGTAGATGCAGATGCAAGGCTCGATAATGCGAGCACTGTCCCACTAAAGTCAAGAAGAAATGCACAGAGGGTGAACCAAGCCAAAATACGGTGGAGGATGGACCACCCCTGTGCATCCAAACAATAAACAGAGCTGAGGTCGAAGTCGTCCCTCTCTTACCGAGCAAATTGATAACCGAATAAACCAGCGCCGAAGTCATCCTGTCACATTTAACCTTTGCCATCCCGGGAATGCCAGTGGCGTAAATGATCACGCGAGGGAAAGGTCCCTCCGTCCTGCGACTGCAGCGAAGGTTGTCATCCATCGTTAAGGTATGTTCGTGGGTGGTAGCCTTTGGCATTTATGCCAGGGTTAAGTGCACGTCCACCTGTACCCCCCTCCCGACGTGTCAACCCATCCGGGCCTGGAAAGTCTCTCCAAGCAAGGTCTCTGCAATGCCTGGAGAGGTCTGTTTCATCAGAAATGTGGGCCTGCCAATGTATGAGTTCAGCTTTGGCATCAATCCCAGAATTTTCCAAGTGATCCGTGACCCTGTTGGCTTCTCATTTAACATGAGAAGGGATTATGGTGAGATTGGAGTTGATGAGATCGCCGAAATCCTCCAACAGACCGGAGAGTCTCCAGCTGGGGGAGATCTGCCAAGGGGCCTTGCCATGGAGGATTTTGGAGATGAGCTGGATTATTATTTGGGAGTCTCCTTCAATGACCAACCACAGATACTGGTGATGAACAACAGTTTGGAGGCCTCTTACTAAACTTGTGAGCTCTGCCACGTTGTTTGTATTTTCACCCAGAAAACCAGCGATCATAAAGAGAATCTTGCCCGTGTGGTCCCGAAGAACGGATCCAAAGCCTGCAGGTCTAGGGTTTCCTCTGGAGGCCCCAT
>ML776868.1:273632-319740 GCA_009831015.1 Picea engelmannii
GAGTATTAAAGAAATAGAGTTTGGATTTGTCCAAGTTGAGCAGCATTCCAGAGGCATCCGAGAAATCAGCAAGGATAGAGTTAAGCTTGGTGGCTTCTCTGACCGTGGGGGTATTCATGAGGAGGGTATCATCCACAAATTGGTTGTGGGAGGGTGTCGGGTGCAGGTTGTGGAGCGGTAGTCCCGTTAGTGAGCCTTCCAAGACCGTCTCCTTGAGATATCGACCTAAACCTTCCGCCATAATAACAAAGAGAAAGGGAGAAAGGGGATCTCCTTGCCTGATGCCTCTGGTTGAGAGAAAATGCCGGGCTAGGGTGCCATTAACCAGGATTGAGAAGAAGGAAGATGAGGTGAGCTTGAGGATCCAATCTACCCAGAGGCTGGAGAAGCCGAAGGATTCCAGAACCGATCGGAGATATTTCCAACTTAATCTATCAAAAGCTTTTGAGAGGTCGAGTTTGATAAGAATACCTGGTGTTTTGCTTGTCTTTAAGGAGTGGATGACCTCATTGGCCAGTATAACGCTATCCATGATTTGTCTTCCCTCCACATAGCCAGATTGCTCACTAGATATGATGGTCGGTAAGATCGGCTTGAGGCGATTTGCTATAACCTTAGTGATTATTTTGTAGATGACATTGCACAGGGAAATTGGTCTGAACTGCTGCGGGTTCGTGGCTCGTTCTTCCTTAGGAATGAGAGTGATGAAGGTCGCATTTAAGGCAGAGAGAACTTGACCTGAAGTTCTGGACTCTTCGACTGCCATCCAAACATCTTCCTTGATCATGTCCCAGCAGAAGTGGAAGAAGTCCGTTGTGAATCCATTAGGGCTAGGTGCCTTGCCCGTTGGCATGTCCCTTGCTGCTGAGTCCACTTCAGATTGAGTAATAGGCCTTGTCAATGCTGTGTTCTTCTCAGCGCTGATCAGCTTGGGTATGTTCCGAGTAACTTTTTGGATAGCTTCTTCCCTGTTTGAAATGTTCTCTGTGAGGAGATTTTGATAGAAGGAGGTGAGTGTATCCGCTATTTGGTCATGTTCTCTTATAGGAGTTCCCTGCTCATCCTCCAGTTGGGTAATGCGATTGATGTATCTGCGATGCGTCATCTCCCTATGGAAAAATTTTGTATTGCGCTCCCCTTCTTTGAGCCACTGAACTCTGGATTTTTGCCTCCATAGGATCTCTTCCTGCTCTCTGCAGGTTTCCAAATCCGTCAATAATCTTTCCTCATCCTTTGCCATATTCTAAGGTCTGCATCATGTTATGAATGTTCGATGAAGTTCTTCTAGTTGTCTCTCTATTTCCCTCTTTTTGAGAAGGATGTTTCCAAAGGTGGACTTATTCCACTCTTTTAGGTGAAGTTTGAAATTCTTGAGTCTCTGTTGGAGCTTATACATGTGAGTGCCATGATCAATTTTAGCTTGGGCCCACCAAGTATGTGCCAGCTGGTTAAAGTCTGGGTGAGTAAGCCAAAAATTTTCAAAACGGAAGGGCTTGGGCCTAGTGTGGTAACCCGGGTCCATACAGAAGGCTATGGGCCAATGATCCGACCCTGATTTAGGTAGGATGTTTGCTTCCATTGCCTAGTCACTTTCAAGGAGAGCTTCTGTTACTAGAAAGCGATCCAGTCTGCATGCCACATGTTGATGTCCTATTCTTCTATTGGACCAGGTAAAAGTTCCATTCCGGGTTTCTATATCGACCAAATTTAATTTCTCTATTAGGGTTTTGAGCATACCACTGTCCTGCTCCATCCTTTTAGTTCCTCCCGTTTTCTCCTCCAGAGTCAGGATCATATTGAAGTCGCCTCCTATAATCCAGTGCGGCTTGTGTAGCAGGGGTTGAACATAAAGGAGGTGTTGTATAAAGCTTTCCTTGTCTTGTAGAGATTGCGGACCATATACATTTGTGATAGCCCCTTCCTTGGAAGAGGCTGTAGCTTTGAAGTAGGCTGTTAAGGTGTCTTTTGTGGAGAAGGGGTGAAAAAGATTGACCGTTTGTGGGTTCCAGAGGATGTCCAGTCCTCCAGCTGCGCCCACAGAGTCCTGAAAGAGGAAATCTCCATCCCTCCAGCTGCTTCTAAAAATACTTTCCGCCTCCCTTCCTGAGCACTTGGTTTCCTGCAGAAGTAAGATATCTGGTTTCTCTGTCTTAATACAGTCTCGGAGGATCCGCTGCTTGGATCTTCCATTAAGACCTCTGATATTCCAGGAAATAGTCTTCATCATGAGGATGATGGGAGGGGGGTGGAGGTATCCCTCTGACAGCCTCTGTATCTGGCCCGAGTTGATCATTAAGTGCCCTGCCTCCCTGATGAGTTGTTGAGCTAGTTTGCAGCCATGCCTTTTGCTCTCCTTGGTGGATTTCTTGGGTTCGTGAGTGGGATCTGACGATATGCCCAACCTTGTTGTGGATCCTGCCGTGGAGTCGGTAAACACTTTGTGCACTTTCCTGAGTTATTCTACCGAAATATGTTGCAGATCCTTTTGGTTGAGAGCCTCCTCCAACTTTTCTAGGTCTATTTCTACCAAAGTTGTTTCATCTATAAGCATATTAGTGTCTTCATCCCTACCAGACTGTGTTGACTGAGTGGCTGCGTGTGGATGAGTTGTGTGTGATAGTTCGGGGCTTTTTCCTTTCGCTTGCATTGCTGATTTGAGGGGGTTCTGTGGATCCACTTCTTTCTGTGACTGATTGAGGGTCTCAAAGGAGTTTTTGGAAGAGGCCTTCGGGGTTGATCTTTGGTTCTGTTTCTTTTGCGTGTTCTTGCACCTTCCTGTGACAGTGGTAAATCCATCCTTCTTCTTGGCTTCAGCTGGTTTGGGACTTGAGGCGTTCAAGGGACAATCCCTGAACAAGTGGCCATGCTCATGGCACTTTCTGCATCTAAAGGGTATGTGTTCATAGTCAATTGTCTGACTCCATTCCTCATCCTGATATTCCAGTGTGATGGATCCCGGTAGAGCTTTTGAGATGTCCATGTAGATGCAAATGTGGGCGTATGAGGTATATTTCCTTATTTTCGTGGCCTCTGAGGCTTTAACATACTGTCCCACCGTATTCCCTATGCCCATTAGTATTTATTCCAGCCAAAATTCCTGGGGCAGGGAGTACAGCCGGATCCATACCGGGGCTCTTGAGAAGTCCTCTTGCTCTGGACTGAATCTGTTAGTCCAAAACCTAAGAAATAGGCCCGGTGAGTTATAAAAGTATGGTCCGTTATCAAATATTTTGTCCTTATCTTCTAGGTTGTACAGTATGATTGTAAAGAAGCCTTTAGAGCTAAGTTGTACCTCATAATCCCCTTTAGGGTTCCACCAGTCCTTTATCCATTGAGTGAGATCTCTCTCGGTAGGCCATAGACCCAGAAATTTACCTATTAGTGCGTGATCCATCATAAACTGGGTGTGTTCCCCCACCCTTGTTGATTTAATCTGATAGAGAGGGGGGTTTTCCATTTGTGGAATACACTTACCTGGCAACCAATTTTTGGAAGCTTTCAGATGGGATGTGCTGGGCTTGAGCTCCATCTCTTTGTCAAGACTTTGTTCCAGGGTAAGAAGCTGCTCCCTCAGATGTGCCGGCGGTTCGAAGGAAGGCCTCTTAGCATGGGTTCTGGATTTGTCGTTCACGGCCATGTCGCTGTACGAGGGGGGTTTCCCCCCCCCTTCCGTTCTCATTGAAGGTGGTGCAAGAATCTCATGAGTCGCAGGACTACAGAGCTGCAGGGCGGGAGGCAGTGCTCTGACGGCAGAGCGCATAGCATACAGACATGGGTCCTGGTTCTTCGGCTCGAAGGGTTTGTTTTTGCGCTAGGTTATAGACCCGGTTCTCTCTATTACTTATCACGTCCCTGCAAATCTTACTAGAGTGCTTCCATGTCATTCTTATTAATGCCCACGATTTGCAATTAATTGATGCCATGTTTTTTCCCTTTGAAATTTGATTGAGTTGTTGGTAATACGCCCACAAAATTTATCTAATAGAAAGACTGAGTTGTTGTTTAATACGCCCATGAAATTGCACTAATAGACTGAATGAGTTGTTGATTAATATGCCCACGAAATTGCTTAAAAACGTTGACTGAGTTGTTGTTGAAATTGACCATGATTTTGCCTTTAAATTGATGACTGTGTTTGCTGGATTGGGCATGAAGTTGCCTTGATGTTGACTGAGTGTGTTGTTGCATGACCACTAGTTCGTCCTTCTGCAGTTGGTACTGTCCCTTTTATTCTTCTTCTCCTTGAGTGTATACCCAATATTCTCACTGCCACACTTTAATTGCCACAATGATGTTACTGGCCATTATATTCCCATGTTAATTGCAATGATAACTACTATATTGATTGCCTTATCAATTGCCAGAACAATTGCTACGACAATGATTAATGGTCAGTCGTTTCCCTTTTTGTTGCAATTGCCAGGTTAATTGAAATGTTAAATGCTATATTATTGCCTTATTAATTGCCAGGATAATTTCTACAACGATGTTTTTGTTCCAATAATTGCCATGTTAATTGCTACCCTGAGTCAATGGTTAGTCGATTCCTTCTCATTGATTAAATGCCGCAGTGAGTTAAATGGTTAATAGTTATGTAAATTGCCTTGTTATTACGCTATTAATCATTATGTTAACCATCATATAAATTGTCTTGCTACTGTTATATTAACTGTTATGTTAACTAGCGTGATAATCACCTTCTTAGTGCTATATTACTTGTTATGAAAATAGTCATGCAAACTACCCTGTTATTGCTAAATTAATTGTTATGTTAATCATTATGTTAAATGCCTTGTTAATTGGTGTAATAAATTGTTATGTAACAGATATGTAATTACCTTGTTGATTTGCTGCAACAATTTTATTAGCTGGCAGTTTCCCCCTCAATGATAATAAACAACTAGTGTGGTTAGTTCAGTTGTTACAGCTAGACTAATGTTGAGGTTTAACTGTTCATACGTGCTAAAGGTATAATTCCACTTTAAGAATGTTAATGTTGTTATTCAATTTTATGGCTAGTTGGATGGCGATTCAGATTAATATAGAATTGTCCTTTTTGGTTGTAATAAATATTAAAACTAGTATGGTGAGTAAAGACTAGATTGCAAATTTAGACTTGCTAATTTAGATATGTAATTGATGTTAGTTGGATTTATAGATATCGCCTAATTGGTAACTCAGACTTGCTAAATTTGAGTCATAATTCATGTTAAGTTTGGTTGGTAACTCATTGAATAATGGAATTTAGACTGGTTAATTGATCTATAATTAATGGCAATTTAAATCATAGATATTGACCTTTTAGCCTTGATTAATGTTTGGGTTGTTGACTAAGTCATTTTTAGCTTGCGCTTCTCATTGAGGGTGTTGTTGTTTAATATTAATCAATGTTTGTACATGGTTTTGTAAATGTTCAATGTGATTGGTTTTTCTCACTGTAAGGGTTCTAGTTACTTGTGTAATTAATTTTGGGTGCATTGGGTTGTTACAATGATTGTCCTTAGCTTAGTAGGTTTGGCCTTCTTGTGTCGGGCGGGATGTAGACACCTCCTTGTTCCTCAAAACAGTTTCCAGCCTTGAGACCTTAGATTGTCAAAATTTATGGGAACCTTGGCTTGAGCGTTGCTTATGTGTCCTGGAGGTCCTAACCATTGCAGGGTAGGACGAGTGGGTAGTCATTCTTATTCTTAGTTGGTTGAATGTCATACATTGCTTCCAAGTGCTTGATGTGCTTTTATGTTAGGTCATTATGTTGTTGTTGCATGAGTTGCATGTGTGGTGTTCGTTGTCATGTTGCGATGTTGAGTATAATGTCATTAATACCTTCCTACACGCACACACACAAAAAAAATCAAGGGTGCTTTTATCGGTTGTACATCATAGGAGTCGTACCAGATGGGGATGTCACAGTCATCCAAGAACACTATGACAAGCTTATCGAAATAATTTCTGACTATTTCATTCATTAAGGACATAAAGACAGTTGGTGCATTGTTCAGTCCAAATGGCACCACCACAAATTCATAATGCCCATACCTGGTTCTAAAGGTTTTCTTATGAATGTCTTCTTCCTTGATCCTTAACTGATGGTATCCTGAGCTCGGGTCAATCTTCAAAAATATATTTTCTCCTCTTAGTTGATCAAAGAGGTCATCAATTCTGGGTACAGGATACTTCTTCTTTATAGTATAATTATTTAGTTGTCAAAATTCAATATAGAATTTCAAGGTTCCATCCTTCTTTTTGACAAAACGTATTGGTGCTCCCAAGGTGAAACACTTGGACGTATGTACCCTTTCTTCAACAATTCCTCCAACTGCATTTGTAATTATTTTAACTCTAGTGTGCTCATTTAGTAAGGTGTTTTTGACACTGGGGAAGCTCTAGGCACTAAATCAATTGAGAAATATATATCCCTTCTTGGTCGAAACCATGGTATTTCTTGGAATACATATTCAAATTCTGGTAGTATCGAGAAATATTCAAGGCTTGGCCCCTTTGTATTTTCTGTCCCTTCCACATGAGCTACATATAATTGACATCCTTTTCTAAAACATATCTTTAGTTGTAAGGCTGAAATATCCCTTATAAATATGGGACTTGAAACTCCTTTCACGGTCTTCTATTTTCCATCTTCATCAAGATAGGTAAATGTTTTTCTATGAAAATCTAGGACAATATGATGTTTGTCCATCCAATCCATTCCAATTAGAATATCATAAGACCCCAATTGTATGATATTTAGATCAACATTTGTATTCACACCATCAATACCTATGGAACATCCTCTGACCATATCATGGATTCTCCTTTTGGCTCCAGTGGCTAGTTCGACGAAACTTGATTTTCTAAGCTTACTTTTCTCCAAATGTAATCTATCCACTATTTTAGGATCAATGTAACAACGAATTTCTCCTAAATCAATTAAAATAGAAACATGTTTATTTATGACCTTACCTTCCACCTCGATCATATTGGATTGGTACTTTGCTTGTCGATCATATAAAGCTACATAGACTCTTCCCACATATTCGACTGTTGTAGCCTCTCGGACGTTGTGCATAGTATTCACTCTATCTTTTATGTGTGGGAAATCCTTGTATAGGTGATCTTCCTTGCATCCCCGACATTGGATTGGTGGTCTTCCCCTTTTCCCCAAGAAGTCTTTTTTCTTGGATTCACCCTTAGCATACTGATATTGATTATTTCTATTAGGTTCATTCCTATTAAAGGGAGGTTTGAATCCTTTCCTCTTCTGATTGGAATTCTCCTTCTTCTTATCCTTCTAAGATTTCTGCAAAGATTCTCTTCCCTGGCCTTGCTCATACATGAATTTATCCTTCCTGATGGTCTCACTCAAGGTCCTAGGCTCATAATACCTAATATTTTATTTATAAAAGGTTGGAATTCCACTTAGAAATCATTATATTTTCACCTTCTCATCATCAATGAACCTGGAATACTTTAACAATCCCAAGAACTTCTTCTCATATTTTTCCATAGTCATGCTTCCCATCCTGAGTTCAAATAAATCCTGCATTTTCTTGTCATAGAAATTCTCTGAGAGGTACTCCTTCTGGAAGTACTTCTTGAAATGCCTCCAAGTGATCCTACTCTCATTAATATGTTCAAATTTATTCAGTTGATCCCACCGCATTGCAATTTTCCCATGTAAATGGTAGGTGGCAATCCTAGCTTCTAGGTTTGATGAATAGTTATGCAATTGAAAATACCTCATGATTCCAAGAAACCATGCTTCGACATCATTTTCCTTTTCTTTTTCACCATAAAAGGATGGTGGCTTAATCTTCCTCAGCTCTCCTTGCAAACTTTCCACTTCCTGTCTCCTTCTTTGGTGCATAATAGGAGACACCTCTGGACTGCTTATGGAATATTTCGATGCATAAA
Organism: Picea engelmannii; assembly: GCA_009831015.1. NCBI lineage: Eukaryota > Viridiplantae > Streptophyta > Pinopsida > Pinales > Pinaceae > Picea > Picea engelmannii. The sequence continues at coordinate 281,541 of ML776868.1, forward strand.
ACTTTCTTATTGAGTAAGGAGGTGAGTGGTTTCTTGTTAAGCCCTAATATTGGCTCATTACCCCTTAATTGGGGCATATTAAATTAGTAATGTTATTTTATTTATGTCGGCTTTATTCTATTAGTTATAATTATACCTCCTAGTCTCCTATATATACCAAGGAGACATTTTCATTTGGAATAATCTTGTACTTGAAAATTTAAGTGGGGTAAAAGGAGGTTTCCCCCTCTAAGAGGCTTATTATCTGAAATTATCTCTTTTTCAAGGCATTGATTACTTTTTCTGAGGTCTTTCTATGCTATATTGATATTTGGTTCTTAACATATGGTATCCGAGCTCAAGGTCTTGGGGTTTTGCTGCTACATCTGAGACACCTTGGAATTTTCCTTATAATTTGTTTTCTACAGCATTTAAGGAAGAAAGTATTTGAGAATATATATTAAACGGACCAAGGTACATTGGGTTAAAATTTCAGCTCCTGAGGCCTTATACTTTCGAAGATACAACTTGTACAAGATAGGGTTCTGGAATCATCCTGAACTGAGTCATTGTGAAATTTTCGCTATAAAACAATTTCTGTAATTTTTCAGACCTTGAAATCTGGAGGATATTCACAAAACTTAGTAAGGTATCTGTGGTAAAAAGTTTAGCTTCTGGGTCATCTTAAATTTGTAGATACACCCTGTGTAAGATAGGGTATCCAACTAGTCCTATTGACTAGTCTCAAGAAGGTGTTCTAGTTAAAACAATCATACCTTCTTCCTAGAGTATCCAAATTGAGTGGGGCCTATTTCATTGGATCGTAGACAGTCTGTAGTATTTTTGGTACGATTTTAAGAATTTTATATCAATTATTTTGTGCAGGGCACGCTATACAAGTGAAATCTCCTGGAAAGGCCAAAAAGAGGCAAGTTGTGGGGAAGTTACCATAAATTACACTGGACACATTCAATTTTGATTAGACCTATAGCATTGTAGAGAAGAAATAGCAGAGAACTACATAAAATAAATTTTCATACCCAGAAGGGTTGAAACTTGGGAGATACAATAGAATAAAGATTGTCTAGTAGAACCACCTCAAAATCAAGGTTCAAAAGTGATACTTGGCCAACATGCCACCCAGAAAGGGAACTTATACACCAAATAATCCTCCAAACAATCCTACTTGGACTCTTGATGAAGGTGAATAAATGTGTAGGGACATAAATGATTTACAAAAGAATATAGTAACAAAAGATAAAATACAAGAGATGGAAGCTAATTTGGAGGCAAAGACAGATGGTTTAAAAGAGGATATCATGGAAGTATTTAAAAATTTCATAACAGAGAAGACACCTGAAAGTGAAAATGCATCCCACGAAATTCACGATGAAGACACAAGGAAGGTGAATTAAGAATGGAGAAACTCCAACTTTGGGTTGAAGACCAACCATGTTCCTAAGATCGATATGAGGAAGTTTGATGGCAAGGACCCAATCACATGGATACTTTAGATGGAGCAATTCTTTGATCTACGTAATGTGCCACATACAAAAAAGGTACGAATTGCTTATTTATATTTAGAACCTAATCAATTTTTATGGTATCGATGGATTTGTTCTCACAAATGACTCATCACTTGGAAAATTTTCATGGAAGAAATGATGGCACACTATGATGATACAAGGAACAATACCCTCTTTAGACAATTGATAAACCTCAAGCAAAAGGGTTCAGTTACCGAGCACATTGAGAACTTTCAAAGATTGAATATAAAGGTAATCGATATTCCAGATGAGCACTTGATTGATGTATTCATTGGAACTTTAAAGGATAACATTCAAAATGAGGTTCACCTTTGGGAACCAAAATCATTGGAGAATGCATTTAATGTGGCAAGAAATGTTGAAAGTAAAAATATGGCTACTAGAAGGAGCAATCCTAACATCTATAGAGAGAACAATGCTCCTTCTTCTACAACACCTCAACCTACAAGGTTGAAACCTCAACAATTGGAGGAAAGAAAAGAAAAAGGTTTATGATTTAATTGTGACAACAAGTAAAGTAAGGGACATAACTGTGGTGAGAAGAAATTATTCTACATAGATTGTGAAGAGGAAGAAGAAGAAGAACAAGAACCATCTCAAGATGAAAACATAGAAGCAATTTTGTCTGAAGAGTTGACTCCCACGATATCATGTAATGAATTGGATGGAATTATCACTCCTCAAACCCTCAAGATTGAAGGATACATCAAAAAGAAAAAGGTAATAGTCCTAATTGATTCTGGCAGTACTCATAATTTCATTCACTATAAATTAGCCAAATCTCTCAATTGCTTTGTATATCCAGCGCCAGAATTTCAAGTAATGATTGTAGATGGAGGAACTATCAATTGCTCAGGAACATGCAATAAGATCATTCTTACTACGGGGGAATATGTAATGAATAGTCCAATGATTTCTATACCCATGGGTGGTGCAGATGTTCTACTAGGAATCCAATGGTTACAATCATTATGAACAATGGATTTTAATTTTCAAGAAATTTTCATGAAATTTTCATTGGAAGGAAAATAAATTGAGTTAAGAGGTATCACAGGGAAACCCGGTAAGGTGATAAGCTCTAATGGAATGAAAACATTATTGAAAAAGGGGCATCAAGGCGTTATTGCACAACTACGCTCACTAGATGTTCAAACATCTAAGCCATCTATTCCTAAAGATCTCCAAGGGATCATTGATAAGCATTCCAAAGTATTTGAAGATATTCCCAAAGGTCTTCCACCCACTCAAAATCATGATCATGAAATTCACCTAATTCCTAGGAGTGTTCCTCCTGACATTAGGCCATACAGATACCCTTATGCCCAAAAGAGTGAAATTGAGTACATGGTTGAAGAAATGTTAGAGGCTGGCATTATTAGACCTAGCCAAATTTCTTACTCTGGACCAGTGGTAATGGTATTCAAGAAAGATAGCTCATGGTGTATGTGTCCAGATTATAGAGAGATCAACAAGATCACTATTAAAGATAAGTTTCTCATTCCCATCATTGATGAATTGTTTGATGAACTACATGGAGCAATCTATTTCACAAAATTGGATATCCGTTCAAGGTATCATCAAACTGGAATGAAGGAAGAAGATATCCCAAAAACAACATTTGAAACTCATGAAGGCCATTATGAATTTTTGGTCATGCCTTTTGGCCTTACAAATTCACCTTCCACATTCCAAGGGTTGATAAATTCCATTTTCAAGCCCTTCCTTCGAAAATTTGTATTAGTATTTTTTGATGATATACTAATATATAGCAAGTCTTGGGAGGAGGATGTGCGATATGTTGACAAGGTGCTACAAATACTAAAGGAGAAACATCTATATGCCAAACCATACAAATGTTTCTTTGGATTAAAGGAGGTAGAGTATTTGGGTCATATTCTATCTCATGAAGGTGTCAAGGTAGACCCTAACAATATTAAGGCCATGATGGACTGGCCAATTCCCAAAACATTGAAGAATCATAAAGGATTTTTGGGTTTGACAGGTTACTACCAGAAGTTTGTTAGGAACTATGTAAGAATAGAAACACCTTTAATGACACTAACTAAGAAGGATGCATTTTCATGGACTCTAGAGGCAACTAAATCTTTTGAACAACTTAAAGAGGTGATGTGCGAAGCTCCTGTCTTGACCACTCCAGACTTCACAAAAACCTTTATTGTGGAATGTGATGCCTCAGGAAATGGAATTGGTGCTATCTTAATGCAAGAAGGAAGGCCCCTGGGTTTTGAAATTTGGCCACTCAAGGGAAAGTACTTACACAAACCCATTTATGAGAAGGAAATGATGGCAATACTACATGCATTGAAGAAATGGTGTCCTTACCTAATAGGTAGGCACTTCAAGGTCAAAACAGATCATGATAGTCTTAAATACTTCTTGGAACAAAGACTATGTTCAGAAGAACAACAAAAATGGGTAACCAAGATATTGGGTTATGATTTTGAAATAGTCTATAAAAAGGGGAAGCAAAATGTTGTGGCAGATGCACTCTCAAGAAAGGATGAATATGTTGAGGCCTTTCCCTGTGCTATCTTGATCATCCAATCCGATTGGATAATAGAAGCAAGGGATGAATGGAAGAATGACAAAAAAGTGTTGACTCTCATTCAAAGGTTGCAGTAGGATTCCAGTGCATGAGATACATTTACAAGGAAAAATGATTCACTATGGTACAAATATCGATTATATTTATTTAAGAACTCCCAACTCAAACAAAAGGTACTATTGGATTTTCACACCACTGCAATAGCAGGGCACTCGAGATTTTTGAAAACCTACCATAATAGAGTCAAGAAATATTTTTTTGGGGATGGCCTTAAAACTAATGTTGAAAGGTTTGTGGCGGAATTTTTTGTTTGACAACAAAATAAGGTGGAAACAATTAAGACCCCAGGTCTTTGACAACCATTATCCATCCCAAGTCAAGGTTGGGAGGAGGTTTCCATGGATTTCATCACAGGGTTACCAAAGTCTCAAGGAAAGAGTGTCATGATGGTGATTGTTGATAGACTGACCAAGTATGCACACTTTTGTGAACTCTATCATCCCTTCAAAGCTAGTACAGTTTCCACTGCATTCATGGAGATAGTTCAAAAGCTACATGGCAGCCCAAAGACTATTGTAAGTGACAGAGATCCCATCTTCACTGGACATTTTTGGACAAAATTATTTTCTTGTTTGGGTACACAATTGGCTCATAGATCATCCTATCATCCTCAATTTGATGGACAAACCGAGATAGTGAACAAATGTTTGGAAGGCTACCTTCATTTCTTTGTCTCTAATAAACAAAGACAATGGTTCAAATGGTTACCCTTGGCAGAATGGTGGTATAACACTTCCTTTCATGCTACAACAACAATGACACCATTTATGGCACTTTATGCATACCACCCTCCTTCCATCACTTCTTCTCTAACAAAAAAATTTAAGGTTCAAGTAGTAGAATATCACATCGAGAATCAACAACAAGTTCTCCAAATCTTAAAGGACAATCTAACCATGGCACAGAATCGCATGAAACAACAAGCAGATCAACATCATAGTGAAAGAATTTTTGAAGTAGGGGATTGGGTGTTTTTAACACTACAACCATACAAACAGATTTCCCTCAAGCGATACAAGAAGGATAATAAATTATCACCAAAGTACTATGTCCCTTATAAGCTGTTGCAAAAGATTGGTACTATGGCATACAAATTGGAGTTGCATGCATCTTCACGAGTACACCCAGTTTTCCATGTTTCATGCTTAAAGAAGGTTATAGGCGAAAAGATCCCAGTTCAAACTATATTTCCAGAACTTGATGAGAAAGGAAAAATCATATCAGATCCTGAAGCCATCACTGACACAAGAATTCACCAGCTGAGGAATAAATCCATTTTAGAGTATCTCACTAAATGGAGGAAACTATCGATTGAAGATTCCACTTGGGAAGATGAGTATTTTATACAGAAGCATCCAGAGTTACTCAAGAGTTGCAGACAACACTTTTCTCAAGGGGAGGGGCATGTTAAGCCCTAATATTGTCTCATTACCCCTTAATTGGGGAATATTAGATTAGTAATGTTATTTTATTTATGTTGGAATTATTCCATTAGTTGTAATTATACCTCCTAGTCTCCTATATATATCAAGGAGACATTTTCATTTGGAATCATCTTGTACTTGAAAATTTAAGTGGGGTAAAAGGAGGTTGCCCCCTCGAAGAGGCTTATTATCTAAAATTATCTCTTTTTCAAGGCGTTGAGTACTTTTTCTGAGGTTTTTCTATGCTATATTGATATTTGTTTCTTAACATTTCTACGCGTTCTGTTAGCACTTCATGAATTACCAGCTCTTCCATGATCCTCTCTTCTTTCATGAAACCTTCTTTCTTCCTCTTGTTTTGAGTTTGATCCCTTCTTCATTTTCCTTTGCAACTAATTTCAAATCTGCAACACTCGAGCATTTATTTGAATTTTCTCTCTTATCTGTCTCTCATTGTCTCCTTTGTAGCTCCACACTTCTATGTTCAAGATTCTTACATTTTCTATTAATGTTTCCTGCTCTCCTCTTCCCTTGCGTACATCAGACTCTGTCTTTACATTACCAACTCTGGTATTCTAGCCTTCAACCTCTCTCTCATGGCGGGAGGCTTCCTCACCTTCTCCCATCTCTCTAATATTCATTCCAAATTGATATGTTTAATCTCTTAATTCTGCAAAATGTGCAAGTGACCATTTTGTTAGAATTATGCATATGATAGAAAAAAATTGTCAACAATGCTACAGGTCCTTTTTCTTCTCAACTCATGAAGAACATATATGCATAAATTTGCACTATATAACACTTAGATGTTACACCTTAGCTAATACATAATTTAATTCTGCACAAGCACTCCCCTCAAACCACTTTCCCAGGTGACCATGGCTCGAAACCGCGGCAAAATCCTTCCTGGAGATTTCTTTGTTAGAAATTACTATATTAGATATCGTGTGGTTGAAAATCAATCAATGGATGAGATAGATGGTCAATAGTAATTGTGGGCTGACAATGTGCTCACTCTTTATCGTAGATCTCTGTCCCCACAATCTGAAAAGTGCTCACCCACATCTTCTTTAAATCGTGGTCATTGATCCCTTCTCCCGATGAGATCAATGGCACCGGAAAATAGTGGGATGTGAACTAGCACACCAACTAATTTTTCCTCCTCTCCCTACAATGGTCTCCCCTTCCCCCCGGTTGATTTTCCATTCACAGATCGATGGCTATCCACGAGTCCTACTTCCTTAGCACCCTATTCCAATCTCACATTAACAGGCGGTACCTTCTTCCTCACTTGTGACCTTGGGTTGTGAACTAGTGCTTACCCTCCTGGTGCTTCGCAACTTCGCAACCTTCAACAAGGACAAAATCAATGGTCCTCATCCTCATTCACGATCAATGATTGAGGTCCACTTATGGATTCCACGCTTCGGGAGTTTGGCACTTTCGACCTCCTCTTTTCCAAGGAGTACTCTGTACCCAAAGTTCTAGATCAGGTGCCACGTGTCCACCTCAAATCAACAGCTCTAGTCCACTTTAGGACTTCATCCTTTGGAAGTCTCAACTTCACTCACTTTCTTCCTCTCGGAACGCTTCCACCTAGAGTTCACAATCTATCGACGCATGTCCTCCAGCAGATCGACGACTATGAATCACTTCAGATATTCAGGCTTTGGGAGCTTCAAAATATCCACCTTCACTTTATCCCAGAGTGCTTTCACCTGAATTCGAGGATCCTTCGATGTGTGTCTCTCACATATCATCGACTATGGATTTCTTTGGCTCTTCCATCTTCGGGAGTTTCAAACTCTCAGCCTTCACTTTCTCTTGGAGTGTCGATCCTCCAAATCGTTGTGAGATATATTGTCATGTGTCTTCTGGGATCAACGAACGATATGTACTGTGGCCTTCGGGCCTTCGGGAGTTCTCAACCCAACACAAACTGTCACATATGTTTCCTCTCGATTGTCTAGTCTCCGTACTGCATGATCTGTCGCCATGTGGTGAAATAATAGAAGCAGACATGTGGCCCAATTAGGTGGGTGCCATGTGTCATGTTATAACTAAAATTTCAATCCTCCAAATGTTCAAAACTCGTTGACATGTGGCACACATCCCATGTGTCCACGTCATCCCAGGTGACTTTTGCGAGCCACGTCACTTCTAAATTTCAAGCTTCGTAATATTTTACACTTGCACTCCTCAAGTCTCCTGAAATCTGAATTTATGAACTGCTTAACCTTCTAGGGTCCACATCACCTCCAGATGACATCATCATGCCCCACCAATTCGACTCTTTAGGATTCAAAATATTTGGGCTTCCGGAGTTTCCATACTAGAACACTCAAATTCTCTCGAAATCTGAATTCCCGAACTAGCCAATCTATCGACACATGTCTCCCTTATCGGACAGTCTGTATTAAATCCATAATTTAGGACTTCGGGTAGTTCTTTCCCTATTTCTTCACTCTGCAAAACCTTTCGGAGTAATAAGTATCCCAAGTGAGAGATATGGCATCCTATGTCCTTGTTTATGGACAGTCTAGATGAACTCCAGGCTTGGGGTCTTCGGGAGTTCTGGATTTTCACATACGTCCTTCTTCTGAAGTGGTTATCCTTTAGAGTGCAGGATCTCCTTCCATGTGTCCACTTCGATCAATGGTATCTATATACTCTGGATATTTAGAGCTTCGAAATTCGACATTCCTTTACTCACTCAACTTCTTCTTGTTTCCTCTCTAAGTACGAGATCGCCTGGCACGTGTCCCCTTCTTGAATATCAACAAACACAAGTGATTACAGAGACTCAACTCGCTCACTCTTTAATTTCCTTTCTGATCTCCAAAAAGAAAATACGCTTTTTTGTAGTGGGATCTATATCCACTGTTGATAAATTGATCTAGAAAAATCAACGATCCTGAGCGATTGTGGGCTAACAACTTGCAGAAAATTAAATTTTTTCCCTGATCCCCACAATGCTTCCCCACCGTCGATTTATCTCCAATGAGATTTGTCAGTTGTGAATTAACCTTTGATTCACCTTCATCAGATGAACCTTGTTCACCTACCCTCCTATCCAACAATCCCAGATCTTTATTGATCCCACAGTAGCGATCACTCCCGAATTTGAAAGGGACGGTCATGATCCTTCGAACCCTTAGAAAGGATATTTAATGTTCTATCTCCTTTGTAGATTCAGAAATGTCATTCCTCTTGAGATTTTCAACTTCACAGTCAGAATTCGATCTCAACCATGAGACTCTAATCAACAAAACTGACCTATATCGGCCCCGTTTTTCAACCAAAAGCTTTGATACCAATATGTAACACACCCCAACACCCACAGGATGGGGTATGCTACCTTCAATCCCATCCTTGGATTTCTTTCTCTTAACGATACCTTTTTAAATTAATAAGGATGCATAAAATAAAATATCTAATGACATGCACAACAATAACAAAAAATCATGCATGTTCTAAAGATTCAATTAAATGATAAATAAACACACAACGAAATACATTCATATACATATAAATAATACCATAATAGAGAGAACTTATATTTATAAAAGAAGAAATCAACTAGATGCAGACCAAGGACATTCCACCCAACCGTAGACGCTATTGGTCCAAATCTCAATAGTAGTGTCACCCCCGAGCTAGAGCTATGAATCCACAAGGACAATTCCAGAGTGTTACTTGGCTTCCCGAACTAGTCATCACTCAAGCTCTGACAGGATTTCCCAACACCTACATCAATCCAAGTACCCATCTTGCCCCACCCAAGAGAGTAGACCTCCACCCTTCTCTACCATGTAGTCCCTCAGGCAATCCTTCTCCTTCCAGGGCTCCAACACAACTGGTCCAGAATCTCCATGATGGAACTCTCAGGAATCCCAGTTGTGAAAAATCTAGACACAGGCCAATGCATCTCAGACGTGTAAGCCTCAAGTCATGGTTGGATTACACCAGCAACCTCTATAGCCAATTATACCATGGCTACTCTTTAGCAGTTCGTTTCCTTTATCGAAGCCAAGACACGGATGATGAATATTAATGGGTGATGGAAATGAATAGAGTGAGATCTCTACCCAAGGAGAGAAACAATGAATAATCAGTGAATGAATGCATGAGGGAAAGAATGGAATGAAAGAAGAATTGAATGAGAGAATGAACCAACCTCCTAATCAGACCAGGGATGATTTTAAGTATTTTCATGGGGAATCAAGAACCTCTTGGCATCCCCCAAGAATCTCACATAACTCATCCACTCCCTTATACAAAAGGATAATTAAAATAGGAATAAACATTTAGCCCCTCAAGCCCCCTCTCTTGTGGAATCATAGCCCCCTATAACTCTAGTCCTTGTCCATCTAGCAGCCAGTGATGCATTTATTATTAATAATGATAAAAACATTACATTTCTTGGGCACACTGGCCTTTTAATAATTGTTTGGGCACTCTGGCCTCTCAGCATTGTAACAATACATTATTTAAAATGGGGGATCAAAACCTTGGTTGTTACACTAATGACCATCTTTATTACATATAAAAACATATTATTCTATCTACTCGAGGGGTTAGGTATATTAGGACCCTAACAGTGAGAGACTTCATGACATGGTTAACTAGTTGTTGGTCTAACTCTAAAATAGACATAAATTTTGTTGGAAAGTTGGTAGTCATTGATGTCAACCCTAGAAGAAGTCCAGAAGCCCTTAGAAGTGATGGGTCTATTTGAAGGAATCTCCAAAATGGTCCTCTTATGGAATATATTTAAGCATGGACCTCATGAGAAGACCCTTTGAAGGAGTCTAAAAGAAGCCCTAGAAATATGGTTAAGTGGTTAAGAATCCTTGGAGGTGTTTTCATGAATCTTGAAATTGATTGAAGAAAATGAGTATGAAGGACATGAAAAATTAATGCAGAACCTCATTGGATTGATATTCCTTGTCAAGTTGTTTCCAAAGGTAGGTGGCATGCCACGTGGTTCCTCACGGTTGAGAATTTATTCTCTCATAAAGTTGAAGCCCGAAAGTATGAAAAAAAATCCCCGGATCTAAGGTCAAAGAAGTTACAAGTCGGTCCCAAAATCAAGTAAAGGATAAAATTTTTTGCAAACAAGAAGTTACAGGTCAGCTCAAATATCAAGTAAAGAAGTTAATTGGAAGGGTATAAATACACATCAAGAACCTCTCATTTAACATCCAAGAAAGTGTATGTTTGTGGAATGGAGCTAACATAAGTGGGTCTACACTTGCGCTAGGGGGATTAGTGATCTAAGTAAAGGAAAAGTCTACAAAGTGGAAAATCTGTCCTAGGATAAAGCAGGTCGAGGAGAGTGAAGTTTACAGAGGTGATTATACCAATTTTATGAGGTCATATGTAATTTGCAGAAGGGTGAAGTGTGAATATACATGGGTTACAGATGGACTAATTACATATAGGGTATGCATGGGTTGCAATGGAGTAGAGTGTGGGTATCTATGGGTTCACAGTGTGTGAATCGCGTATCTATGCTAAAATTGAGGAAAATTCTATTCTCTTAATGCTTAAGTTGAGGAAGGTATGATGGTCTGAGATCTTATGCACCGGGTTTTTACAGAATGAAAGGTATGTTTTCTATATTTTTTAGGCTTGTATATTGGATATTATGGAAAATGATTTGGGGCATACCTTGGATGGTTTGGCACATGTTTAAGGCATTTTTTGGTATATGCTTGAGGCATATATTTGGTACATGGTTTGAGGCATATCATGAATGTTTTAGCACATGCTTCAAGAATATCTTGGCACATAGCTTGATTCTTATTATGGTGATTTTGAGCACATGATTCAGATGATATTATCAATATCAATGACAGTTACAGTGAAAGGTTGAGTCTCTTATTTATGATGATGATGATGTATTAGTATTAGTGACAATTAAAATGAAAGGATGAGTTTATTATGATGATGTATCAATATCCCTGACATTTATAGTGACAAGTTAAGTCTCTCATTTATATTTTAGGGAGGTTGGGTGGCACACAAGAAGATTGGTGTCTTCAAATAGTAGGCGCGTTCTTGTAGGGGAGTTGCAAATTCCTTTGAGTTGGTGCTCATAAAACTAGGGGATTGGAACCTCCTTCTAGTTTGAGATGGAGAATATAGCATGGAGTTGTTACTTGTTTTAGGTTGGAGCCTCCTTCTAGTTGGGGAATCTAGGGAGTTGTTGCTTCCTTCAGTTTGGAGCTTGTAAACTAAAGGTTTGGAGTGTCCCTAAGTTGGAGATAGAGAATTTGGGGAGTTGTATCATCCCTCAGGTTGGAACCTGTAAACAAGGGGTTGGTGCCTCCTTCTAGTTGGTGCTGGAAAATTTTGGAAGTTGGTGCCTTCGGTGAATGTAATATTCAATATATATATTAAAAATCATTCTGTGGCTTTCTTCCATTTGGTTTTCCACATAAAATTATTGTGTACTATGTATCTCTGGTTATATGTTTATGATATATTGAATGCAATCATAATTAATACATTTTTGATAAGTTAATGTTCACATGTTGTGATTAAAAATATTAAAAAGTACTTGATACTTATTCACCCCCCCTCTTAGTATTGGTGAATAATCCAACAATTGGTACCAAAGAAGGTCCTTCAGAAACACTCTAACCACTGGAAGGTAGATCATGGAGTGCATAGATAATGGAATTCTATTGTTTAATGGTTAGGAATATGAGATATGGATCATCAGGATGAGATTATTTTAATAGACACAAGGGTTTTATGTTTGGCACTCAATTGTTACAGGTTACACCACTTCAAAGAAACCTCTAAAGACTAAAGCCAATAAGGAATTAAGAAAGAACAATAAAATATAAATGGATTCCATTATGGATGGATTACCTGATTTGGTAAAATTCAAAGTGGCATAATGTTCATTAGCTAAAGAGATTTTGGATAACCTACATAATATCTACTCTAAGGGATCTCTTCTTGCGGTCATAGAGCCAAAGCATGTTTATCAAGATAAAGAATATACTAAGATATAACAAGAAGAACTTGAAAATGATGAAGAATATTATGAATAATAAGGCGAAGTGGACATTGAACCAGAACTAATCAGTGCCTTAAGTGAGATAAAAATAGAAAGGAAGAAAAGCAAGTCACTCAAGGAAGAATTGATCAAGCTAAAGGAGGGTTCTCAAATCATTAACAAAAACTCTGAAGAATTCCAATGGATTATTATAAATCTAAAGGTTTAGTTGGAAGAAGCTAAAGTGATTGAAGAAACACTCAAAAAACAGTTTGAAGAAAAGTAGTGTTTGGAAACTGAAATTGTGATATCCCCAAAAATAAAATATTTTGAAATTTAAAGTTGTTGGAAATTTATTTCCATTTTTAGTAAATTCGAATTTGGAAAATTATTTCCATTTATGGAAATTCTGAATTTGATATTTGTAATTAATTATTATGATTGTTCAACAGAGTTCTGATTGGGACTCCACTAACTATTTGACTATGACACTTGTATAAAAGAAAAATATTTATATTAATTGCAAGAGTACAAATGGAACAACCATGTTAAAATCAACTGACCATGAATCGATGAGTGGGGAACAAGTTGGACCTACCTCTGGGCTTATTATTACAAGTGGAAAATCAAAGATTTGGCCATTGGAAACCCCTGAAAATTAGGTATTTAGAAAGCTGCGAAAATTCCCCCCCCCCCCAAGGGAGGGGAAAGAGCCCTGGGAAAAATGGATATATAGCATATGCAAGGAGGAAAAATGTTGCCAAGTATGCTGGGAAAGGATGTTGATCTCTCCTTGCTGTTATGAACACTGTGGATTGAGTGTGAGGTAGGAGGAGCCCGTTGGAACGAACTTTCCTTGTTGTTATGAGCATTGTTGAGTAAGTGTGAGGCAAGAGGATAGCTGTTGGAATTGAAGGAAAGTACTGAGGATGAGTATCCAAGTTCTCCCTCATGGATTCATGGTCAGGCTAGGGGGTGAAAAGGGAAAGTGACTTTGGCTGCCCTATTCTACAGCTGGGAGGAACATGGTTGTTCCCTTTGTCTTTCCGCAAACTGTTCCAGATATGTAAACCTTCCCTTGTTTGTTTGCATGTCATGATGAATTATTGAATGATCGAATTGCATTTTCCTAAGAATGAGTGGGTACTCTATTTTATATAATTCTGAAGGAATGAAAGGAAATGTAGGGTAAACCCCTAGAGTTTGAATTATTATCTATCAAGGAAAAACTATTTTAGTGTCTTTACCGGAAGGAAATCGAGATTTGGTAATTTATTAGAAAGTATGGTTGTGTTAAATAGAATACTATTTCATTATATTATACTAGAGATCATCACCGGATCAATGTCTCGTATGTATATCCGGTTATATTATCTTTTGATATAATATTTGTGCAGACGCTATCCTGGAAGTAATTATGGGTTTTAAAACTTTTACATACCTATGTCTACAATCATCTCCCTGTGGATAATCTCTTAATTCTGGGCGATTTGTTCTATCGAATTAAATTATTGTTGGAATGATTTCACAATAGGAAATAGCCATGTGTGTGGGTATATATAAATATATATTTGTATAGATAACCATACAAATTACATGACTCATTTTAAATTCCTGATATAGGTATATTCAATAGGTGAGAAACATAATGGAACACAAATAGTCTAATTAATCATAAATGCATTTTTCTGGAAATGAAATAATTAAAGAATAGCCTAACTAATCATAGTTGAACTTCATGGAAATGAAAGGATGGAGAGCTCCGTAATCATAAGGGTTCGGAGATGTTTAATCAAAACCTTTACCGAAATCATTTTTTTAATTTTTTAAACCTTAGAGAATAAAATGGTGTGAAAAGATGAAGTCAATCGGGTTTCAGCGATTACAAACGCCAAACACAAAATAAGAAGTGTCGAATCGCGAAATGAAAAGGGATTGTGGGCCCTGCATTTTGGGATTTCGGGGTTCGGGACTTCAGGGTTTTTGAACACCTAATGTATAAACAATGAGGATCTCCAGGAGGTGTTGGAAACAATGAGGAATCTTATTGTGGAACTGCAGGTTTTCAAGGCCGACAATGAAAAATTGAATAAAGCACAATAGGAACAACAAGAGTTAAATGAAGTCCTGCTGCATAGTATAGTAACCAAGAAAATCCCAAAATATGATAACCATGATGAGGAGCTCAACAAAAGGGCCTCCAAGAATTTTGGCGAGGAAACAAAAAAGAGAGACAGTTCGTCGAAAGGGACACCTTCAGCTGAGGACAAAACTATACTAGATAGAAAAAGAAAACAAGTAGACCACCTTGAAGGAGAATTTAAAAAGATTAAACTAGCTACCTTTGATGGAGAATCCAGGATAGGAGAAGAAATGAGGCATGGTTGTTGGACATCAAAAAATACTTTTAGATCTACAAGTATTCCAACAACATGAAGGTCAGAATGGCCATCTACAATCTGAAGGGGAAGGCCAGAATTTGGTGGTAGGACTTGAAGTTGGCCAAGGGCCTAAAGGAGAAACAGTTGGAATGGTCTGAATTTAAGAAGTATTTCAAGAAACAATACCTTTATGAAAGATATTATGAAAGGAAGATGAAAGAATTTTACGAGTTACGAATTGGATAGATGACAATGGAGGAACTTATAAATAAATTCCTATAACTACTAAGGTTTGTGCCATACATCTGGGAGGATAAGGTAAAAATCCAATGATTCTTAAGTTGTTTACCACAGGCCTACCGGGACAGAATTGAGTTTGACAACCCCAAATCCTTGAGTGAGGTATTTAGGAAAGCATGAATGTGCTATGACCAGTATAAATAGCAAGTAGAGTTTCCCAAGACTTGGAAGGATAAGAAGAAAGATCGAATGAACCAACAGAAGAAGGGATACCAGCCAGCTCCTTATCAGAATGCAACATAAAGTCTCCCAAGGAAGTATTTTCACTCCAATCATCTGAATATGCAAGGTAGAGGTAAACTGTTAAACCTAGGAACTAAGAAGTTTGGGGACAACTCCCGCGAACCACTAAAGTGTTGGGAGTGTGGAGAGCCTCATCTAAGGAGGAACTGTCCATGTTTATTTGCAGCCAAAAAAACTATTGATCACAATTTGCAGGAAGCCTTGATAGTGGGAGACGTGGGCAGAAGTCTGCATTGGATAAATACAGCCATAGATGGTAGACAAGCTGACCACTAGTCCTCGGTGGTGGAAATCGAAGGTAAAATCAATGACACTTGAATTTCTGTTTTAATTGGCCATAGAGCTACGTTAAGTTATATTACTGCTGATGTAGAAGAGTCGAATAAACTTAAGAAACTGAAGCACACAAAATCATGGCTTGTACAACTAGAAACAGGTACTAAAAGAAAAGTAGTTGACTTTATTTATGATCTTGAGTTCATCTTAGATGGTCAAAGGATAAGGACCAATCTGAACATCCTACCACTAGGATCTTATGATATGATTATCGATATGGATTGGTTGGAACAACACAAAGAAGTAATAGACTGTTATACAAAGATACTTAGCTATAAAGATAATTTTGGCATGGTAAGAACAGCCCAAGGAATACCAAAACCTGTATCAGTCAAACAAGTTTCAGCGATGCAAATCAAGAAATGTATTAGAAAGGGATGTCAAGTTTATGCCATCCAAGTAACGAATCTACTAGAAAAAGAAGATAATCCCAAGTTAGAAAACTTTGTTGTCCTATGTGATTTCAGAGACATGATTGTGGATGAGATACCAGAATTACCTCCTAGAAGGGAAATAGATTTTTCCAGAGACTTACTACCCAGATCAACCCCTATCTCAAAAGCACCCTACTGGATGAGTCTACCAGAACTAACAGAATAAAAAATACAATTACAGGAATTGTTGGACAAAGAGTACATCAGACTGAGTGTCTCTCCATGCGGAGCACCAGTCCCCTTTGTGAAAAAGAAAGACGATACTCTAAGACTATGTATCGGTTATAGACAACTGAAAAAAAATGACTATTAAGAAAAAATACCGCTTACCAAGGATAAATGATGTATTTGATCAAGTGGGTGGGGCCAAGATCTTTTCAAAGTTGGATTTATGATCTGGTTATCATCAAATTAGGATAAAAGATATGTAAACCTTCCCTTCTCTGTTTGCATGTCATGATGAATTATTGACTGATCGAATTGCATTTGCCTAAGAATGAATGGGTACTCCATTTTATATAATTCTGAAGGAATGAAAGGAAATGTAGGGTAAATCCCTAGAGTTTGAATTATTATCTATCAAGGAAAAACTATTTTAGTGTCTTTACCGGAAGGAAATTGAGATTTGGTAATTTATTAAAAAGCATGGCTGTGTTAAATATAATACTATTTCATTATATTATATTAGAGATCATCACCAGATCAATGTCTCATATGTATATCCGGTTATTTTATCATTTTATATAAGATTTGTGTAGACGCTATCCCAGAAGTAATTATGGGGTTTTAAACTTTTACATACCTATGTCTACAGGCATCTCCCTGTGGATTATGATGCAAGAGCATCGCCAACTCATCAAGCGAGCCAGCACATCGAGCGGAAGACAGCTGGATAAGCCAACACACATTTTTAAAACTGCTTTGGGATTGTTGCGCAAATCTTAAATGAGCCATTTAAGAGACAACACACTTGTATTGTAATGGACCTTGAGTAGATAGCTCTCGTCCTTAGGTAGATGAGGCATTTAAGATAGTTAATGTAAAGTAGATAGAATATTTAAGTCTATATTTGATAGTTTAGAGTTCGAGAGGGAAAATGAATATAGACACCCTCATTGTATCATTGTAACGAATCGAGAGCAGGAGCAAGAAGAGAAGAGAGAGTAGAGAACTGTGAAAAGAACATCCATGTGCATATATTGAATTAATAGAAGAAAGATTTGATTCAAATCTATGGTTATGTGTCTATTCTTTGTGTATTGATGTTATGCTCATGAATATTTGCTTCCTGTCATACATGTGCTTTTATATGCTGTGTATGTGATTTCATGGTTAAATTGAAGTCTGAGAGGTGAATGAATGAGTTTCAATTGTTTCTCTAAGTGAGCCAGAAGATTCCTGCAAGGAGTGCAGTCGAATTGTCCGCAGGAGTGCGTTGACAGAACGGTTCACTTAGAGGTAGCTTTTGTTCTCATTTCCTTGAGAGTGCAGATAGGAACAGTGTCATGCAAGGAGTGCACAGGCCAAGCGAAGACTCAGGTTTGCGATTCTGAGCAATTTATTGTAAGACTATTGCTGCAGGAGTGCGCAGGGTCGAAGGACTTCAACACTTAGATAAGGTTGAATATTTGCCGCAAGGAGTGTGTGCAAAGTTCCCTTTAGGGATTTGAAAATCGGAAGGAAGCTCAGGAGGAGTAGGCCTTCGAACTTATCAAGGATAAGTGTAGGGAAGCTGTCATTGAATGTTGGAGGAAAGCGTCACAGGTTGGCGAGCAAGCAAATGAGTCTCGGGGAGAGACACTTCTTTACTTCACAGAATCCTCAAGGGGAGAACGGACGGATGAAATATTTGGAAAATATTTCATGAGGTTCCGAGAGCCATTGGATCTCCCAGAAGTGCAAGGCAGTTACAGCGCAGGCGTGGAAAGGATTCAAAGCTCAGGAGGGGTAGCGTCATTGATCCAAGTCAGTCAGGGCCATTGGATTGTTCACGAGATCGCCTATCGGGACCTCATGAGGAAAGTGTCCTAAGTTTGGTAAGGAGAGTCATGATATTGCGAGGAGCGAGATCTCGACTGCTCCGAGGATAGTGTGGATCCATAGGAGTTGGCAAGTGGACAGGTGGCACCTCGTATCTCGGGAACTCGTAAGTGGAAGGATTGAGAAATCGGTGTTAAAGGTCGTGAGGCGCGAGGACACGAAGCGGTGAAGTGACGAGGAGGCTGTGAGCCATCCATTTGAATAGGACAGGTGGAGGAGATCTAAGGATCTCGCGAACTTGGGAGCTCGTAGGGTAAGAGCCCAACCATTGGGTACTTCGAGCCATGAGGATGCGAGGCGCGAGGAGGTGAATATATGTTGGATCCGGATCGCGGGAGGACCATTGGATCTGCACGTGGGGTCGTGCCTCGGAGCCTCGCAAGAAAAGGCTCGAGGACTTGGCCATGGAAATCACGAAGTCACGAGGGAGCGAGGTTGCGAGTTTCGACACCTCGGATATCAGAGGTTGGAAAACCAAAGGCTTGGTATCGCGAGTAGCGAGGTTGCGAGTAACGCAGTCCCCAAGGGAAAAGTCAGTGAGTTGACTGACATCTCGGATATCGAGAATCTGAGGGTGTAGTGCTCGACTGTTGGACTCACGAAGCCGCGAGTTCCTATCCTCCGAGAAATTAAGGAAGGGGATCGCACAACGAAGAGAATCTGTTGTTAGGAAAAATTCCCGATAGGGAATTAGGAAAACCTTTAAGTTCTTCGAGCCGAGAGGAAAAGAAGGTCATGTGTGAGCGGACGTGCCTGCGTGGGTAGTGCGGTTGCGTCAGAGTGGTATCAGAGCGAGAATATTTCTCTGTTTTTCATAGCATAGAAGAAGAGAGAATTTCACCATGCCGCCGAGGAGAGAAAGACAATCACCTGATCTAGAGGATAGGGGAAACCAGAGAGGAAGAGGGAGACAAGCCCAGAATCCAGAGATGGAAAGGCAGATATGTGATCTCTGAGCGAGATTAGAAGATATGGAAGCAGCGCAGAGACACACAGCTAGTGCTGGAGATCTAAGTGACTCCGAAGGAGAAGTTGAAGCAGAACAACAAGGAGAATTTGCAGCCAAAGATGCATCCAACGAGCGATTAATTAAAGCTATCGCCTGGATGAGTTCGAAGACAAAAATGGACATTCCAACTTATGAAGGAAGTTTGGATGCAGAAGAGCTTCTGGATTGGATTAGAGCTCTTGACACTTACTTTGATTACGAGAATATCGAAGAGGATAAAAAGGTTATGCATGCTGTGAAAAAATTGAAGGGACATGCAGCATTATGGTGGGACGAGCTTCAAGCAGATAGATGTTCCAAAGGCAAGAAAAATATCAAAAGATGGGATCGAATGATTGCGAAGATGAAGGCAAAATTCATCCCAAGGGATTATCAAATCACACTGTTTAGGAGAATGCAGAACCTGAGACAGAAGCTGATGACAGTGAAGGAGTATACTGAAGAATTCTACAAGATAAATATCATAGCAGGTCATCAGGAGAGCGATGATGAAAAAGTTGCCAGGTATATGAATGGCTTAAGATATGATATTCAGGATGAGATGAGTATGACAACCATTATAACGGTGGAGGATGCTTATCAAATGGCTCTGAAAGCTGAAGAAAATCTGAGCCGTAAGAAAAGTTAGAGAGGGAGAGGCAGAAGTCATCCCAGAGGCAAGGAAGTTGCCCAGGAGAAATACCAGAAGCCCAAGGAGGAATGGAAGAAACCTCAGGGTAAGATTGAGAGAGGTGGAAACTCACAGCGAGGACAACAATATGTCAAACAGAGAGGATAGCATACAGAGAAAAAGGGAGATTATGCTGACGCAAACACTTTTCCTCGTACCATAGGTAGGGGAAGAGGCCGAGGTGGAGTAATCACATGATTCACATGTGGAAAGGATGGACACAAGGCATTCTAGTGTCCATAGAAAAAGAAGGATAATGGGGAAGCTCACATCGCTGAAGCACAAAGACGTGATGTTGAGAATGAAGACACAGAAGGTGGAAGGTCGTTGATGATTCGTAAACTTCTCTTAACACCTGGGAAGGAGGTGGAGGACTCAGCTCAAAGGACCAGATTGTTCAGGACAGCTTGCAAAACCAAGGATTGGGTATGCAATGTTATTGTTGACAGTGGTAGCACCGACAATATCGTTTCAGCCGAGATGGTGGAGAAATTAGAGCTGGAGACAACTGATCACCTGAGTCCATACAAAGTTTCATGGCTACAGAAGGGACATCAGGTGAGTGTCACTAAACAGCGTTTAGTTGAATTCAAGATAGGGGGATATAATGATAAGGTCTTATGTGATGTCATTCCCATGGTTGTATGTCATTTATTGCTGGGTAGACCATGGCAATATGACTGAAATGTGGTTCATGATGGGAGGATGAACACCTATACTTTAGAGAAGGATGGGAGGACACACAGGTTGCTTCCGATAAAGGATAAGGAGATGAAGCCGGAAGTAAGAAACACAATACTTCTCATGAGTGGGAAGGAGCTTCTCATAGAGATGGAGAAGAAGGAGGATCCACAATTCTTTGTGGTCAGGAAGCCAAGGATTGTTCTGACTAGCACAAGAGTGGTTGATTTACCAGATGAGATTCAGGAACTGCTGGAAGAGTTCACTGACATCATAGTGGACGAATTACCTCATTCGTTGCCACCAATGAGAAGTGTGAGTCATCACATTTATCTCATACCAGGAGCTAGTTTTCCAAACAAAGCTGTGTACAGATTGACGCCACAAGAAAATGAAGAGGTCAAGAAGCAGGTCCACGAGTTGTTGGAGAAGGGACTGGTCAGGGAAATTTTAAGCCCATGTGTCATTCCAACGGTATTGAGCCCAAAGAAGGATGGAGGTTGGAGAATGTGTATCGAATCGAGGTCGATAAATAAGATAACCATTAGGTACAGGTTTCCACTGCCGAGAATGGACGATCTGATGGATTTCCTGAGTGGGGCAAACTGTTTTTCAAAAATTGATTTGAAGAGCGGGTATCATCAGATTCGCATGAGGGAAGGTGATGAATGGAAGACAACATTCAAGACAAACAAAGGTTTGTACGAATGGCTGGTCATGCCGTTTGGCTTGAAAAATGCGCCAAGTACATTTATGAGATTGATGAATGAAGTCCTAAGGGAATTCATCGGAAAATTTGTCGTCGTATATCTGGATGATATACTGATATTCAGTAAGACAAAGGCTGAACATTTGAAACATTTGGCCATCATGATGAGAAAACTACAGCAGGAGAAGTTGTTGATTAATCATTTATGAAGACAGAGCTCATTTACTTGGGTTTTGTTATTTCAGCGAATGAGTTGAAGATGGATCCGAGTAAAGTGGAAGTGATTAAGAATTGGCCATCACCGAGAAATATTTTCGAGGTGAGGAGTTTCCATGGTTTGGCTAGTTTCTACCGAAAGTTCATCAGGAATTTCAGTGGAATTAGCGCAGCGATGATGGACACGGTGAAGAAGTGACATAAGTCTTTTCATTGGACAACAGAGGCTGAGAAGAGCTTCAATCTGTTGAAGCGGAGGATCACGGAACGACCAGTGTTGGTGTTTCCAGATTTCATGAAGACATTTCAGGTGAAATGTGATGCAAGCGGATATGCCATAGGAGCAGGCTTTAGTCAGGAGGACAGACTAGTTACATATTTCAGTGAGAAGCTGGATGAAGCAAATATGAAGTAATCCATGTATGATAAAGAATTTTATGCTATCATACAAGAATTGAACAAGTGGAGGCATTACTTGATCCCAAAAGAATTTGTATTGTACAGTGATAATCATGCATTGCAGTTTGTGAGTCAACAAGAGAAGTTGAATCAGAAACATGCAAAATGGGTAGAGTATATGCAAAATTTCACATTTGTGATTAAGCATATTTCGAGTACTGCTAACAAAGTGGCTGATGCTTTGAGAAGGAAATGTTTGTTGCTGTAGGAGTTCTGAGTAAAAACATTGGGTTTTGAAAATCTCAGGGATATGTACACATGAGATGCAGATTTCAGAGAAGCGTATGAAGCAGCTGAGAATCTAGTTCTCAGAGATCAGAGTCCTTGGATAGATTATATGATCTAGGAGGGATTGTTGTTCATAGGCAATCAACTGTGTATTCCAATTTTCTCCATGAGGGAGAACTTGTTAAAGGAGAAGCACAGTGGTGGATTGGCAGGACATTTTGGCCATGATAAAACTTTTGCAAAGATGAGCGAATCATATTTTTGGCCAGGCATGCGAGCAGATGTCAAGAATTTTGTTGACACGTGTCGAATTTTTCATCATTCGAAGGGGAGAAAGCGGAATGCAGGTTCATCCATTGCCCATACCAGAGAGGCCATGGGAGGAGATAAGCATGGATTTTGTATTGGGTTTGCTGAGGACACAAAGAGGTGTTGATTCCATCTTTGTGGTAGTGGACAGGTTTTCAAAAATGGCACATTTTATCCCAAGCCAGAAGACTAGCGATGCGACTCACATCGCGAATTTGTTTTTCAAGGAGGTCATTTGACTTCACGGATTGCCGAAAAGCATAGTTTCGGAAAGAGACACAAAATTCATAGGGCATTTTTGGAGGACACTATGGAAGAATCTAGGAACTAACTTGGCATTTAGTTCATCTTATCATCATCAGACGAATGGACAGACAGAGGTAGTCAACAGAAATCTGGGAGACTTGCTGAGGAGCTTGGTGACAGAGCACCATAGAAACTGGGATAGCATCTTACCACAGGCAGAGTTTGCATACAACGACTCAATGAACAGAAGCACAGGAAAGAGTCCATTTCAGATTGTGTATGGGACACAACCGAGAGGAGTTTATGAATTGAGAGATTCATAATCGACTGCTACCAGCAGCGCTAGTGCAGAAAAGTTTGCTGAGGCAATGAAGGAACTTCACAGCAAGGTGAAGCAATGACTGATAGACTCAAATCAGGAGTACAAGAATAGAGCAGATCAACATCAGAGACAAATTCAGTTTGAGGTTGGTGATCTGGTTCTGGCACACTTGAGGAAGGAAAGGTTCCCAAGGGGAACATACAATAAGCTGAAAATGAAGAAAATCGGGCCATGCAAGGTCTTGAGAAAGTTCGGAGAGAATTCTTATGAGATTGAGTTGCTGGATGGCATCAGAATATCTCTGATATTCAATATTGCAGATTTATACCCATATAGGGCGGGAGAAGCAGAGACTGGAACTGAGTAGCCAGTGATCCAGTGGATGAAGCAGATGCTGATAGCAGAAAAGCCGCAGATGGAGTGCATACTGGACAAGAGAGTGGGTAAGAAGACCAGAAGGAAATAATACTATGAGGATCTGGTCAAGTGGAAGAACCACCCAGTGGAAGATGCCAGCTGGGAGACTGAAGCAAGGATAGACTGTGCATGAGCTCATGGACAGGAGCCCATGAATGTTTTCAAGACGAGGAGTATGATGCAGGAGCATCGCCAACTCATCAAGCGAGCCAGCACATCCAGCAGAAGACAGCTGGATAAGCCAACACACATTTTTGAAAACGCTTTAGGATTGTTGTGCAAATCTTAAATGAGCCATTTAAGAGACAACGCACTTGTATTGTAATGGACCTTGAGCGGATAGCTCTCATCCTTAGGTAGATGAGGCATTTAAGATAGTTAATGTAAAGTAGATAGAATATTTAAGTCTAGATTTGATAGTTTAGAGTTCGAGAGGGGAAACAAATATAGACACCCTCATTGTATCATTGTAACGAATCGAGAGCAAGAGCAAGAAGAGAAGAGCGAGTAGAGAACTGTGAAAAGAACATCCATGTGCAGATATTGAATTAATAGAAGAAATCTTTGATTCAAATCTATGGTTATGTGTCTATTCTCTGTGTATTGATGTTATGCTCATGAATATTTGCTTCCTGTCATACATGTGCTTTTATATGTTGTGTATGTGATTTCATGGTTAAATTGAAGTCTGAGAGGTGAATGAATGAGTTTCAATTCTTTCTCTAAGTGAGCCAGAAGATTCCTGCAAGGAGTGCAGTCGAATTGTCCGCAGGAGTGAGTTGACAGAAGGGTTCACTTAGAGGTAGCTTTTGTTCTCATTTCCTCGAGAGTGCAGATAGGCATAGTGCCATCCAAGGAGTGCGCAGGCCAAGCGAAGACTCAGGGTTGCAATTCTGAGCAAAGTATTGTAAGACTATTGTTGCAGGAGTGTGCAGGGTTGAAGGAATTCAACACTTAGATAAGGTTGAAGATTTGCCACAAGTAGTGCATGCAAAGTTCACTCTAGGGATTTGAAAATCGGAAGGAATCTCAAGAGGAGTAGGCCTTCGAACTTATCAAGGATAAGTGTAGGGAAGTTGTCGTTGAACATTGGAGGAAAGCGTCGCAGGTTAGCGAGCGAGAAAACGAGTCTCGGGGAGAGACACTTCTTTACTTCACAGAATCCTCAAGGGGAGAACGGAGGGACGAAGTCTTTGGAAAATATTTCATGAGGTTCTGAGAGCCGTTGGATCTCCCAGAAGTGCAAGGAAGTTACAGTGCAGGCATGGAAAGGATTCAAAGCTCAGGAGGGGCAGCGACGTTGATCCAAGTCGTTCAGGGCCGTTGGATTGTTCATGAGATCGCCTATCGGGACCTCGCGAGGAAAGTGTCCTAACTTTGGTAATCAGAGTCACGAGATTGCGAGGAGAGAGATCTCAACTGCTCCGAGGATAGTGTGGATCCACAGGAGTTGTCAAGTGGATAGGTGGAACCTCGTATCTCAGGAACTCGTAAGTGGAAGGATTGAGAAATCATCGTTAAATGTCGCAAGGCGCGAGGACATGAAGCGGAGAAGTGACGAGGAGGCTGTGAGCCGTCCATTTGAATAGGACAGGTGGAGGCGATCTAAGGATCTCGCGAACTCGGGAGCTAGTAGGGTAAGAGCCCAACCTTTGGGTACTCCGAGTGATGAGGACACAAGGTGCGAGGAGGTGAATAGTCGTTGGATCCAGATCACGGGAGGACCGTTGGATCCGCACGTGGGGTCGTGCTTCTAAGCCTCACAAGAAAAGGCTCGAGGACTTGGCCACGGAAATCGCGAAGTCGCAAGGGAGCAAGGTCGCGAGTTTCGGCACCTCGAATATCAGAGGTTGGAAAACCAAAGGCTTGGTATCTCGAGTAGCGAGGTCGCGAGTAACGAAGTCTCCCAAAGAAAAGTCAGCAAGTTGACTGACATCTCGAATCTCGGGAATCCGAGGGTGTAGCGCTCGACTGTTGGACTCGTGAAGCCGCGAGTTTCGATCCTCTGAGAAATTAAGGAAGGGGATCGCGTGACGAAGAGAATCTGTGGGTAGGAAAAATTCCTGATAAGGAATTAGGAGAACCTTTGAGTTCTTCAGGCCGAGAGGAAAAGAAGGTCCTGTGTGAGCGGACGTGCCCACGTGGGTAGCACTGTTGCGTTAGATTAGCTCTTAATTCTGGGCGATTTGTTCTATCGAATTAAATTACTGTTGGAATGATTTCACAATAGGAAATAGCCATGTGTGCAGGTATATATAAATATATATTTGTTTAGATAACCATACAAATTACATGACTCATTTTAAATGCCTGATATAGATATATTCAACAGGTACGAAACATAATGGAAGACAAATACTCTAATTAATCATAAATGCATTTTTCTGGAAATGAAATAATGAAAGAATAGCCTAACTAATCATAGTTGAACTTCATGGAAATGAAAGGATGGAGAGCTCCGTAAGCATAAGGGTTCGAAGATGTTTAATCAAAACCTTTACCGAAATCGTTTTTTTAATTGTTTAAACCTTAGAGAATAAAATGGTGTGAAAAGACGAAATCAATTGGGTTTCGGCGATTACAAACGCCAAACACAAAATAAGAAGTGTCGAATCGCGAAATGAAAAAGGACCGTGGGCCCCGCATTTCAGGATTTTGGGGTTAGGGGCTTCAGGGTTTTTGAACACCCAATGCATAAAGTAAATGAAACAAGAAGTGTCAAATCGTGAAATGCGAAAGGACTGTGGGTCCAACATTTCGGGGTTTCGGGGTTCGAGATTTGGGGATTTAGTAAAGCAAAGGAACTCCGCACATATGTAATAATGAAATCTCGAATGACGAAATGGAAACTTGCTACTTTACGTACTTTTAAAATATGCTCAGTCTTTGTTTGAATGATTCGTGTATTTGATTGTATGCGTCTAATTGTGCTCAGTTGAAATAATTTCCATGGATGAAATCGGTCTGTTGTAAGAAGTTTATGTTCAAAGACTAAATTTTGGGAATGGTTCCTCCTGAAACAAAACGCTAGTTATAAATACCTACTTATGAACTTGAAATAACAAGATCCAACTACAGGAGTTTTTTTTTAACTCTGAAATCAAAATTCTAGGTAGGCTTTTCCATGTATAGATGAGCTTGAAAGGTATCAATCTATTATAGGCATACATTTACTTCTATATTTAAAGTTCTAGCATATCTATCCTTGAATAATTGAATTGGAAGAAGCTTATACATATAGTATTTCGGGGCTTTACGATTTTGGATTTCGCGACTCCGGTTGCAACATTTCTGGGCCCTTCGAACTCCCGGGACCCGAAACGCCGAAAAGGGTCTTAACGGGTTTTTTCCATTTCACACTTCTGGATTTCACGAGGTGGAGGTTCACGATACATTGACTCTAAAATCCCTTCCTTCCCCAAACGCCAAACCCCGAAATGACGAAATTCAAGCGTGTGATCAACGGCTCCTGTTGCTTCTCATCCAATGGTCGCTACTCCTCCTGAGCTTCTAAACGCTAAAAGATGATCAGTCTTAACCTTCCCACAGATCTATGAGATCCAACGGTCCAAAAGATTTCGGTACTTCCCCACAAAGAGATCTCACCGTTCGTTCACTCCGCTCAAGGATCTATGACCAAGATGACTTAACATCCTCCACCTGAACTTGACCTCTGCGAGACGATTTGGATCTCTACCTCCCTCTGAATACTTCTAAGGTGTTATTCCTTCTGAGCTTCATCTCTATGAAAATCAAAGGTTCCTTCGACCTGAGTTTAGACATTTCCTTTATACATAAGTATGTTGGAGTAGTTTGAGAGTCAAGGGAAGTGATAGAATTATGGAAAGAATGTACCCTCATAAGTTTTTTTGTTCAAATTAAACTAGACTGGCGTAGAAATGACAATATGGATAGAAATGAATCTCACCTTCTCTTAAATTCTAAGCTTGAATGAAATTGGATTAGGTAATAGAACTTTTTTTTTATGGTGAATTTGAGGTACATTACAGAAATAGTATCACTAATAAAAGAAGCAGAGAAGATAGAAGAGATATTCACAAGTCATTTTAAGGAAATATATGAGGACTTAAACAATATTGAAGATGAATTTAGTCAACAAGAAAGAAGATTTGAAGAATAAATCATCTCCTTGAAAACCCAACATGGAGAATAAAAGAGAATGGAAGATGTAATGAAGATCCAAATGATGAAGAAAGAAGAAGATTGTGAGAAGCTTGAAGAAGAAGTCATCACATTAATGGATGAATTTGTGAACCTCAACAAGAACTTGAAGAGATATCAAGTACTAGAATATATTCTTAGCTGTCAAAGGTCACCATTCAATAAAACAGGTCTTGGATACATTGGTGAATCCTCATGCAAGGAATATGGAAATGTCAATCATAGAAAGAGCGTTGAATAAAGAAGAAGTTCCACACCACTAGTAAAGAAAGTTGAATAGAAGTGTTCCAAGTTACTGGAAAGGAAGAATGAAAAGAAGGCTAATAAATATGAAGACATTCTTAAAGGAAGGGATCATTGTCAGCAAGAGCCAAAGAGGAATGAATGCAGAAGAGATGTATCTCCAAGAAGACATTCTACCTCGTGCCATCAAAGAAACTTCAATCATTATGAAAGAAACAACATAAGAGAATATCGTGATCAACAAAGGCGTGAATTCAAAAGGACTTCATCACAAAGAGGATCACTTGCTTCCAGGTATCAAATTTTATTTCCTCATTATTGTTTTACTTGTAATAACTTTGGACATAAATTTGTAGATTGCAGAGTGTATGGAAGAAATATTCAAACAATATATGTTTATGTGGCCACCTATAATATTGAATGTTACAAATTCCACAACTATGGACACATAGCTCATGATTGTAGAAGCATGATGAAGTCTTACTTGAAGGAAAACACTAGTATCAGGTACAAGAAGGTTTGGAGAATAAAAGAAAAACAAGAAGAGAGGGTGAATAAAGAACTCCCATAGATCATACTCATAGGATTTGCAGAGTTGTGAAATCATGATGAATCTATAGGAAAAGAGGAAGATGTCAGAATTCAAAATGATGATCCCACAACAAAGTGGGATTATATATTGTTCTAAGAAATATGTCTTGGAGACTCCCAATAATGTGAATATTGGAGAGGGGGAGTCTAAGAAACAACTATTACATATTATAGAACTATATTTTGAGAAGTATTAATTTTCTACATATTTTGGGAAGGCAGATTTAGAATGGTGTGATGACAGAGGTACAAAATGTCTAATGATAGATTGATTGATTAAGGAGTATTTTTCAAACACATCCCCATGAAGGTATGAAGAGGTCATCTGGCAGTTACGAGGAATATCATCGACACACTTTTGAGGCAGAGATTCATGACTATATAGAGGATTCCAAGCATGCATTCAAGAAGGGATATATTCATTACAGATTCAAGAATGTGTACTTATTGAAGACTTGTAGAGT
This sequence comes from Picea engelmannii, assembly GCA_009831015.1. Classification (NCBI taxonomy): domain Eukaryota; kingdom Viridiplantae; phylum Streptophyta; class Pinopsida; order Pinales; family Pinaceae; genus Picea; species Picea engelmannii. The sequence goes on from ML776868.1 coordinate 310,609, forward strand.
TTGATTTGAATATAGAGTAGACTAGTGGAAATATTTGATTCATCTTCATAAGAAAGAATATGCAATGATCAGTTGCAATAGATTTGAGGAAGCTCTCAAAACATTGAAGTGGCAGATTAATCAACATTCTGTGTAGTTGAGTACACATATCATAGAAAATTTTGTGACATATATGAATTTATGAGATATTTGGCAAGTTTAGAAGACAATACATGATATGAACCAAAGAATATACATGATAGTAGATGAAAGCATCAGCTCAAGAGGAATTGCATAAAGACTCATTGGCATTGTCAACAAGAGGATTTTTTAGTAAAACAATTGACTAAGAAAAGAAGCATATTGATAGGTGGAACCAACTAGTCACAAGAAGGCAAGCCATGAGAGGCACAACAAGAAAAGGAAAGAGAAATCGTCAGGGGGATTTTTACTATCAAGGGGATATTGTTGAGTGACTATGTCATTGATGTCAACTCAGTGAATACATGACAATCCATGAAGACTTGAAGTAAAGTGATGAAGGAACCTTAACATGAATGATTTTAATATACACCAATGGATTACAATAATAGGAAGTACCAATGGACAAGAAGCCCTAGAAGAGAGAAAAGGAATCGTATATAAGAAGCCCCGCGTTGTTCTACATGGAATATTGCAAAGAAGAAAGGGGGAGAGATGTTTTTGAAATAAGGTATACTATCAAGGGGATTTATCCTTTTCCCTTGAGTTTAAGGTGGGAGAGAAAGATCAGAAGCATGAATATAGGGGGAGAAATGGTCACGAGGTGAATATGAGTGTTTCCATCAATGTCAAAGGGGGAAATCATTGGAAAGTTGGTTGTCATTGATTTCAACCCTAGAAGAAGTACAAAATCCATTAGACGTGATGGGTCTATTTGAAGGAATATCTAAAGTGGTCCCCTTATGGCATAGATTTAAGAATGGCCCTCATGGGAAGATGCTTTGAAGAAGTCTACAAGAAGCCATGGAAATATGGTTAAGTGGTTAAGAATCCTTGAAGGTGTGTTCATGAAGCTTGAAGTTGATTGAAGAAAAAGAGTATGGGGGACATGAAAAATGAATGAAAAACTCATTGGATTGATAGTCCTCATAAAGACATTTACAACAGTAGGTGGCACACCATGTGGTTCCTCACAGTTGATATGTTGTGCTCTCTTAAATTTGAATCCTTGAAGTATGGTCAAGAAGACTTCAATATAAGGTGAAATAATTTACAAGTTGGACCTAAAATCAAGTAAAGGAAAATAGTTGTTGAAAACAAGAAGTTACAGGTCGACTCAAAGATCAAGTAAACAAGTTACTTGGAAGAGTATAAATACACATCAATAACCTCTCATTTAACATCCAAGCAAGTGTGTGTTTGTGGAATGGAGCTATCATAAGGGGGTCTACACTTGTGATGGGAGGATTGGTGACCTCACCAAAGGAAAATTATGGAAAGTGGTGAATATGGACTAGGAGAAAGGAGGTCGAAGAGAGAAAAGTGTATGGAGGTGACTATACCAGTTTTCTGAAGTTATACATGGTTTGAAGAAGGGTGAAGCACATATATACATGGTTTGTAGATGGACGAATCACATATAGGGTATGTGTGGGTTGTAGTGGAGAAGGTTGTGGATGTCTGTGGTTTGAAAATGGGTGAATTATGTATCTATTCTAACATTAAGGAAGGTGATATTCTCTTAATGTTGAAGTTGAGGAAGGTCATGTGGTCTGAGATCTTATGCACCAGGTTTTTATAGAATGAAAAATATCTTTTCTATATTTTTTAGGCTTGTATATTAGAGATTATGCCATATTCTTTGAGTAATACCTTGGATGGTTTGGAACATGTTTAAGGCATGTTTTGGTATATTCTTGAGGAATATCTTTGGTACTATTGGAGAAATTTATATTTTTGGCACACTAGTTCAGTGGGAGTTAACTGACTAGTTCTATTTTAGACTTTATATTTTAGATCATCACTATTATGTTATTATGCATGCATGCATTCTTATGCTATGAAATGTTATGTCCTTTATATGAGTGTATTCCACTCATTCATTGTATCATATTGATAATCATCTATGAATCAATCATCAACTCATTTGAGTAGTGTGAATATATTTCCACATTCTTCCATATTGAATCTTTCTTCCTTTATTAATAGGCTTTGTTTGTACTTGCTTTAGCTAGATCTCTTGTGCAGGTTTTGATGAAACATTGACAGGTACATGGTTTGAGGCATATCATGGATGTTTTGGCACATAGTTTGATTCATATTATGGTGATTTTGAGCACATGATTTGGAGGATATTATTGGTGATCTTGGCATGAGATTTGTGTGGTTATTGGTTTGAACCAGTTTTGATGATTATGAGTATCAGTGACAGTGACAAGTTGATTCTCTTATTTATGATGATGATGATGTGTCAATATCAGTGACAATTGCAGTGATAGGTTGAGTTTCTTATGGTGATGTATCAATATCAGTGACAGTTTTAGTGACAGGTTGAGTCTCTCATTATATTTCTGGGAGGTTGGGTGTTTCACTGGAAGATTAGTGTCTTCAGATAGTAGGTTGGTTCTTGTAGGGGAGTTGAATCTTCCTTTGATTTGGTGATCTTAAAACTAGGGGTTTGGAGCCTCCTTCCAGTTGGAGCTGGAGAATCTAGGGAGTTTTTACTTCATTCAATTTGGATCCTATAAACTAGGGGTTTGGATCTTCCTTCTAGTTGGATTTGGACAATCTGGGGAGTTGTTTCTTCCTTCAGGTTGGAGCATATAAACTAGGGGTTTTGAGTCTCCTTCTAGTCAGAGATATATAATTTGGGGAGTTGTAGCTTCCTTCAGGTTGGAGCATGTAAATAGGGGGTTGGTGCCTCCTTCCCATTGGTGCTGGAAAATTTTGGAAGTTGGTGCTTCGAGTGAGTGTAATATTTAATATATATATTAAAAAGTGTTATGTCGTTTTCTCCCATTTGGTTTTCCACGTAAAATTATTGTGTATTGTGTATCTATGGTTATATGTTTAAGATATCTTGAATGCAATCATAATTGGTACATTATTGATAAGTTAATGTTCACATGTTGTGATTAAAAATATTAAAAAGTGATCAATACCAATTCACCCCCCCCCCCTCTCAGCATTGGTGAATATTCCAACAAAATTATCTATTGCATAGTGTTGGAAAAAATTCTATTTTGGCACACTTGTTCAGTGGGAGTTAATTGACTAATTGTATTTTAGACTTTCTATTTTATATCATCACTATTATGCTATTATGCATGCATGCATTCTACTATTATGGAATTTTATTTCCTATATATGAGTGTATTCCACTCATTCATTGTATAATATTGATCATCATCTATGTATCAATCATCAGCTCATTGGAGTAATGCGAATATATTTTCTCATTCTTCCATATTGAATCTCTTTTCCTTTCTTGATAATATTTGTTTGTACTTTATTTAGTGATATATTCTGTGCACTTTTCAATGAAACATTAATTTGGTATTAGATCTACGTTGCTTGGAGCAAGCCAGACAAGCCAACGAATAAGGAAAATCAAAGTTTTGGTGAGTAAAATCCATGGTTGTACCTTTCGACAGTGATTTCTCCCAAAATATTAACCTTTTGAGGAAACAACTTCAAAGAGAAGTAAATAGACCCATTATGAAAGTGGGTTTTCAACCGTTTGGAGAAATTATTCACCATTTTCTTAGAAAATAAGCCAGAATATTGCTTCCTAAAACTGATATGAATTTGGGGTTGTACCTTTCTGTAGTGATTTATCCAAAAATATTAACGTTTTGAGGAAACGTATTGCCACAAAAGTAAATCGACCAATTCTACAAGTGGCTTTTCAACCGTTTGGAAAGATTCCTCATGTTTTTATCAAAAAGTAAGTCGTAAGATCGTCTCCTGAAACTGATACAAATTTTCACTTAAAGTGCCCTTTCTGTAGTGATTTCTCAGTTTTTCACTTGCATATTGAGAGTAAAATTTTAGGTGTTCTCATGCATAGTGGGAGATATGGATATGGTACCAATTCTACAATCACAATTGGTGGTAATACTCACACCATACAATTATTTTTATTGGAATCCCAAGGAAGAATTCCAACTCAAAAGGAAAGGATTGTACAACTTGACGATGGGGACATAAACATAACCTACATCAGCAATTGAGAAGATGAGATGGGATAACCAAAAGGATGAAGCCACATGAATTCTTCTTGAATTGATTTCAACTGATCTATGGTTTCATGTTGTTGCATGCAAGACTCTAGACGAGATCTAGACCACCTTGGAAATTATGTTTGGAAAGCAGGATGAGATGAGAGGTCATATGCTTGAGGCAAAGTTGAATACTTTGGATCCTAAAACTTTTGATAATATGCAGGATTTATTTACTAAGTTTAAATATTTGATATTGATCTTAGAAACTTGTGGTATTGATAAGTGTAAACAAGTGGACCAAATTATTCTAACAATATTGGCCAAGCTAGGACCATAATATGTTGTCTATGTTTCCACTTTCCATTCAGGAAGGTATCTCATGGGAACAAATTGGAAGATTCCTACCATGGATCAATTCATTGATTCTCTCACACATGAGCAGAAAAAACTCATTCATATGGGACTTATCAAGGATCACAAAGCACATGCACTCACCATGCATGATGGAAAAGGATCATCAAAACATAACAGGAAGGAGAAACAAAACAAGAAGGAGGGATATTCTAAACCCTTTAACGATTGTTCAGGTTCCAAAGAATCTTCATATTCGAAGAAGAATAAGAAGAAGGGGAAGTGGTGCACTTGCTGCAATAAACTGAATCATGAAGAATCTGCATGCATGAATAAACAAATTGATCTTATGGCACAAGAAATTCAACATAACAACCTTGGAAAATCATTCCAGAGGGAGTCAAGAAGCAGAAGGAAGAAGATCCTACTCCTAAGAAAGGTAATCATCATGCTCTTGTTACAATTAATTATTCATTTGATTCATGAATTATATATACTGGTGCATCCCATCATATGGTAACAAAAGTGGAAGTTTTCTCTTCTTTGAGTCCATGCTCAACACCCCCTATTCTCACAAGGGATGATAATCCTATAGAAGTAATGGGATAGGGTAGAGTGGAACTCCATAATGGAATTTTTGAGAATGTTTTACATGTTCCAAATATTTTTATGAATATCAAATCACTGAGAAAGGTAAAAAGGTTGAATTTACATCATATTCAGTTTTTGTAATTGACATGCATGACAATTCCATCATTGCAATTGGTGAGGTGGATCACAAGTCAAGGTTGTATAAATTCACTAGGTTTTCTTATGGTGACTCCTATTTTCTACTTACAGATAGGGAGATTACTTTTCATGCACCTCCATTGCAACACATAGATAATCGTATGCTTCCATTAGTTTTAGACATCAGAGATGATTCGATACACTCAAATTTTGTACATGGAAATAAGTAGGTAGTACATACAGATAAGAAGCCAACACTGAAGCTTCAACAGATTCCCAATAAGGCATAGACCACACTTAAATAAGTAGGAAAACTTGCAGGGAATCCATTGGATTCGAGGAGGACTCGATCTTAGCATGAGGATCCTTCTCATGTGCTTTCATCTTCTGAACCTGTGATGCCCATGCATTGTTATATGGTTCAATATTCTGATATGAAAATATACATTGAGGTTGTGGGAAATCCATTATGGTAAGTATCCATGCAGAGGGAGTATGACTCACTCCTAAATAATCAAAATTGGCATATGGTTCCACTTCCACCAGAAAGGAATATTTTCAGGTGCAGATGGGTCCATAGGATCAAGAGGTACAAGTTCCAATAGGTTTCCAAAGGAATTCATTATATCCATAAAAATTTCTACGTCTTCACGAAGACTTTCAGTGAGTAGAAGTTTCATACTTTACCGTATTTTCTTGGAGTGAAGAACACAGTTGCCTAGCAACTGCCTTTTCTTCTTTTGATGCATTGTCTTTTGAGGGGGGAGTTTATTCCCACGTGGTTTTCCCTCTTTCCTCATTTTTATTCAATGTTCATTAGTTTCATTGTACATTAGTACCTAACATGGCATAGTCTTCAGGACTCATTTTTACTCCATAGTGATGTTCAGGGGGGTGTTGAAGAAATTTCTATTTTTGGCACAATAGTTCAATGGGAGTTAACTAACTAGTTTTGTTTTAGACTTTCTATTTTAGATCATCGATATTATGCTATTATGCATGCATGCATTCTGGTATTATTAAATGTTATGTCCTATGTATGAGTGTATTACACTCATTCATTATATTATATTGATCATCATCTATGTATCAATCGTTATCTCATTAGAGTAGTGTGAATATATTTTCTCATTCTTCCATATTGAATCTCTCTTCCTTTCTTGATAATATTTGTTTTTACTTGTTTTAGCTAGATCTCATGTGAAGGTTTCGATGAAACATTGACACATAGCTCTATTACTCTCCAAGAAACCTTATCTTATAAAAACCAAAATGAAATTTCTACTTTAATTTTCACTATGTTCAAATGTATATATAATATTTTATAGGATAATATAAATCCCTTATTTTTTTAAGACATTATTGGTATTAAAAAAATATTGTAATCCTAATTATAGAGTATTATTTATAGAAAGGTATAATCTTCAACATAATTATAAATATAAAATATTAGAGCATGAAGGTTTCCACAGTTACTCGTAATTGTTTTGCAATTTTTAAATGAATTGTGTTGAATTTTAGAAATATCATGATGTTTCGAGTGGATAGTCAACCCATCATTCAGTTCCTCAAGATTTTGTAAGGTACAAATATTAGGACCACGAATTGTATACATAGATAATGACTAAACTCTCCCTCTCTCTATATATATGTATATATATATATATATATATATATAATGAATGAATTAGTCAGAAAATAATCACAAAATATATAAACTAGTCAAAAATAATATTAAAATACCATATTAATATTAAGGAGATTTCATCAATATCATTAATAGTAAAAAGAAAAGATAAAAATATTAAGAATAAATTATTTTAAATACAAAAATACTACTTTGAGGGAGGACTAAATCAAATAAATGAGAAGTGGAATGAAATATATAAATAATGTTTTTCCAAAATTGAATGGTGGCCAAGGAAGCACATTAGGAAGAAAACAAGAAACTCGACGATGACCCCATTATGCCAATGTCCTTAAGGAACATCCTTTCGATCTATGTTCATGGTGGTGAGAATGGACAAGGGAGAGAAAATGATTGATATTCCCAATATTAACACTATGGAATTGTTGATTAATCCCTATAGAGATGGAATAAGAGTGTGTGTTTTGTTCCCATTGACGATGATGATAATATTGCTAGTTTAGAGTTGAATATAGTGGGATATTTATGTGGCAAGGAGACCAATCATTCTAGAGTCTTTGGCTTTCTAATTCCCAATATAATTTATACCATGGATGCTTCCAATTGAATTATAGTTCATCCCACCCATTGGGTTTTGGACATGTCCATATTTTAGGACAAGAGATTCTCTTAAACAAATGTTGGTCACCTGAGCTATATTTCACTACTCTTCATGTTTGGTGGAGTTTTTCTTGCGTTGAGGACTAGCAAGGTTCTTATGCAAAGAAGAAAGTGGACAAGGTTTATTACCATTTTTATTTGGACTGGTTATGGTAATACAATTTGGCAATTCAAGAAGCATGTCAAATGCTTGATGAAATAATTTCACTCAAATTATTTGATGAAATTACCATCTCTAAAGTGTTTGACAAAACTCCTACATGGCAAGTGTTTGACAAAACACTTGCAAGAAAAGTGTATGGTGAATTACTTGTATGGCATGTTTTTTTTGAAATTGATGTTAAAAGGGATAGATTCCATATGATGGTAAATTATCTCATTGGGAATACAATCCTTTTGTTGTTGAATTCCAATGATTTTATGGTAGATGTAAAGTAATTATTTGACATTTTACAAGGAGTTCTTATGGACCATCAATATCTTATTTTTTAGGGTAAAAAATTAGAAGATCAATATTTATTATATGACTATAGATTATGAAAATATTCAACTACCCATTTGGTTTTGTTATTATATGGAGAAGTGGTGGGTTTAATGATTCCTACAACTTCCAAACCTGTGTCATTTAAGGATGTGGTAGAAAACAACTCTACTAAATAAAAAATAACTCTACTAAATCAAATGCTCTAAAGCATTCTCCTATTCATAGTGCTTATATAGTGGAGCATGATGAATTTGTGTAGTGCTGAAGATCACTGTGTCATAGGTAACCCAACGACATTCACTATATGAAAAAGATTTGATTTTCTACAAATTTAATGGATTTTGGTCTCTTACATTGTCATTTTTTTATCGGATTCATACAAAATGGACAAATAAATGTGAGGTCTCTCTCTTCTCTAAGGGTTTTTTATTTTTCAATTCTCTAATCATGTTGATTATCAACAATTATTTGAGGAGGGTCCCTAGTTTTGGAGAAGCATGGTAGTTTTTATAACTCCTTGGTTCTAGCTTGAATTTGATCCTAACACTATGTCAATTACTAGAATGCCAAATCGGTTTCTAGTATTTATCAACTTTTGAGGATATTGTGAATGTATTATACGAACTTATATAAGATCAAATATTGTGAAAGATGTAATGGTTTTATGAACATATGCATGTATCTATGTTGATATAGACCTTATTAAGGGACTTCTAGACAAAATGATGTTCACATTTAGAATACACATAGGTCGTAGATTATGAGGACATGACATTCAGGTCTACGATATGTCATGTTGATAGATATTTTAAAGCCACTTGTCCTCATTCTAGAACTCATCCACCAAGAAAAAAATTCCTAATATACACCAAAGAGATGGAATTCCTTGGAGGAACAAAGTTCAAATCTTAAAATTTAGCAAAATGAAGTCAATCAAGACCCACTAGTGTTGATTGCAAAATTCACTCCTTTATTTGGGGATAAAGTAGAAGAAATGGATACCATAATTTCCTCCATGAAAGAGGTTGTGGTAGTTGATTCCCCTCTAGGTGGAATAAAAAGACATCATGAAAAAA
>ML776868.1:319840-330942 GCA_009831015.1 Picea engelmannii
TTCCAGGTATCAAATTTTATTTCCTCATTATTGTTTTACTTGTAATAACTTTGGACATAAATTTGTAGATTGCAGAGTGTATGGAAGAAATATTCAAACAATATATGTTTATGTGGCCACCTATAATATTGAATGTTACAAATTCCACAACTATGGACACATAGCTCATGATTGTAGAAGCATGATGAAGTCTTACTTGAAGGAAAACACTAGTATCAGGTACAAGAAGGTTTGGAGAATAAAAGAAAAACAAGAAGAGAGGGTGAATAAAGAACTCCCATAGATCATACTCATAGGATTTGCAGAGTTGTGAAATCATGATGAATCTATAGGAAAAGAGGAAGATGTCAGAATTCAAAATGATGATCCCACAACAAAGTGGGATTATATATTGTTCTAAGAAATATGTCTTGGAGACTCCCAATAATGTGAATATTGGAGAGGGGGAGTCTAAGAAACAACTATTACATATTATAGAACTATATTTTGAGAAGTATTAATTTTCTACATATTTTGGGAAGGCAGATTTAGAATGGTGTGATGACAGAGGTACAAAATGTCTAATGATAGATTGATTGATTAAGGAGTATTTTTCAAACACATCCCCATGAAGGTATGAAGAGGTCATCTGGCAGTTACGAGGAATATCATCGACACACTTTTGAGGCAGAGATTCATGACTATATAGAGGATTCCAAGCATGCATTCAAGAAGGGATATATTCATTACAGATTCAAGAATGTGTACTTATTGAAGACTTGTAGAGTTTGATTTGAATATAGAGTAGACTAGTGGAAATATTTGATTCATCTTCATAAGAAAGAATATGCAATGATCAGTTGCAATAGATTTGAGGAAGCTCTCAAAACATTGAAGTGGCAGATTAATCAACATTCTGTGTAGTTGAGTACACATATCATAGAAAATTTTGTGACATATATGAATTTATGAGATATTTGGCAAGTTTAGAAGACAATACATGATATGAACCAAAGAATATACATGATAGTAGATGAAAGCATCAGCTCAAGAGGAATTGCATAAAGACTCATTGGCATTGTCAACAAGAGGATTTTTTAGTAAAACAATTGACTAAGAAAAGAAGCATATTGATAGGTGGAACCAACTAGTCACAAGAAGGCAAGCCATGAGAGGCACAACAAGAAAAGGAAAGAGAAATCGTCAGGGGGATTTTTACTATCAAGGGGATATTGTTGAGTGACTATGTCATTGATGTCAACTCAGTGAATACATGACAATCCATGAAGACTTGAAGTAAAGTGATGAAGGAACCTTAACATGAATGATTTTAATATACACCAATGGATTACAATAATAGGAAGTACCAATGGACAAGAAGCCCTAGAAGAGAGAAAAGGAATCGTATATAAGAAGCCCCGCGTTGTTCTACATGGAATATTGCAAAGAAGAAAGGGGGAGAGATGTTTTTGAAATAAGGTATACTATCAAGGGGATTTATCCTTTTCCCTTGAGTTTAAGGTGGGAGAGAAAGATCAGAAGCATGAATATAGGGGGAGAAATGGTCACGAGGTGAATATGAGTGTTTCCATCAATGTCAAAGGGGGAAATCATTGGAAAGTTGGTTGTCATTGATTTCAACCCTAGAAGAAGTACAAAATCCATTAGACGTGATGGGTCTATTTGAAGGAATATCTAAAGTGGTCCCCTTATGGCATAGATTTAAGAATGGCCCTCATGGGAAGATGCTTTGAAGAAGTCTACAAGAAGCCATGGAAATATGGTTAAGTGGTTAAGAATCCTTGAAGGTGTGTTCATGAAGCTTGAAGTTGATTGAAGAAAAAGAGTATGGGGGACATGAAAAATGAATGAAAAACTCATTGGATTGATAGTCCTCATAAAGACATTTACAACAGTAGGTGGCACACCATGTGGTTCCTCACAGTTGATATGTTGTGCTCTCTTAAATTTGAATCCTTGAAGTATGGTCAAGAAGACTTCAATATAAGGTGAAATAATTTACAAGTTGGACCTAAAATCAAGTAAAGGAAAATAGTTGTTGAAAACAAGAAGTTACAGGTCGACTCAAAGATCAAGTAAACAAGTTACTTGGAAGAGTATAAATACACATCAATAACCTCTCATTTAACATCCAAGCAAGTGTGTGTTTGTGGAATGGAGCTATCATAAGGGGGTCTACACTTGTGATGGGAGGATTGGTGACCTCACCAAAGGAAAATTATGGAAAGTGGTGAATATGGACTAGGAGAAAGGAGGTCGAAGAGAGAAAAGTGTATGGAGGTGACTATACCAGTTTTCTGAAGTTATACATGGTTTGAAGAAGGGTGAAGCACATATATACATGGTTTGTAGATGGACGAATCACATATAGGGTATGTGTGGGTTGTAGTGGAGAAGGTTGTGGATGTCTGTGGTTTGAAAATGGGTGAATTATGTATCTATTCTAACATTAAGGAAGGTGATATTCTCTTAATGTTGAAGTTGAGGAAGGTCATGTGGTCTGAGATCTTATGCACCAGGTTTTTATAGAATGAAAAATATCTTTTCTATATTTTTTAGGCTTGTATATTAGAGATTATGCCATATTCTTTGAGTAATACCTTGGATGGTTTGGAACATGTTTAAGGCATGTTTTGGTATATTCTTGAGGAATATCTTTGGTACTATTGGAGAAATTTATATTTTTGGCACACTAGTTCAGTGGGAGTTAACTGACTAGTTCTATTTTAGACTTTATATTTTAGATCATCACTATTATGTTATTATGCATGCATGCATTCTTATGCTATGAAATGTTATGTCCTTTATATGAGTGTATTCCACTCATTCATTGTATCATATTGATAATCATCTATGAATCAATCATCAACTCATTTGAGTAGTGTGAATATATTTCCACATTCTTCCATATTGAATCTTTCTTCCTTTATTAATAGGCTTTGTTTGTACTTGCTTTAGCTAGATCTCTTGTGCAGGTTTTGATGAAACATTGACAGGTACATGGTTTGAGGCATATCATGGATGTTTTGGCACATAGTTTGATTCATATTATGGTGATTTTGAGCACATGATTTGGAGGATATTATTGGTGATCTTGGCATGAGATTTGTGTGGTTATTGGTTTGAACCAGTTTTGATGATTATGAGTATCAGTGACAGTGACAAGTTGATTCTCTTATTTATGATGATGATGATGTGTCAATATCAGTGACAATTGCAGTGATAGGTTGAGTTTCTTATGGTGATGTATCAATATCAGTGACAGTTTTAGTGACAGGTTGAGTCTCTCATTATATTTCTGGGAGGTTGGGTGTTTCACTGGAAGATTAGTGTCTTCAGATAGTAGGTTGGTTCTTGTAGGGGAGTTGAATCTTCCTTTGATTTGGTGATCTTAAAACTAGGGGTTTGGAGCCTCCTTCCAGTTGGAGCTGGAGAATCTAGGGAGTTTTTACTTCATTCAATTTGGATCCTATAAACTAGGGGTTTGGATCTTCCTTCTAGTTGGATTTGGACAATCTGGGGAGTTGTTTCTTCCTTCAGGTTGGAGCATATAAACTAGGGGTTTTGAGTCTCCTTCTAGTCAGAGATATATAATTTGGGGAGTTGTAGCTTCCTTCAGGTTGGAGCATGTAAATAGGGGGTTGGTGCCTCCTTCCCATTGGTGCTGGAAAATTTTGGAAGTTGGTGCTTCGAGTGAGTGTAATATTTAATATATATATTAAAAAGTGTTATGTCGTTTTCTCCCATTTGGTTTTCCACGTAAAATTATTGTGTATTGTGTATCTATGGTTATATGTTTAAGATATCTTGAATGCAATCATAATTGGTACATTATTGATAAGTTAATGTTCACATGTTGTGATTAAAAATATTAAAAAGTGATCAATACCAATTCACCCCCCCCCCCTCTCAGCATTGGTGAATATTCCAACAAAATTATCTATTGCATAGTGTTGGAAAAAATTCTATTTTGGCACACTTGTTCAGTGGGAGTTAATTGACTAATTGTATTTTAGACTTTCTATTTTATATCATCACTATTATGCTATTATGCATGCATGCATTCTACTATTATGGAATTTTATTTCCTATATATGAGTGTATTCCACTCATTCATTGTATAATATTGATCATCATCTATGTATCAATCATCAGCTCATTGGAGTAATGCGAATATATTTTCTCATTCTTCCATATTGAATCTCTTTTCCTTTCTTGATAATATTTGTTTGTACTTTATTTAGTGATATATTCTGTGCACTTTTCAATGAAACATTAATTTGGTATTAGATCTACGTTGCTTGGAGCAAGCCAGACAAGCCAACGAATAAGGAAAATCAAAGTTTTGGTGAGTAAAATCCATGGTTGTACCTTTCGACAGTGATTTCTCCCAAAATATTAACCTTTTGAGGAAACAACTTCAAAGAGAAGTAAATAGACCCATTATGAAAGTGGGTTTTCAACCGTTTGGAGAAATTATTCACCATTTTCTTAGAAAATAAGCCAGAATATTGCTTCCTAAAACTGATATGAATTTGGGGTTGTACCTTTCTGTAGTGATTTATCCAAAAATATTAACGTTTTGAGGAAACGTATTGCCACAAAAGTAAATCGACCAATTCTACAAGTGGCTTTTCAACCGTTTGGAAAGATTCCTCATGTTTTTATCAAAAAGTAAGTCGTAAGATCGTCTCCTGAAACTGATACAAATTTTCACTTAAAGTGCCCTTTCTGTAGTGATTTCTCAGTTTTTCACTTGCATATTGAGAGTAAAATTTTAGGTGTTCTCATGCATAGTGGGAGATATGGATATGGTACCAATTCTACAATCACAATTGGTGGTAATACTCACACCATACAATTATTTTTATTGGAATCCCAAGGAAGAATTCCAACTCAAAAGGAAAGGATTGTACAACTTGACGATGGGGACATAAACATAACCTACATCAGCAATTGAGAAGATGAGATGGGATAACCAAAAGGATGAAGCCACATGAATTCTTCTTGAATTGATTTCAACTGATCTATGGTTTCATGTTGTTGCATGCAAGACTCTAGACGAGATCTAGACCACCTTGGAAATTATGTTTGGAAAGCAGGATGAGATGAGAGGTCATATGCTTGAGGCAAAGTTGAATACTTTGGATCCTAAAACTTTTGATAATATGCAGGATTTATTTACTAAGTTTAAATATTTGATATTGATCTTAGAAACTTGTGGTATTGATAAGTGTAAACAAGTGGACCAAATTATTCTAACAATATTGGCCAAGCTAGGACCATAATATGTTGTCTATGTTTCCACTTTCCATTCAGGAAGGTATCTCATGGGAACAAATTGGAAGATTCCTACCATGGATCAATTCATTGATTCTCTCACACATGAGCAGAAAAAACTCATTCATATGGGACTTATCAAGGATCACAAAGCACATGCACTCACCATGCATGATGGAAAAGGATCATCAAAACATAACAGGAAGGAGAAACAAAACAAGAAGGAGGGATATTCTAAACCCTTTAACGATTGTTCAGGTTCCAAAGAATCTTCATATTCGAAGAAGAATAAGAAGAAGGGGAAGTGGTGCACTTGCTGCAATAAACTGAATCATGAAGAATCTGCATGCATGAATAAACAAATTGATCTTATGGCACAAGAAATTCAACATAACAACCTTGGAAAATCATTCCAGAGGGAGTCAAGAAGCAGAAGGAAGAAGATCCTACTCCTAAGAAAGGTAATCATCATGCTCTTGTTACAATTAATTATTCATTTGATTCATGAATTATATATACTGGTGCATCCCATCATATGGTAACAAAAGTGGAAGTTTTCTCTTCTTTGAGTCCATGCTCAACACCCCCTATTCTCACAAGGGATGATAATCCTATAGAAGTAATGGGATAGGGTAGAGTGGAACTCCATAATGGAATTTTTGAGAATGTTTTACATGTTCCAAATATTTTTATGAATATCAAATCACTGAGAAAGGTAAAAAGGTTGAATTTACATCATATTCAGTTTTTGTAATTGACATGCATGACAATTCCATCATTGCAATTGGTGAGGTGGATCACAAGTCAAGGTTGTATAAATTCACTAGGTTTTCTTATGGTGACTCCTATTTTCTACTTACAGATAGGGAGATTACTTTTCATGCACCTCCATTGCAACACATAGATAATCGTATGCTTCCATTAGTTTTAGACATCAGAGATGATTCGATACACTCAAATTTTGTACATGGAAATAAGTAGGTAGTACATACAGATAAGAAGCCAACACTGAAGCTTCAACAGATTCCCAATAAGGCATAGACCACACTTAAATAAGTAGGAAAACTTGCAGGGAATCCATTGGATTCGAGGAGGACTCGATCTTAGCATGAGGATCCTTCTCATGTGCTTTCATCTTCTGAACCTGTGATGCCCATGCATTGTTATATGGTTCAATATTCTGATATGAAAATATACATTGAGGTTGTGGGAAATCCATTATGGTAAGTATCCATGCAGAGGGAGTATGACTCACTCCTAAATAATCAAAATTGGCATATGGTTCCACTTCCACCAGAAAGGAATATTTTCAGGTGCAGATGGGTCCATAGGATCAAGAGGTACAAGTTCCAATAGGTTTCCAAAGGAATTCATTATATCCATAAAAATTTCTACGTCTTCACGAAGACTTTCAGTGAGTAGAAGTTTCATACTTTACCGTATTTTCTTGGAGTGAAGAACACAGTTGCCTAGCAACTGCCTTTTCTTCTTTTGATGCATTGTCTTTTGAGGGGGGAGTTTATTCCCACGTGGTTTTCCCTCTTTCCTCATTTTTATTCAATGTTCATTAGTTTCATTGTACATTAGTACCTAACATGGCATAGTCTTCAGGACTCATTTTTACTCCATAGTGATGTTCAGGGGGGTGTTGAAGAAATTTCTATTTTTGGCACAATAGTTCAATGGGAGTTAACTAACTAGTTTTGTTTTAGACTTTCTATTTTAGATCATCGATATTATGCTATTATGCATGCATGCATTCTGGTATTATTAAATGTTATGTCCTATGTATGAGTGTATTACACTCATTCATTATATTATATTGATCATCATCTATGTATCAATCGTTATCTCATTAGAGTAGTGTGAATATATTTTCTCATTCTTCCATATTGAATCTCTCTTCCTTTCTTGATAATATTTGTTTTTACTTGTTTTAGCTAGATCTCATGTGAAGGTTTCGATGAAACATTGACACATAGCTCTATTACTCTCCAAGAAACCTTATCTTATAAAAACCAAAATGAAATTTCTACTTTAATTTTCACTATGTTCAAATGTATATATAATATTTTATAGGATAATATAAATCCCTTATTTTTTTAAGACATTATTGGTATTAAAAAAATATTGTAATCCTAATTATAGAGTATTATTTATAGAAAGGTATAATCTTCAACATAATTATAAATATAAAATATTAGAGCATGAAGGTTTCCACAGTTACTCGTAATTGTTTTGCAATTTTTAAATGAATTGTGTTGAATTTTAGAAATATCATGATGTTTCGAGTGGATAGTCAACCCATCATTCAGTTCCTCAAGATTTTGTAAGGTACAAATATTAGGACCACGAATTGTATACATAGATAATGACTAAACTCTCCCTCTCTCTATATATATGTATATATATATATATATATATATATAATGAATGAATTAGTCAGAAAATAATCACAAAATATATAAACTAGTCAAAAATAATATTAAAATACCATATTAATATTAAGGAGATTTCATCAATATCATTAATAGTAAAAAGAAAAGATAAAAATATTAAGAATAAATTATTTTAAATACAAAAATACTACTTTGAGGGAGGACTAAATCAAATAAATGAGAAGTGGAATGAAATATATAAATAATGTTTTTCCAAAATTGAATGGTGGCCAAGGAAGCACATTAGGAAGAAAACAAGAAACTCGACGATGACCCCATTATGCCAATGTCCTTAAGGAACATCCTTTCGATCTATGTTCATGGTGGTGAGAATGGACAAGGGAGAGAAAATGATTGATATTCCCAATATTAACACTATGGAATTGTTGATTAATCCCTATAGAGATGGAATAAGAGTGTGTGTTTTGTTCCCATTGACGATGATGATAATATTGCTAGTTTAGAGTTGAATATAGTGGGATATTTATGTGGCAAGGAGACCAATCATTCTAGAGTCTTTGGCTTTCTAATTCCCAATATAATTTATACCATGGATGCTTCCAATTGAATTATAGTTCATCCCACCCATTGGGTTTTGGACATGTCCATATTTTAGGACAAGAGATTCTCTTAAACAAATGTTGGTCACCTGAGCTATATTTCACTACTCTTCATGTTTGGTGGAGTTTTTCTTGCGTTGAGGACTAGCAAGGTTCTTATGCAAAGAAGAAAGTGGACAAGGTTTATTACCATTTTTATTTGGACTGGTTATGGTAATACAATTTGGCAATTCAAGAAGCATGTCAAATGCTTGATGAAATAATTTCACTCAAATTATTTGATGAAATTACCATCTCTAAAGTGTTTGACAAAACTCCTACATGGCAAGTGTTTGACAAAACACTTGCAAGAAAAGTGTATGGTGAATTACTTGTATGGCATGTTTTTTTTGAAATTGATGTTAAAAGGGATAGATTCCATATGATGGTAAATTATCTCATTGGGAATACAATCCTTTTGTTGTTGAATTCCAATGATTTTATGGTAGATGTAAAGTAATTATTTGACATTTTACAAGGAGTTCTTATGGACCATCAATATCTTATTTTTTAGGGTAAAAAATTAGAAGATCAATATTTATTATATGACTATAGATTATGAAAATATTCAACTACCCATTTGGTTTTGTTATTATATGGAGAAGTGGTGGGTTTAATGATTCCTACAACTTCCAAACCTGTGTCATTTAAGGATGTGGTAGAAAACAACTCTACTAAATAAAAAATAACTCTACTAAATCAAATGCTCTAAAGCATTCTCCTATTCATAGTGCTTATATAGTGGAGCATGATGAATTTGTGTAGTGCTGAAGATCACTGTGTCATAGGTAACCCAACGACATTCACTATATGAAAAAGATTTGATTTTCTACAAATTTAATGGATTTTGGTCTCTTACATTGTCATTTTTTTATCGGATTCATACAAAATGGACAAATAAATGTGAGGTCTCTCTCTTCTCTAAGGGTTTTTTATTTTTCAATTCTCTAATCATGTTGATTATCAACAATTATTTGAGGAGGGTCCCTAGTTTTGGAGAAGCATGGTAGTTTTTATAACTCCTTGGTTCTAGCTTGAATTTGATCCTAACACTATGTCAATTACTAGAATGCCAAATCGGTTTCTAGTATTTATCAACTTTTGAGGATATTGTGAATGTATTATACGAACTTATATAAGATCAAATATTGTGAAAGATGTAATGGTTTTATGAACATATGCATGTATCTATGTTGATATAGACCTTATTAAGGGACTTCTAGACAAAATGATGTTCACATTTAGAATACACATAGGTCGTAGATTATGAGGACATGACATTCAGGTCTACGATATGTCATGTTGATAGATATTTTAAAGCCACTTGTCCTCATTCTAGAACTCATCCACCAAGAAAAAAATTCCTAATATACACCAAAGAGATGGAATTCCTTGGAGGAACAAAGTTCAAATCTTAAAATTTAGCAAAATGAAGTCAATCAAGACCCACTAGTGTTGATTGCAAAATTCACTCCTTTATTTGGGGATAAAGTAGAAGAAATGGATACCATAATTTCCTCCATGAAAGAGGTTGTGGTAGTTGATTCCCCTCTAGGTGGAATAAAAAGACATCATGAAAAAATAACTTTGATTCAAATAAGAAATTGGTTCATTTAAATAAATCTGATCTCTATGTTTTGACTCACAATTAGTTATTGTGGCTCCTTTTTGATTTGAATTGGATCCAAAAAACAACACTATTATTTATCATCTCCAGTTATATGAGGATTGGAAAAATCAAGGTTTGATATTATGGTCAAGATAGAAAACATGGTTGATTGCATGAAGGGACCTATTCCATTTTGATTGAGGTCCACACCTACAATAACATTATACTATCAATGTAAGCATGGGAAAAGTTAAATGTTGAAAATAAAGACAATGAGAAAAATGAGAAAAATAAAAATAGTAAACATTGGCATTGAACATGGATGAATTTTAAGATTTGGGTATGTTTGGTATTCTAGATGACACCCTAGCTATGTCATTCTCTTATTTATTCATGCGCCACAAACGAATAGGGGTTCTTTGGCTGAGCTTGAGAGGAATTGTTGCCAAAATTACCATGTAAATATTGAGATTGTATCAGAGAGATAGATCATACTATAACTTGCATATTTGTTTAGAAATGAAGGGGAATGTAGAATCCAATTGAATGTTGGTTTTCCCACTTCTTGGTATCCTATTCCCATCTTCAAGAGGCCATGCAACCAGTTGTTGGCATACACATAAACACTATGGATGATTGTTGAATGTGTAATTGTGTAATGCATTTGACAGGTTAACTTATAACTTAATCAATTCTTGTTTCCTTTTGTTAGGGTCCTATAATTATAGGAGATCTTATGACTCAGATATGATTTGTTGGTCTCATGATGAAGCTCCTGGATTGCTGACTCGCCTCGCTTCCCCCTCCATTTTGCATCATCCTTCACCAATATTCCTGCTGCATCATCCACTTAACCCTTTCTAACCCATATGTTGTCACAGCTCTAATCCCCTTTCCATCCATTCACTTCATCGTTCTCCCGCCATTCTTCCTTGAATAAAACAAAGTTAGATAACCCATGATAAATAATTAAATAAAATATTAATTAGTTTAATAAATAATTAAATTAATAATATAAATAATTAGTAGTTAGGTTAGTTTTTTTAGGTTATTAATTAGGTTAGTATAATAATATATTAAAATTTAAAAGATATTAATAATTAAACATTAATCAAAATTAAACAATTATATATATATATATATATATATATATATATATATATATATATATATATA